>QJNS01000069.1:0-322282 GCA_004154925.1 Monosporascus cannonballus
TTTTATTTATTTTTATTTATTTTTATTTATTTTTATTTATTTTTATTTATTTTTATTTATTTTTATTTATTTTTATTTATTTTTATTTATTTTAATTATAATTAACTTTATCGATTTTACATTTGGAACATATACAGCCGTAACCGTAAGGGCGTTTTTTCCCAAAACGATATTTCTTGTAATTAAGTTTTTATTTATTTTAATTTTTATTAGGTACGGTAACGGTATAATAAGGCGCCTTTGCCTTAAAAGGTATTTTTATAGCCAAGCTTTGTTTTTATATGGTGCATTTTTTGCGGCCGCGCCCGCCTTAGCCCAAACAAATATTTTTTATATTTAAGCTTTGCGTACCTGGTTATTATTAAGTATACCGCCCGTACGCCCCGCCTTTAATTTCGAAAAGGTAATTCTTATACCGGTACGTACTTCCCACGCCCTTATTGCAATACTTAACTCTAAGTGCCTTTGTAATAATAAAATCGTTTTTATTATTTCCGATATAATTAAAAATATTTAATCCTTTATAATATGTTTAAATAATCAATGCGTAAATATATTATTTTTATTTTTCGTAACCGGGATATTTTCGTAATGCATAGTATATAGCATATATTTTGCCATATTAATTAAAGGTTCCCGAATCAACTTTTTCTGTTTAATTTTAATATTTGGGTAATTATTTTTATAATATTTCTTATTATATTTATAATATTTATTAAATTAGCCTTTTAATTATTGGTATTTTATATTAAATTTTTCTTTATAAAAAACCCCGTATATGTTTATGCTAAATTATTTTAATAAATTTATATTTATTGTTTTAAATATTTCTAAAATATTTTTTAAATATTAATTTTTAATCGTTTTAACGAAACCTTTTAAACATTTTATATTATATTATTTTATATCGTATTTTAGTTTTATTGTAGTATTTGGTTTATTTTAATGTTTTCTATAAATAACCTTTCGTTTTATAAATTCTAATTTTATGCCGTAAAAAGTATTATTATGTCAAAAAGCGTTAGTATCAGCCGTATATCAAGGTTTATTATCGTTTTTTCTTTTAATACCTTTTATACGATGTGTATATTATTAATCGTTAATTTTAACTGTTATAATAATATAATTCCATAAATAATTAGATTAATTAATCTTGAAAAACTTTTCTGTATTTTTTTTCAATTATAGAAAAACTTAATTATTAATATTTTTGGTCTTTAATTTAATTTCACGGCTAACTAAATTGATATATTACTATAGCCGGATATTGACCTTTTCTATTATAATTCTTAAATTTACATTTTGATTTTAATTTTTTCGTTTATTATTCCGAAAGCTTTCGTTAATATTTATGGGAATTGTTCGTAATCGTTATAAATTTATATTATTTTTGGGTGTCGTTTTTCGACTGGCAAAATAACGTACCTTTTTATAACGGACTTAAATTAAATAACCATATTTCCGATAACTCGTCCGATTACGACTTTAATTCGTATAATAAACGTAATTAATCGAATAAGGAAATTTCTAAAATCTATTCGGTATTAAATTAAAAATAATTATAACTTAATCGAAATTCCGTCGAAGAGTTCTGGCTTAAAAAACGTAGCCACTTTTTTGGTTTTTTAGTAAAATTTAATAAAATAACCTAGCTTATTTAAAAAGGTCTTCCAGTTTCAAAAGTTTTCTTTTTTTTCTTAAGTTTCTTATAAGTTATTTAAAAAAATATTATAAGGTCGTTTTTATTTTTCTTAAGTTAAATAATATATTTATTTATAATATCCAATCGTCGAAGAATTTCTTTTCGAAAAAAGCAAAATTTCTCCTTTTTCGTTTCGGATTTTATTTTAATATCCGGACAATTAAGAATCTGAGAAATAAGTTATTCGGGTTATTTGCTTGTAAATATAATATTGGCGATATTGCTTAAAATTTAACGGCATTATTAAATAAAGACTTATAGCATATAACGGCTAAGTGATTTAACTAGTTATTAAATTTTAATCGTACGAATTTATTTTAATAGAAACACCATAAAAATTTAAATAATAAATATAATAACGTATTATATTTCGCAATGTTAAAAATATTTTAAATACCGAATTATTATTACAAATTAGAATTCTTTAAATTCCGGAAATAATAAAAATATATATCCTTTTCCTAGCTTAAAGTACTTATTACGGCTTAACGTTACCTTTTTGGTTAAATTTCCTGAAGCTCTTTTAAGCCTCCTTTGGTATTTAACCGGCTTAAGCTTTTTTAACCAACCAGGTTCTTTAAGTTCTTTAAGCCAGTTACGTAACTTCTTGGCTGGGTCGGGGCCTAGCTTTTCAGGATCCCGACCGTTTCCAGAAGCCAAGACCGTTAGGTTATAACAACAATACGATATTGCAAACTGGTATTATTTAAATTATGGAAACAATAAGCGAATATATTTTGTCTTAGCTTAAGGTATTTTTGATTAATTTAAAGGTGTTTAATTAATTAAGTTCTTTTAAGCCTCTTTAAGCCCTTCCTAGCTTTATTAGCTTAACGTCCTTAAGCCAATAATAGCGTTTGAGCTCTATTGAGCCGGTTACGTGATTTCTTGACGCGGGTCGGAGCTGGATTTTCTCAAGGACCCGACCGTCCGTGAAAGGCTAAGGCCGTTAGGTTATAACATTTTGGGATAAACCATTTGTGTTTAATCCTAGTATTCGCATAATTATCCTTATAATATTTATTACGTTATCTTTTTGGCTTTTCGCATTGTCTATTAAACATTTTGCCATAAAAGGTTTAATAAATACTTAGACCGAAATATATTAATAAGTTTATTTTCGGTTTTTTGAATTTTTCTAGATTAGTTTTCGGATATAAATTTTTAATTATTTTAACGAGGTTTTTTAGGTACTCTATATCATATTACCTTATATTTTATTTTATTGCAATTAAAGCATTTAATTTGAATTTAGTTCTTTTTATAAGAAACTCCTAATTTCATAAGCCTTAGTTTCGTATTATAAAAAGTATTATTATATCAAAAAACGTTAACATATATCGTATATCGAGATTTATTATTATTTTTTACTTTAATACCATTAATATGCTCAACGTATTGTCGATTGTGAATCTGAATTATTATAACGATATGATCCGATAAATAATCAGGTCGATTAAGTTTAAAAAATTCATTTTTTAGGTTCTTTTTAACTTAGTTTAAAATGTAATTAAATTAACGTATTACCATAATTAGATATTAATCTTTTTTATTATAACTGCTAAATTTGTATTTCTGCTTTTATTTTTTTCATTTATTATTTCAAAAAGTTTCATTAATCCTTATTGAAATTGTTTATAATCGTTATAAATTCGTCCTATTTCCGGGGTTTATTTATCGATTAATAAAGTATCGCATTTCTTTATAGCGGATTCGAAATAAATAATCATATTTTGGATAAATCGTTTAACTGCGAATTTAATTCGCATAATAAACGTAATTAATGAGATAAAAAATATCCGAAAGATATTTGATATTAAGTTAAAAATAGTTATAATTTAATTAAGATTCCGTTGAAAAGTTCTGTTTTAAAAAGCTCAAAAATTCTTCCTAGTTTTTTAGTAAAATTTAGCTAAATAATTTGATTTACCTAAAAGAATTTTCTAATTTTAGAGGTTTTTCTTATTTTCCTTAACTTTCTTATAAGCGATTTAAAAGGACGTCATAAAATTATTATTATTTTTCTTTAACTGAATAATACGTTCGTTGATGACATCTAGGCGTCGAAAAACCTTTTCGCGAAAAGAGCGAAATTGTTTTTTTTTCCAATTGCATTTTAATATCCGGCTGATTAAGGACTTAATAAATAAATTATTCAGGTTATTTATTAATAAATATAATATCGGTAATATTATTTAAAATTTAACGATATTATAAAACAAATGTTTATAACGTATAACTGTTAAAAAATTCGGTTAATTATTAAATCATAGTATCATAGGTTTATATCAATAAAAGAATTATAAAAAATCAAATAATAAATATGATAATGTATTACGTTTCGTAATGCCAAAAATATCTTAAATAATAATATTATATTTTAAACGATTAATGAGAATAAATATTTCAAAATAAAATTATTTAAATTTTGAAAATAATAAAGATATTTATATATTTATTTAATATTATTTATTTCGCTTTTACTATTTTGATTTCGTAATAACTCTAATAATCTTGACTTTCGTAAATTTCGCAATAATTTTAATAATCTTAATTTTTTTTAAATCTCGCAATAATTCCAATAATTCCGTTACGTAATCTTTTTTCCTGCTCAACTTGTTTTAACTAATTCTGAATGCGCCAAGAATGTTGGATTATAACAGATATTATGTTTTTTTATCGGAATTGTTAAATTTGTATTTCGGCCTTTATTTATTTATGTATTATTTCAAAAACCTTCGTTAATATTTATTTAAATTATTCGTAATTATTATATATACGTATTATTTCCATGTTTCGTTTTTCGATTAATAAAATAATTTTTTTTGTAACGGGCTTAGATCAAATTATCATATTTTCGATAAATTATCCCATTAAGAATTTTATTTATATAATAAATATAATTGTTCTAATATTAAAAATATCCGAAATATATTTGGCATTAAATTAAAAATTATTATCACGTAATTAATGTTCCGTCGAAAAGTTTCAATTTAAAAGCTTTAAAAACTTTTTTTAATTCCTTAGTAAAAGTTACCTAAATAATTTAATTTGTTCAAAAACGTTTTTTAATTTCGGAAGTCTTTTTCTTTTTTAAGCCTTTTATAGGTAACTTAAAAGGACGTTTTAAGGTTATTATTATTTTTTCAAGTTAAATAATGCGTTCGTTTATGGCGTTCAGATATCGAAAAATATCTTTGCAAAAAACGCGAAATTTTTGCTTTTTTTCGGATTATATTTTAATATTCGAATTATTAAAAATCTGGTGAATAAGTTATTCGGGTGGCTTGCTGATAAAAATATCATCGGCGATATTGCTCAAAATTTAACGTTATTACTAAATAAAAACTTATAACGTATAACGGCTAAAAGGTTTAATGAATTATTAAATCTTAATTATATAGGTTTATATTAATAAAAATATCTTAAAAATCTAAGTAATAAATACAATAATGTATTACGATTCATATTATTAAAAATATTTAAAATAATAAATTATTATTATAAATTAAAATTATATAAATTATAAAAATAATAAACGTATATTTTTTCTTTTTTTTAGCTTAATTATTTATGATTATGTAACCGGTGGTGATCATGATCGCTTAGGAACACCTCTGATTACTGATAATCACTAACTTGGCAGAAATCACTGTTACGTGACCCGGAGGTGGTCCGTATAATTCTTATCTAACCGTTTTTTGAGGCCGAAGCTTGTTAGTTCGTAACAAACTCGTTTTTGGTTGGGTCATAATATTAATTATCATTTTTGTTGCGTAATTTCGTACAATGGGTCGTCTTATACTTATTACGACCGTTTTCGAAGGCTTAGGTCTGTGAAATCGTAATAAAAAAGTAATAAAATATTTTATAATAACTGTTATTAATAACTTTAGTTAAATTTACTTAATACCAAATTATATTTATATTATTAATAATGATATAATTATTATTAATTAGAATTAATATTCAATATATATAATCATTCGAAATACGTATAAAATATCTATAAAAATAAAAAGAACGTAATAATAATATTAAAAAAATTCTAATATTAATTTTATAAAAATAATTAACATAATAATTATTTTTTTAATTTAAGCCATTAACGAAATCATTATCTATATGTTAATAAAAACTTTACTATAAGAAATTAACACAAACTTAAATATATAAAATATATAATGTAAATTTATTATTATAATTTATAATATTACGATAATTATAAAAAATATAATAATAATTTTCATTTATATATTTAATATATATTTAAATCAATATTTAATTAATTTAATTTTTTAAAATATATAATTTTTAAATGATTATAATTATTAAATTAATTAAAATTTTTATTTAATTATAAAGTCTTAATTATATAAATTTATATTAATATATATAAAAAAATTAAATAATAAATATAATAATATATTACGTTATATATTATTAAAAATATTTAAAATAATAAATTATTATTATGAATTTAATTTATTTAAATTATTAAATAATAAACGTATATATTTTCGTTATGGTTTAAGGTGCTTAAACGGTTTAAACACTTAAGCTCGTTAAGCCTTTTAAGCCTTTTTGCCGGCTTAAGAGGTTTAAGCTGCTTGGCATCTTGAGACCTTTGAGCTGGTTACGTAATATCTTGGCGGCGGTCGGGTTTTGTCTTTTTCGTGGGCCCGACCGTCCGCAAAGAAGCCAACACCGTTAGGTCATAACAATTATAGAAGTTACTAAAAGTAAATTTTTTTTAAAAAAAAACCTTCTTTTTATCTAGGGAGTATATCGTAGAATAAAGGCATTTATGTTAATTAATAAGCTCTTAGCACCCCGGAAAAGCCGTATTCCGGCGCGCTCACAATATATAGAGAGCTTAGTAGCCACCGCTCGCGAAAGCTTAATTCTAGCAAGACAATTATCACTTCCCACACTCTATGCAAGCTTTTCTACCGATCAGCTTAACTGTGACAATAGTACGTAGTCTTCAACTAGGCCCAGGCCCTACATAAACTCAGGAGCCGTCAGATTTTTCTGTGCTCAGGTGAAGTTCCTACATCGGTGAACTTGAAGGATCTTAAAGAGGACTCTCGAGTTCTGGTGGAGATCAAAGCAGATGGCGAAGGTGGGAAGGCACAGGTTTTCCTGCATAGATCAACCTGGCAATCCGGCAGTGTTATGGCTGCACCACGCCATTACGCCACCAGGGCAAAAGATCAGTGGAATGATCGCAATTGTGGCAATCATCCTGGTGCTTACAGCTGTATAAGAGCTCGCGCTGCCGTTACGTTGCTCAGACCGTAACACTGCTTTTGTGTTGCTGTATTGCAACAAATATGTTCCAATCAAAAGGGCCGACGTTTCCGTATTTGGAGTGTTAACGCCACACCTGCTAGCGGACACTATCCCTCGGACGTACAGACTATATGCCCTTAGCGGCGTTAGGACCTTGTAAAAAGCGGTAGCCCCATTTATCAGCTCGTGTTCCAACAACGTGGTCCTAGAGTAGCCAATCAAATCATACGCATTCAACGTTCTATGGAGTAGAATTCTGTTTCAAGTTAATGATCTTGCTGCCCCTGATATTGTGGGGTCCCGTCGCAGCCGAGGACAAAGTCGAAATGTCCCCGGACACCCACTCTTTTGCACATTGTTAAGAAGGTATCACCACTTTAATCTTTAGGGGATCTTGTCTTCCTCCCGGTCAGTCACTTCAGCCAACTGAATATCGTCGCCGTACGTCCCAGGCGTATGGTGTAAGCTCTTAAAACACAACACACTGCGAAGAGGTAAAGTACCAGCGCGGCCAGTCGTCGACTTAAAAGCAATATACCAACGGCAAGATGTTCGGGCTCTTCCTCGCAGCTTTCTTTACCCTCCAGTCTACCTCTCTCGCATCAGGAAAGCGAGGAAGCTCTGGGTGTGGACAGCCAATTCCAGACGGTTTTACTCCAGGAGGACCATCCAACAACTTCACTATCCAATCGCAGTCACAAGCGGGAGGAGGCACTCGTCAATACATCCGTCACTTGCCCCAGAACTTCTCTCCGCAAAATGACCAACCTGCGCCCTTAATACTGGCCTTCCACGGACAGATGCAGCCAGCTTGGTCTATGGAGCGAATCACCGGCCTTTCAACGCCAGAGTTCAATAAGGATGCAATCGTAGTATATCCCCAAGGGCTAGATGTTAGAGAACCCGGAGTAAGTCAACCGTCGCCCTGGAGGTAGCATCTACTCACAAAATTCTAGGTCCAATGGCTAGGCGACCCAGCAGCACCACCTTCCTCAGAGATTGATGACAGAGTATTCGCAAACGAGCTTATTGACAGCTTGACTTCCTCGCTCTGTATCGACGAGTCTCGTATCTACGCAGTTGGTCTCTCAAATGGTGGCGGCCTGACCGGGTTACTGGCCTGTTCTCCAACTCTCAATCGCCGAATTGCTGCGGTTGCTGCAATAGCCGCTGCCTACTACAAGGACTCGTCCTTGACTGAACCTTGGTTCGAAGCTGCATGTAATCCCGAGCTATCCGGAAGAAAGCTTCCGATGATGGAACTTCACGGCCTCAATGACACCGTCATCGCATATGATGGGCACAATAATCCATCGGCCGACACGATCCCGCTTCCTGAATGGATGGATTCGTGGGTCGAGAGAAATGGCTGCTCAGGGACTGAGCCACAAACGGACAACTTGGATGGTGGCAATATCACAAAGATTAGCTGGCCTTGTGATGGAGCGCAGGATCTCGTATTGCACTACCAAATCAACAATTTTGGTCATGGGTGGCCTTCGACAGCGGCGCAAGGGGAACCGTTTGAGACCTTGCGGTTAGGGCCGACGACTTGGAATGCTACCACGGTGATCCTTAACTGGCTTTCAAAGTGGACATTGGATTCACACTCTACGAGGTAGAAGGGAAGGTGAGGTTGCCCTGCAATACAAAATGAGGTTACCTTATACGGCTCTGTAAAAGCATAGAGGGTTGGCAGAATTAAGAATGATGTAAATCTTAAGGTGTTTCAAAGGTTCGGAATGTATGTGTATTATCACGGCAAAGCGCAGAGTCCTAGAAACGAGGTTCTAGGATACCTGTATGTTGAAATACAAAGCCAAAGAACAGAAAAGAGAAATGCAAGCCCAAATGTCAAAATATACACAGTGAATGTGGGTTACGCATTTTCCTGCTGTAATTTCCAATCTGTGGTGGCCTGTGCTTCCAATTCTGACAAGACATAGCCATTGCCAACTGCCACTGCAGCTCTATGCGTTTCTCGAAAGTTGCCCTCAGCAATTTCCTTTGTCGTGCATAAACCTGAGCTGGTCCTAATTTACCCTGAGCCGAGAGGAGCACTATAATTCGCCTAAGGCGCAGCCCAGGAATCTTATTTTTAAATATCCCAAATTGCAATTATTATTTACTAAAAATAAAATTAACCGTAATAAGATTTATTTTTTAAAGTATTGGATTATATATATACAATTTATAAATTTAATTTATTTATTAATATTAACGTGGTATACCAGTAAGCGAGACATATTAATAAGCGAGACATTTTTTGGCATTCCGCAATAACAAATTTAAATAACATCACCATAACATATTAAATCAATTTAAATTAATCGGATTTTTTTTTCGTTAAACGTATTTACAGCTTTTTTATAAATATACACATTATATCTGGGCTTGTTGCAAACGCCATATTTCCGTTTCTTCGTTTTAACCCTTTTATAACGATTACCTCCAGCCGCTATTAGCTGCATTTTTTTATTACCTTTTTCTTTTTCGGCTAAAAAGGCTTATTTTTTTTATATAGTAAGTATTCCTCCTTTTTAAAAACGTTTATTTTTGGTTTTTCGACGTTTGTTCAAAATATGGTTCGTTTTACGTAATTGGACATTTTTTTTCCGAAGAAAAATAATTTCATATAAAAATAATAAATTATTTTTCATCAAAAGATTAACCCATTTTATTATTTTTGTTAATAAGTTACCCTAATAATTTTTAATTTTTCTTTATAAATAACGTTTTTGCCTAATTACTTTATGGATATTTTTAAGGGTTTTCGTAAAGGGGGAAATAGAACCGGCGGAGGTAAGCAGTAAAACGGTCGGTATAAGTATAATTAGAAAAACTTCTAATTCGGAAAGGACATTATTAGGATCAAATAAAATAAATTTAATTTTCGTAAATCCAGATTTAATATTATCGGACGTTATGGCAGCTTCAAACGCGTTATAAAAGCCGGCGAGAAAATCTTTTTTGGCAATATGGGTATAATAATATTATATTAGGTTTTCGATATATTACGAATAAATACGTTTTAAAACAAAAAAAATAAAATACGTTAAAAGGTTAAAACCGATACGAAAAATACGCGGGCATATAAAGCATAATAATATTATAATTAACGTAATATTTTTCGAATTTTATCAAATAATAATTTTCGTAACCGTTAAAGATAAAAAAATATTTCGAATCGATCGTACGTATCCAAATATGTTTATTAAAATATTAAATCCATTTTAAACCTAATTTATTAATTATTTAACTATTATTATTTAATACGATTTTTTAATCGGTTACTGGTAATAAATTATTATAATATTAAGACTTAAGGTAATTTTTCCCTGCTATAATAATAAATGGTGGAATAATTTAACTTTAGAAATTAATAATTTAAATAATTATAACCTATTTTTTATTCCTTTATTAAGTTTATCTAAATTTTCCATGTTTTTCGGCATTAATAATTATTATGCCCGTTATTATAAGAAACCTTATTAAAAATCCAGTTTCGTCGAAATTGTAAATATTTTTTTCTATAATACCGTATTTTACGATAATAATCCGAATAAGCTCGAATTATTTACGAAATATTTCTGGATTTTCGGATAAAATCCGTTAATAATCAATTTTCCGATTTAAATACGTCTAGAATTTTTTTTGCCGTTTAACAAATCTCGACGCCTAATTAATCCCGACATAATCCGTAACGTATTAGGCAAATAATAAATTAGCTATATTTTTAATATATTAAAGCCGGACAGAAAACGTTCGTATATTTAGGTTAAAGATTTAATCGATAATCGATTTTTTTTCGGTTGGCGTTAATTTCTGCATAAAAAAAGCAATATCGGTTCGGGTGCGTTTATTATTAAAACGGTATATTAAGGAAAAATGTAAAACTTTATAAATAAAATTAAGTTTTTTATAACTAAGTTTCGGGTCTCGTTTTTTAGCCTAAGAAATTAAGTTTATTTTCGCTTCTTTTGTAAGGCGTTCCATATTGTAATTATTAAGAAATGGGCAATTGAAGATACGTAGTTGGAATAGCTAAAAAAGTGTTTCGCTCAGTGGTATGTCTTGCTCACTAATGTAGTACGTTAAATATTTTATAAATTTACGAATTATAACGTTTACGAGAATCTTAATTTTTTGACTGTGTGTGACGGCTAGGCGGTTTAACCAACTATTAAACCATAGTTGTATAGGTTTATGTTGGCAGAAGTATCGTGGGACTCTATAATAATAAAATAACTTAATTACGTTTCTTAATACCAAAGGTGCAAAAATTGTATTATAAACGATTGGTATTAAAAAATATTACAAATTAAATTTATTTAAATTATGGAAATAATAAGCGTATATATATTGTGTTATGGCTGCACCATGCCATTACACCACCAGGGCAAAAGATCAGTGGAATGATCGCAATTGTGGCGATCATCCTGGTGCTTACAGCTGCATATATATTGGAGCTCTTACGGTGGACCAAGCTGTAACATATTGGCTTTTGATATTGCTATTTATTTTTGCTTAATTGTATTTAGCGAGTTTTTGTTCAGTAGTTGCTTAATATTAATTATTCGTATTTAACAAATTTTTATTAAATACCTATTATGTAACCTAAGAAGTAGTCCGTATTATTTTTGTTAACCGTTTCCTAAGGCCGGAATTTATTAAGTTGTAATACGATTTCCTTTCTCCCCAAATTTTGCCTTTAAGATTTTATTTTTTTTCTAGTAAATATTACTGGCTTTTTACGATATCAGATCGTAATACTAAAAGTCGTCGTTAAGTTTCCTTTATTATTTGTCGGCAAAACCTGCTTTTTATTTTTGACGATTTTAATTTTGAAATTACACCGTGTTATAACGGCTAGGGGGTTTAACCAACTATTAAAGCTTAAGTCGACGAGTTTATGTTGGCTGGAGTATCGTGAAAATCTAAACAATGGATATAGTAACGTATTACGTCTCGTAATACCAAGGGTGCCTTAGGTAACGAATTATTATTGCAAACTGAAGCTATCTAAACTATGGGAATAATAAACGTATATATCCTTGTTCTGGCTTAAGGTACTTAAGCGGCTTAAACCCTTAAGCTCGTTAAACCCTTTAAGCTCCTTTGCCGGTTTAAGGAGCTCAAAATTCTTGGCGCCTTAAAACCTTTAAACCAATTACGTAATTTCTTGGCGGTAATCGGGATTTATCTTTTTTCGTAGGCCTAACCGTCCGTAAGGAAGCCAAGGCCGTTAAATCATAATACGATCTCCCCCTTTCAGGATTTTTGTTCTTAAAAATCAAATTATTCGTTTGTTGTTTTCCTGGTACGTAACCTTTTTTTCTTTACTTTTGTCATATCGAATTACGTAAAAAAAATCTCGTTTTCGTAAGCGGGCTAACGTTTTTATTTTTTCAAAACGTATTAAACGTTTTGGTTTTAAAATATTTTCTTATTTTTATTATTAAAAAAATACAAAGTACAAAGTCATTTGGAGTTCTTTAAAATGTACGCGCTGTATCCATCATAACGGTCCTTATAATATTTTTGGTCCTTTAAAAATCGAATATTAAAATTTTTAAATAAAAAAGATTATTTAAAACGTAAAGAAAAACAAACCCGCGAAACGTTACGAACGGCTGCCAACAAGCTAGATCGTTTGCAGAAACAAAGGCGATTATTCCGTCGTCGTGGCATTAAAATATTTTGTTAAGTTATTAAGGATACGGAAGTTATAAAAAAATTCGAACGTTTCGAAAAAAAAATAGAAATAGTTGGAGGCCGCCGTTACGGCTGCCACGTTAACGTAAGCCGCGGCCGATTAGCCCGACATCCCGGTTACTGATTAATCGGCCGTTAATTAGGACGTACTCGTCGTTGCTGGTGAAAATTCTTTAACAGGTGCTAGGCGCCAATAAGATTTTTGGCGGGTTCTCAGGTGTTTTCGGAATTTAAATGCTTTTTCCATTTAATTAGATAGTAAGTAAATTTATTTTGTTTTCGCATATTTAGGATTTTTCTCATTTCGTATACTTATTCGTTTTTTATTTTTATATCGTTTTATGCCATATGTACTTTAATTATATCTATTATTAATTCGAATAAAAAAACGTTAAAAATTAAATAAAATTTAACTTTTAATAAAAGTTATAATTAATAATAATTTTCTGATATTTTCTTCGTAATTTTATATGGACCAATAAATTTAAAATCAAGTTTTTTGCTTAATCTTTTTATTTAAATATTTTTATAACAAAAAAACCATTTTGCCCTTTTTAAAAATTAATCTTTTTAACCTTTTTCGGTTATAATATTTATTTATTTAACTATATACAAATTCCAATTCTATTTATATTTCTTAATATAACTATCGTAATTACTTTAACGTAAAAAATATTTTAATATTAATTAAATTATTATCGTAAAATGTTTTATAAACTTTTAAAATAAAATTAAAATTTACGTTTACTAATATTATCTTAATAATTTCATAATAATTAATATTATAAGTTATTTATATAATTAATAATTTCTTAACCTAGCTATTTTGCATATAATTAAAATAATATTATAAATAAATTTGTAAAACTTCATTTATTTATTTTATTTATTTATCCGTTTAAGATTTAAATACGTTAAATAATTTATAATTTAAGTCGATTTATTTTATTAAGTTTTGCCAAAATTTAAATACGAATATTAACTCTTTATTTAAAATAATTTCCATTAATAATCCGTATACATTAAAAATATTTTTTAAAAAAATATATGTTATTTGTGCGGCGTTTATATCCTTATAATATAATAAAAAATAAAAAACTTTTGTAAATTGATCGACAATTACGAAAATGCTATCGTAATATATTCCCGTAATTGGATTTTTTAACATAAAAAACTTAATAATAAAATGGAATATAACTAAATAATATAGTCGTTTTGCGATTAGTAATAATTATAATTTTCCGTAAGGTTTATATTATTAAATCTTTGCTTTAACGTAAATATCGCATTGCCGTATAATTTTTTATATCCTTAATTTTATTTTTAAAAAATATATATATGTTAAAACCGTTTTAAGGTTTTATAAATCTTTAAATATTTATATAACTAATATTTATATAATTTTTGTATTAAATTCTTCTGGTATTTCTTTAATACTTATGCCTTATTCGTTTTTTAATTTTCTGGAAAACCGTCATTATATTATTAGATTTTCTGATACATATTACTAAGTACTACCCGCATTATTACAATTTGTTATGGGCGTAAATATCCTTTTATAATAATATCAAAAATAATATGGCTAATTTTAACCAATTTTTTTTTGAAATTTGGTCGCTTACTTAAAGTATTTACTTTATTATTTTCTTAGGCTTTTTTATAAATAATAACGAAATCGAAGTTCGCCAATTTTTCCGCGTAACGAAATTATTATCTTATAAGCTTTTTAATTATAATAAATGAAATAAAATTCTAATAATTCGTATAAATTTTAACGTAATACAAATTTCCTTATAAGAAATAATGAAATTCCCGAAGTACTATAATAATAACTATAAGTTTTTTATTTAAAATACTATAATTAAATTCGGCTCTTATTAATTTATACGAAAAAGAATAATAAAATATAATTTACTTTAATTATCTTATTATCTGATTATTACATTTAATGCGTAATCCGAAATATCGGTTTTTCATTTAACGGAACGGTTTAAATTATATATAATTAATATTAATTTGCTGGTAATTATATCCTTAATATTTTGAAATATCTTTTCTATATCTGGCATTTACTTAAATTGTTTTTTTCGTAAGGTTCGTCAAAAATATAATTATCTTATTAAAATTTCGAATAAACTTTTTATAATAATTAACAAATCTAAAAATTTCCTATACTTTTTTAACTGTAATTAACGTCTATTATATTATAATTATAACAATATTTCAAAAATCTATTTTAATGTATCCTAAGGTAATAATATATTTTAGAGATTTTTGTAAGAATAAAGCCCCTATAAAAATAAGGCTGGTAGCCGACCAGCCACCGATCAGCTACCGACCCACTTATTAATATAAATCCATTATCTGGCAACTAATAGGAAACGCCAAATAAAAATAACTTAATATATTTATTTTTTGGAATTTACTTTACGATTAGTCGGAGATTATCTTACTTAATTTATAATTATTTATTATTTTATAATTTTTTTAATTACCATAAAAAATAACGTAATAATTATTAAAAGTAAAGTTTGCCGATTGCAAAACGAACCTAGGTTATTAGTCGAAAAAACCGCCGATTAGAACCTAACTGACGAACGATCGATTACGGTATAGAAATAGGTAAAAAAGCTTATAACAAAGCCTTAACGGATAAACGATTATGGTCCCCGGGATTTTAATTCTTTTTATATATATAATAAAGATACGTCCCGATAACCGTTAGTTAAACGGTCGGAAAACGGGCATAATATAACAAAGGTATTTCGGAATTTAAAACAAAAAAAGGTTAAGCTTTTTAATAATAACTAGATTTTAAAAATTATTCGTTAATAAAACGAATAATATTTGGAATTATTCCGATAACTGGCCGAATAATAAATAATAATATAAATTAAAAAATAAAACTTTATAAGTTAATTACGATATCGTTATAAAGGCTTAAAGATAATAAGCAAATATTGCGTTATACTTATCCGAAACCTTTTAAATACGTATTAATTAAAAAAAATTTAAATAAAAGTTATTACGGAAACTTACGCCGAAAAATCAAGGCAAAATACCTTTATTTATATTTAATAGGTTATAGGCCATATAAACGTTTTTATTATAAATATTTAGTAATTATATTACGTTATGTTTAATTATTTTAATTATGAAAAAAAATTAAAAATAAAAAACATATAAATTTTTATTAACAAAAATTACGTAAATCTTAATTTTGTCGATAAGGAATATAAAAAATAATTTATAGAATTACGATAATAACTTAATTAATTACCGTTAAACTTTTACGTTAAATAAAAATTTCTAATTTATAAAATAAAGTTTATAAACGTTTTTAAGCCGGAAAATATTCGGAATAATAAATATTTTATTTTTAATTATTTTTATAAATTGATATTAAAATTACGAAATACTTTATTACGAAAAAAACATTAAGTTAAAATGAATTAATAATATAATAAATAAAATAAAATATTATTAAAATATTGAAAAAAAACGAAAAAAAACCAATTATTTTTGGTTAAAAACATTAATAAGGATAAATAATTTTACTTTAATACTTTCGAAAAAAAATATCCTTAAAATAAATTAAAAATGCCGTATAAAAGTAATAAAAATTATAAACGTTTTTATATTCGGAAAATAAATAATCGCCAATTTAATTTTAATCGGAATAAATCCGTACGACCTAATAGTTTTAATTTTCAAAAAGGTTTACTTAATTATTATAATTATAAAAAGTTAAATTATAAAAACGTAAATTATGAATCTAAAAAAAATACGAAAACCTTATTATTTCGGCTATACGGAAATAAACTTCCGGAAACCGTATAAAACATTATAATATATAATAATAAATTAAATTAATTCTTAAACGTAAATTCAAAAAAAAGCCAGAATAAATATATATGTTTAATTTATTTCAGTTAATAATTACAAAACGGTTAAAATAAAGCCGCTTTTTAAAAAAAGCATTTATGTAAAAAACTATAAGGGATATAATAATATAAATAAATATAGATACCGGAATATAAGTAAATATTATAAATAAAAATTAACAAAAATATTTAACTTTTAATTAATTTCGGTAAATATTCCAGGCTTTATCGACGTTAATAACGCATATATCAAATATTATAAGATTTACGAAATTCTTATTAACATAATAAATATTAATAAAAACGAATAAAAATTTAAAGAAATTTATTTTATAATACGTTGCAATAAAAAATACCTAATTTTTTATTATTTAAATCCGAAATAAATAAATTAAAAATCTTATTAAATATAATTATATATTAATAATTATACGGATTATTATAAAAAGTTAATAAATAAAGAATTACAAACTTAACCTTTTTCGGTAAATAAATTTATATTATTAACTTAATAAACCTAGCCGAAAAAATAAATATCTCGGAATTTGGGGAATAGCAAAAATAGGGAATTACCGACCTCCTTATATACTTAAAGAATTTCCGGCAAATATATTCCGAAAAAAAAGCCAAAAAATACTTTAATTATTAAAGGCGGAATATATAATAAATCTAATTTTAAAAAAAACCCCCTTATTCGGCCTAATTTACCTTATTTCGGAAGCTTAAAGGAAAATATTCGAAAAATATATCCGAAAAAACTTAAAAACAGGCCGGATACGTTATTCGAAAACAAACGTAAAAATACTAATATTATTTATGCCCAAAAAGGACGGCAATCTCCAATTATACGTTAATTATAAAGGCTTAAATCGGATATCGATAAAAAACCGATACCTTTTACCCTTAATTTTAAAAGTAATAAATTGGTTAAAATTAATTAAAATAGTTTCGAAAATTAATTTTAAAAATATTTATTATTATATTAAAATTAAAAAAGATAATTAATAAAAAATTGCTTTTCGAATACGGTAACGGCAATTTAAATATACGGTTATATTATTTGGCCTTATTAATACATTAATTACGTTTTAAGCTTATATATATAAAGCATTAATTAAATTAATTAATTATATATATATAACATATTTAAATAATATAATTATTTATTTAAATAACCAAAAAATATACGAAATATTTCTAATGAATTTACGAACGGTTATTATAGTATTAATTATTTGCTAAAACGTTTAAATACGAATTTTACAAAAAAGAATTCCTAGAATTTATAATTTATACCGACGGCTTGGAAATGGACCGGCAACGGGTTAATATTATCAAAATATGGCCAAAACCAAAATTAATTTATAATATTTAAATATTTTTAAAATTTACAAACTTTTATCGAAAATTTATCGCCTATTATTTGCATATTACCGAACTTATTATTAGGCTTTTAAAAAAGGCGTAAGATAAAAAAAATAACAAAATCTTAATAACTCGAAAAAGTTAAAAAAACGTTTTAAAACTTAAAAAATACCTTTTAATCGGCAACCATTTTCCCATATTAAAATAACGCCAAAAATATTAAGGTTAAAATAAACGCTTTAATAAAAACCATATTAGGAATATTTTTATAAAAATACGGAAAATATTAACGCCTAATTATATATTAATCGTAAAAATTAAGTTTAACCGAAAAATAATAAGTTATAAAATAATAAAAATTATTAATAATTATAAAAAACTCAAAATATTAACCGCAATACCTTAAAAGTACGAAAAGAAATTTTTTAATATTTACTAATTATATAAAATTAAAAAATATTATAAAGGCGCCGGTACATAACCTAAAAAAAAGTTGGGCTAATAGGTTTACCGTTTTATATAATTTAATTTTAAAATTTAATACTAATCGGACGCCGTTAACTCGGCAAATAAATTATTTAAATACCCGGATTATCTATTAATAAAATCACATATAAAAACATAATTTTTACTTTATCCAAAAAATTCGGATTTATAAATAATATACCGGAAAACGTACGGAAAACGATCGCAAATATATAACGTAACTTAAAATATTATAAAAAGATAAAAGGCCTTATAAAAATAACGTAAAGTTTATTTGTTATAAAATTCCCAAATAGATTTTAAATAACGGAAACTTAAATAATTATTATCCGCGTAAAAAAACGGAAAACTTTCGTTATACGATTATAAAAAATTTCGAAAACAAAAAAATAAAAAATTATATAATTGCCGAATTTATTATTTACGAATAACAATACAAACGCAAATTATAATAATAATATGATTAACGATTAAATAACGGTAACCGCAAATTACGACCATATTACGATCGGATTCCAAAAAATCTAAAAAAAACAAAATTAATATTAAGGTTATTATTTATAACTAATACGTCTTACGTTTTTTAACGAAAAAATTAGCCAAAAACGAAACGGCATTTTAACCGAAAACTTCCTAATAATTTTATAATCAGGTTTAAAAATTATAAATTAAAGATTTAAATATTATAAAATTAATACGAAAAATTAAACGTTAAGCCGGAATAAAAGAAAAATATTTCTTAAACCTAAATAAGGTTTTATATTATCGGGATAAATTCGTAATCCCGTTATAAAACGTTTTACAGAAATAATTAATTAATTAATGCCATAATAATTTAAAAGCAAAATATATAAAATATATCCGTATATTAAAATTAATAACCAGGAAATTTTATTAGGAAAATATAGTGAACGATATCCGAAAATATATTAAATAATATCCAAATTATTAAAATATAATAAAGTTACGTTATAAATTATATAAATAACTATAGCCCTTACCGTTACTTAAATAATTTTTCTGAAAAATCTCGTTAAATTTTATTATAAGATTTCTTAAAAGCCAAGGTTTAAACGGGCTAAAGTACGACATAATCCTGATAATCGTCAACCGTTTTACGAAATTAAAATTATTTATTTTTACGGTTAAAACCTTAACTGTAACCGAATTAACCCGATTATTTTACGATAAGGTTAAATGTAAATTCGGTACGGTAACCGGAATTATTAACGATGAAAATAAATTATTAACGAATTAATTCTGGGCGGAATTTTATAAAAAATAAAAAATAAAACGGCAAATATCGACCATTTATTATCCGCAAATCGATAAATAAACGGAACGTACTTATTAAATTTTAAAACATTATTTCCGTAATTACGTTAATAAATATCAAAATAATTATATAAAATTATTACGAAATACGGAATTCGTATATAATAATATGCAAAACGTATTTATCGGCCGTTTTCCGTTTAAAACCTTATATAGATATTATTTAAAAATAATAAAATACCTTTTATAAATGTTTAAAAACTAAATATAAAAAATTAAAAAGCGTTTCGAAAAAATAACGGTTATTCGTTAAATAATATACGAATATTAAAAAAATAACGGTAACCCAAAAAAATATTATAATTAATGTTATATATCCATAAAATTCTAATTAAGATAATAAATAAATTTATTAATTAAAAATTTTAAATTCAAAAATAAATAATTTATATTTATTTATATCCGGGTTATAATTAAAAACCGAATAAATTTTTAACGTACAAAATAACTTTTTTTATTAAATATTAATAAATAGATAATATATTTTTAATATTTTGACTAAAACCGTAATATAACCGGAAATTGGACGATATCCAAATAACGGTACCGGACTTAATAAAGGAATAAAAAAATAAATAATAAAAAATATTATCCGCTATTAGGATAACCGAGGATAACGCAAATATCTAATTAAATAAAAAGGTTGGCCTGCTAAATATAATATATAAGAACCCCGAAAATACCTTAAGTACGTACTTAAAATATTATAATATTACAAAAAAAAATTAAATACGTATATAAGAAATAAAACGACCTAAAATTTACAAGGTAATAATAACTTAATCGGAAATTAATCGCCTAATAATTATAAGAATTACAAAGAATAATTCCAAACAAAATTAAAATAAAATATTAAAATATTACTTAATTATATAATTACTTTTAAATTTTTGGTAAATAATTACCTTATTATATACCGATCGGAAATCCATAAATGACGTAAAAAAATTAAACCTTTATTTCGAAAATAAGATTTTATATTTAATTATTAAATTTTACGTTAATTAACCCTTAATAAGCGTATTAAAGAAATTAATACAAAAATATCGAAAAATAATTAGAAAATATATAACGGCAAAAGGCGGATATATTTATTAATCTTATTAGGTATAAAACCTAGAAAAAACTTAAAAACGTTTCTTTTTTACGAAAAATAAGGCTTAAATAACCGGAATATAATTTATTATTAATTGGAATTAAGGCGCCGTTTTTAAAATGCTTAATATATTTGGGTTTAATAATAATTTTGCCAGGTAAAGCCGTTTTTTAATTATAATTATTAATAAGTATTAAAATTTCGTTAAAATATCGGAAAATAGGTAGAAAATATTCGTAAGTAAAAAATATAACGGTATAACGGCCCTTAAAAATTACTTTACTTATAAAAATATCTTAAAATTATACCTAATCGGAAATTAATTACGGAATAATAAAAAAAATTATAATATTTATAAAAAAAATTTAAATTTATAAACTTATAAAACGATATTAAAACTGGATTTCCGCAATTATAACGGATAATCGGAAATCGACCTTACTTATATTAAGAAAATAATATTCCTTAATAATAACTATATTAAAAGCGAATTCGGTTTCGCGAAAAACATTAAATCGATAACCGACCGCAATTACGTCGGAACGTTCGTACTAGGTACCCGCAATACGAACCTTTTCGAATTCGTCGATTAACTCCTAATTATCGGTAACAAATTAAAAAACCGTTTGGGCGGTATTTTTAAAAATAATCGAAATTTAAACAGAAATTAAATAACGATATTAATAATATTAAAAATATTTATTTATTACGCAAAAAATCATAAAATAATAATTAATTATAATACAATTTAAAACGTCCAAATTTTAAACGCAAATCGTAAAATAATCGAAATAACGTTATATTACGTAAATATAATACGGCTTATTACTGCCTATAATATAACTAATATCCATTTTACTATTAGCGTTAAAAGGATAACGATCGAAAAAATCACAGTTTTCCTTAATATTAAAATACCACTTTTTTTAAAACATTTTACGAAAAAAAGATATAGCGAACGGAAATAATATATAAAATAAACGGAAAAGGCGAAATAAGAATAAAAAAAGACGGGACACCTAATAAAACGCGTACGCAAAAAAAATAAAAATATAGGCGCGAAAGAGAAAAAGAAATAAAGGTAAATAAGGTAAAATTAAAAACGGATTATAATAGGAAATTAAGCGAAATATAATTAATTACGTAACATAGTACATATTAATTATTATGGCAATTATTTACAACATAATATAACGGTAAATTATCGGCAAATATACGTCATCAAATTTACGAAATACGTTATATTAAATTAATAATAATATTATTAAAGATTAATAACTTAAAAAATGGAAGTAATTATAAGAATATAGCCCTTATAAAGATAAGGTTAATAGCCGATTAGCCATTAATCAGTTACCAACCCACTTACTAATATAAATCCACCATCTGGCAGCTAGTGGAAAACGCTAGATGGAAATAACCTAATATACTTACTTCTTGGAATCTGCTTTATAACTGGTTGGAGATTACCTCACCCAGTTCACAGCTGTCCATTATCCTACAATTTTATTCCTTATATATAAAATTAACCTTTTTTTATATTAACAAATAACCTTATATTTTATAAAATTTAAAAACCTCATAAACGTATTTTACGGATATTCTTTCTATCTTTAAAAAAATAAAAATATATTCAAGATAATATACGACAAAAATATCGAAATATTTTTGTAACATGTGGTTTATTATTGGCTGGAAAATTACTAATATGTTCGTAAATCCCATTAATATAACCAAAATACTGAAATAACTCGTATTTCGTTTTAACAGCTATTTTTTATTCGTATTTTTTCTTAATTTTAATAAAATTATATTTATTTTTAAAATGGAATATTATAAATTATTTAGCTCCGTAAAATCAGTTTTTTATTTCCGTAATTAAGGATAATAATATTTCATATTTAATAATAATATTATTTAATTATTAATAATTAACCATAAGTCATAATTTTTCGTTTTTTTAAATACAAAAAATATTAGATAACTTATTAATAATTTCGAAAGTTAAATCTATCTTTTCCGTAACCGATTTTCTAGGTTTTTTTTAAAAATACGTAATTCATTTTCGTTAAGGTTATAAATGAGGTAAACCTTTTTTAAAAATCCTTTTTTAAAAATTATTTCATAGTCTTATTCGCTATATTCTAATAATTTTATGTCGAATTCCTTTTTAAAAACCTACTTATATCTATAATACTATAATAATACATTAATTAAATCTTCTAGATTTTGGGACTATTATTATTATTTTAAATCGTTATTTAATTACTTTAATTTTGTTTTGATAATAATAATAATATGTCGTATTTTTTAATACCCGTTTTCTTTTTAATATTTTATTCCTATAAATATTAAGGTTTTTATCGTATCCTTACACTTATATATATCGCCATTATCGATCGAATATTAAAATCTTAATTTTTCTTTTTTATTTATTAATAAAATATAAAACAAATCTTACCTAACCAATTTTTTCATAAATTAAAATTCCGTACTAACATATCCATAATAATCCTAAGATTATATCGTAATTCCCGAATAAAACGATATCGAAATTAATTATTTAATATCTTTTTTAAATAAAAATCTCAAAGTAATTAATTTTACGTATAATTTTTCCGTTATCGTAAGCGAATTTCAAACCTTCGGCATTCGTCGTTATATAAAATTTTAACTTATATTTCCATAATAATTTAAACTTATTAACCATATTTAATATAATATAATTCCCGCCTAAAACTCCATAATCCACAATTACGGTATACCAATACGTTTTTATCTATATATCCAAAGTAATAAGGTTATTAACGTTTCTTATCGTTGCGTTTAAAACCTTTTTTAAAAATCCCCTTTTATTTTTCTGGGTTTCGTTATTTTGCAACTTTTTTATAAATAACCTTTTTCTTTTAATTCCTATTCGAATCTATTAAACCTTATTTAGGTTTTTCGTTTAAGGCGTTAAGTTACTATATTTATCGTTATTACCAACGTACTATTCCTTTTAATTTTATCAACTGTTTTTAATTCTGCTACAATTTCTTTTCCTGTTAAATAAATTGTTTTTAAATTAACATTTACATTCCATTATGCGTTATTTTAACTGTCGTTCCAAAATTCGCTTATAAATTAACATATCTCTTTTTTAAAGGTCTTTTTTCTCTAAAGGTTTATAATACATACTAACTTAAAATAAAAATCCGTAATAACTTTTTAATAATGCTTCTTTATTATACGTTTGATTAACTTCTTTTCCGTTTAATAATTATACTATCCACAATAACAAAAAAGGTTTTCTTACGGGCATTACTTTTTTTCGGGCCAGCTCTTTATTTCGGCCAGTTATTGGACATTTCCTAGGGCAATAATTCGAAAATATTAATACTATTACTTATCGTCCTTATTATCTCCGGTATGGTTTAAAAAATCGAATCCCTTATAATACATACATATAATTCGTTCGTAAATATATAACTTCAATTTTTCGTAATCAGAATTTTTTCGTCGTCGACAATATATATCATATATTCTGCCGTATTGATCAAATATTCCGGGATAAACTTTTTTTATCCAGTTCTAATATTTACGTAATTATTCTTATAGCACTTTTTGCTATATTGGTAATATTTGTTAAATTAACTTTTTGGCTTTTCGTATTCCTTATCGAATTTTTTATCGTAATAATCTCTCTTAAACCTTTTGCCATAAGCCTGATATATATTTAACTTGGATTATATTAATAACTTTATTATCGTTTCCTTAATTATTTTTAAACTATCCCTCCAATATAAGTATCTAAATTTCCTATCGTAATTTCTTAGGTTTCCTATATTTGTAAACCTTATATCCCATTTTACCATAATTAAGGCACTTAATTTAACTCCAGTTTTATCTATAGGTAATACCGAATTCTACAAATCCTAACGCCATTCCGTAAAAAATAAAAAATATATCTCGTTTTTTTACTTAGTTAAACTTATTATATCCCGAACGTAAAATATATTATCCTTTTTTCTCCTATCGTTTTTTAAACTGTCGATTGTTAATCTTAATAACCTTTACAATATACCAATTTAAAGCAATTAATCGTTTAATCCGAATAATCTTATCTTTTATGTCATCCTTTAATTCTTTATAAAATATATCAATAAAAACGTCGGCCTTATTATTTTGTTATCCGGCCTTAACCGTAAGGTTTTTGAAAATCACGGCGTATTTGGACGGAAATTCTTTTTATCGGAATTATAAAAATTACTAAGCTACAAATCGTTTTTTATCCGGATTACCGAAATTATCGCGCATTTTATTTTCAAAATTGATATATAATAAGAAAATTTTATTAATAAAATTCTTTTTATCCGATTTTCTTATTTCTAAAGAATTTCTCATAATAAACTTAAACCAATTAATAATATTTTCCGTTAAGCATACTTTTATTACTAGGACTTAATCCGCCGGTTTACTAAAATCTAAAAAACGAAAATAAATTCGTACTTAAATTAAAAAAATCTAAGGGTTACCTTTCCTATCGTAAGGCTTGAGCTTTTTGGGCTTTATGCAGACAAAAAAAGCTTAAATAAATAACGTAACCTTAATTTATCGGATTTCTTTTTCCAATTCCCGAATTCGAACTTAAAAATATTAAATAAGGGTTTTTTAAATACTAATTAACATTTTAACAACGTTAAATATTGCTCAGAATTTAACGGTACTACTAAACCAAAACTTGTAACGTATAACGGCTAAGGAATTTAACCAATTATTAAATCTTAAGTCGACGGATTTATATTAATAAGAATATCGTAAAAATTTTAGTATTAAATATAATAATATATCACGTCTCGTAATACCAAAGGTATCTTAGGTAACGAATTGTTATTACAAACTAAAGCTATCTAAATTATGGGAATAATAAACGTATATATCCTTATTCTGGCTTAAGGTGCTCAAACGGCTTAAACCCTTAAGCTCGTTAAGCCCTTTAAGCTCCTCTGCCGGCTTAAAGGGCTCAAGGTGCTTGGCGCCTTAAGACCTTTAAGCCGGTCACGTGACTTTTTGGCGGTGGTCGGGGCTTGTCTTTTTTCGTGGGCCTGACCGTCCGTAAAGAAGCCAAGGCCGTTAGGTCATAACACGTGTTTTTTATATTTTTTTTAAATGTTAAAAATGCGAAATGATAAAAAACGTTTTAAAATCTAAAGCTTACGTTAAACATAAATATCCATGTAATAAGATTAACATTTCTTTTTATTTTTAGAAAATATTCGCATTAAGAATTAAAGTTTAAAACGAAAAAAGGTTTTCGCAAAAAAACGTTTTTTAAAATTGTAAAAACGTTATTAGCAAAAGATAAACGAAATTATTTCTCGTTTAATTTATTTTCGGAAATGAAAAGTTTTTTTTTCGTTTAAAAGAAGTAAAAATAATATAGCAAAAATTACAATCATTTCAGAAATTAAAAAAAATAAAAACGCCAAAAGAAAGTTATCGCCGAGGTTTCTATAGCCGTATTAATTTCTTCCGTTAATTCCGTAAATTGGTTTTGTCAGCTAGCCAGGTGTGCTATAGCACACCAAATACGGAAAAGTCACCTTCTGAGCGAAACATATATACTCCGTTGCTAAGTTACAAAAAAGTGGTACGCGTTGCGAAAACGTACGTAATTAGGTGAATATAACAACAACAACTGATATCCCCTATATCTGACAATTAAGAGTTTTATTTGTTTGATTCGCATATATATTTATTGATCAGCTGTTATTAAGACGATATAGGCAGTATATTAATAGCAATTATCAATATATTTTAATATTAATAATGGCGACCGTACCGTTAACGCCCTTAATTATTTACAAGGGACCCAAGAATTAGGACCGCTTTAAGGGCAAATTCCAGTCTAGAGCGTACGCGCTTAATATTTGAGATCTTATAGATCTTAATCAGTTACTTCCGTAGCTTATTAAATTAATAGAACCCGATATAACTTCTTATCGCCAGAAACGAATTCGTTATACGGCGCGATTTAACACTTTATTATTATTTTTATTGTTTGGAGGAATTACCGAAAAAATTAATTTTTCGGGGTGTTTAGTAAGTACCCTTAGGTTAGTAGTCCGGGGTAAATAAGGTTATAATTAGGATTTTACGGCATATATCTTTAGAGATCGAAAATACGATATTTTCCGTAAAAATGTTAACGACCTAACGAAATAAGTTTTACAATTAATATTTCCAGCGTTTAAGGAAACGAATTTCCTTCTTACAAAGAACGTAGAGGAATAATACGCCAAGTTGGCCGAATTAAGTAAGGTGTATAATAGCAGGCTTCTGATTAATACTTAATAAAAATATCGCAAAACATTGAAGTAAATATCGAAGTTTAATCAAAAATTAAACGAATAAATCATAAGATAGCAAAAGATTATGGCCCTAAAATAACGATATAATATTCTAAAAACGAAAACGATAATTATATAGGTTAACAATTTATATATAGCATTAGCCCTTATAGGTGGGATATGGATTATTATTTTCCAGATAATAAAAAAGGCCGAGATCGATAACGGTATAATTAATTTCCAAAAAATAACAGCTAACTTTCTAGATTATTAGGCTATAAATTATCTCCCGTTAATATCGCGAAATATTAAGATAACGTTTTTAATTTTTTATAGGATTTCGGCAAACCTATTTATTTAGGATAATTCTGATTAAAAGAAAACTAAGCCTATTAATCCTTAGCCGTAAAGGAGAATTCCGGTACTAAGCCAGAAACGAGATAATTATAAAGGTTTTTATTCGGACCAAAACGTTAGCAAAAAAAACGTAACGAATTAAATGTTTACGGTACCCGTTATAAAGCTTATTTGAGTTTTTATTATATATTACTTTAATGCTTTTATACGTTTTTAATAAGTTCTTAATGCGTTCCCGTTTTAGTAAGGAAATAATCAAATTAATCTATTAACGATTTATTTTTAATTAATCCGTAAAGGAAAAAATCGAAAAGTTATCGAAAAATATAAAGAAATTAATTACCCAAAAAAGGAATAACTTTTAAGGGAGTAAAACGGGTATTAACGTATTTTTTGATTAATTACGTACGCAACGTAATAAACGTTTCGTTTTCCCCCTTAAAGAATTTCTTTATCCTGGATTCAAAATCGACGATATATATATTTAACGCGATTAATCGGTTTCTTAATTATAAACCTATTATATAAGGCGACGGAATATACGTAAGTAATAATTTGGTTCCGATTAAAGGTTACGGAAAGGTAAATATATTATTTCGAAGCCCTAACGGTATAAAGGCGTTACATTTATATGATATAGTTTATTATAAGGATTTCGTATATAATTTGGTATTATTTCGATAATTCCAGAAAAGAAATATTAATAAAATAATAAAGTGATTAATAATTATATTTAAAATGAGTATAATGAAATTATTGTTACGTTAATAAACAAATTTAATTAATTCGTTTTAAAGGATATCGACTTAATAACTTTTAATATAATATTTACGGGTTATAAACAAAATGTTAATTTAAGGATTGCGAAACCATTATATACTGGCGATAAAACTATATAGCATTTACGTTTAAGTTATTTAGGCCTTAAAGTAATCGTTTAATTTCTGTTTTATTTAAAAGGAGTGCGAATAAAAGGCCTTTCGATAATCGAATACCAAGCTTATGGCAAAGTAAAAGCTAAAACATAAATATGTTGCATACTAAAAAAGGGAACTTTTTAATTAGGTTAAAAAATAGCCGTTAACTTTACGTATTTCGAGGAAAACCTGGAAAAATACAAATACGTAATATTTATTACTTATAAATACTAAAGTTATATTTAAGATATTTATCTTAAAAACCGGAAACAAAATACCTTAATTAATGCATTTTGATATTTTTTTAAATGTTTTTAAGAATTAAAATAAGGTTTTTCTATAAATAATCGAATACGACAACGAAATTTTAAAAAATATCTATTTCGAGATATGTTATAATTACCTTTTTTTAATATTAGAGTAAAACCCTTGATACCTTATACCTAAATGTAAAATAAAGATGTAAAACGTTTAAAGGATATAATTAAGAAAAAAGCGACCGTAATACGAAATAACGTTAAATTATTATTATTTCTAATCGTATATATTTTTAAAATAATAATATACTTGAATAATCGAATACCTAAATGCGCTTTATTTTAGCAAATTCCTTATAAGTCCTATTATATTTACCTGGTATATAAGGATAATATGGTAATATTTAATCGCAAACCTTAATAAGCTTATTTACGAATTTACGGTTATATAGCTTATATTATAACGAAAACCGGTATAAAGAAAAAATAAAGGCTTTAAAAATTAAACTCAAAGGTTTAAATCGGTTATTTTATCGGTTACCGATTAACGAATATTTACGAAATTTGGAACTTTTTAACGAATACGGTTATCGCTATTCGAAATATATAATTTAACGAAAAAGTTACTTTTTCCGGGGATATTAAATATTTTAAAAACGAATTTTTTTATATTAGCGCAAACGAATTATAAGGCATTTTTCAATAAGTATTTATACCTAATTAAGTTATACGCCATCTAAATATCCATATATAAGAAAAAAATTAAAAACTTAAACGGAATAATTTAGTTATTAGTTAAACCGGAAGTTTTAAAACAAAATGGCATTGGCGTAAAAGACGTATAGGATAAGCAAAAATAAGTCTGTTCGCAAAGAATTAATTACCTTTATATAACCGTTATATTCGAACTATTTTTATTCTTTAAATTATTTTTTCCTTTAACATTTATTTTAATAATCATTACGATTATTTCGCCGACGGAAAGAATAAAAGTAACTTTAAGCTTTTGTTATATTTTTCAACCCAGAGTAACGGTAAAAAACGTAGGTATTTTCCGGGTTATAAACGTAGGCTTCCCGTATGTTCCGCGCCGAAATGGTATTATGCAAAACGATTATAAGGTATAAGAAACCGCATTTAATTTAGGACGGTTAACTTACTTTATAAGGATTTTCGATAACCGGCGGGTAAATTGCGAAAATTTAAGAAAATTAATTACTCGAAATACGCATTACCTTAATTAAAAAGGCTTTAATTTATTAATATATCAAAAAGTAACTCAATTGCAAAACCGAATATATAAACGTAATTTATTTCTACCGCCGTAAGGCCATAAAAAACTAAATATATCCCCGTTAAAACAAAGATTTTTAAAAGCCGAAAAGGTTTACTTATAAAGTTATAAGGATATATAATTTTGGGAAATCGTTAAATAGATTTTTATTAAAGATAAATAAGTTTTAAAATATATATATATATACATTTATAAGTTCGATAAGGACAGTTAATTACAAAAGTACAAAGTACGACTTATAATAAGTAATAATTAACAGTTAAAAAATACATATAATAATATATATACGTTTACGTTTACCGGAAAATCTTTTCGAACGTTAATCGTTATTGCAATCCGATTTAGTTTAGAATTTAAATAATATAATGTTATTAATGTTTTCGTTTACGCAAATTTCCTTTACGATATATATATAAAAATGCTCTTAAGGCATTTATATCGCGGCAAAGTTTAACGGATTAAAAAACCTTTATACGGTTTAAAGAAATTATCGTTATTATAATAAAAAGATTTTATTAACATGTTACAGAATTTGGGATTTAACCCCGTTTTTTATAAGCTTTATTATTTTTTTCGTTAAAAAGTGCTGTTTTTACGTTAATAATATTGTTATAGCATGTTATAAAAACCATATATTTCGTTAATTTAGCGATTTAATAACTTAAAAAACGGTATATCCTTATCAAAAATAAAAACCTTTAATAGTTTTTCGGTCTTAAAATAATTAATGAACGTATTAAGCGGAAAATCTAATTATCTGAATTTAACTTGATAAATAAATTAATTAATTTTATCCCTAAAAGGTATTTACATAATTTTTTAAATATGTTAATAATTACCGTTAAACTATTGCCTAACCTTAATTTAATTAATATAAGTTTAATTAATAAATATTAGAAAAAATAGATTCGATTTCATAAATAACGGTTAATACCCGACCCGATATATTTTTTGCCGTATCCCGATTAATACAATTTAACTTAAATCCTGATACCGTATATTACAAAACGGCCGATCCAATTATGTTATATTTAATCGATATTAAAATATCGGCTTTGTAATTCGATAAAAAGAATTCGATAAATATATAAAGTAACGATTCTTTTTGCAAATAATACTATCGACTAAAATACTTTTTTAATATATATTATTAAATTATTTGGAAATATAATTAGATAAAAAACAAATAAATAAAATATAATAATTACTTTTATAACTGAAACGGAATTATTATTTTTTACGTAAGCCGCCAAAAAAAACTTTGTTATTTTTCGATTAATTATAAGGTTAAAAATCAACTTAAAAACGGCACCGTTAAATATATAATACGATGATTTGCAAATTATACGGCTAATTAACGCAAATATCGTTTTTTATAACGAAATTACGTCATATAAATATATATAATTACTAATTACGAAAATTAAAATAAAAAACCTAACTAAAATAGACTATATATTTACGGGTAATATATTAACAAATGGATTAATAAAAGCTTTATTACGAAAAGCCTTTAGGTATTTTAAAAAGCAACTAGGATTAATAGATATTACGGAAGCTTTCGAACGGCGGAGGAACATTTTACATGTAATTTTAGAGAAGGATTTCACTGATTAGGAGGATTTAATCGCCAGAAAAAATGTGAAATAGATAATTGCAGCTTTAGGAAGTAGTGAAAAGTAATAATTAACGCCTTAAATGTTTTAAGGCGTTAAGGGGGTGTATTAGCTAGCTAGGTGCACTATAGTACACCAAATATAGAAAGGTCACCTTCTGATCGGAACATATATACTCCGTTGCTAAGCTATATAAAAGTGGTACGCGTTGCGAGAACGCACGCAATTAGCTGAATACAACAACAACAACTGATATCCCCTATATCTGACAGGTTTGGTATTGGTAAAACCGATTAATCCGTTAAAAATATTAATTAGGATGCGATTATTTCTGGTGGTTCCGTCGCTACTGGTAAAATATTTTTAATAGACGCTAGGTATTAATAAGGTTTTTGGTAGATTTCTAAAGGTTTTCGATATCCGGATGCTTTTTTTATTTAATTAGATATTAAGTAAGTTCGTCCTATTTCGTATATCGAAAGTTTTTTCCACCTTATATATCTATTTATTTTTTATTTTTATATCGTTTTAAACTATATATACCTTAATTATAGACGTTATTAATTGAAATAAGAAAAAGTAAAAATTTAAATAACATTTAACTTTAATAAAATTTTTAATAACTCTATATAAACCGACATACTTGAAATCGAATTTTTTATTAGGTCGTTTCGATTAAATATTTTTAGCAATAAGGAAAATTATATCCTTTTTTTTCAAAAATTAATTATTTTTTAATTTCCTTTAATTATAATTGTTATTTATTTGGTTACCTACGAATTCAAAATCTATTTTTATTTCTTGATATAATTATATTAATTAAACCGTTATTGCATATTTTTTATAAATCTTTGAAATAAAAATAAAATTTGCGTTTATAAATATTACTTTGATATTTTCGTAATAATTACTGTTATAGGTTAATTATTCAATTATTACTTTCTTAACCTAATTATTTTCTACGTAAATAATATAATATCGAAAATATGTTTTCAAAATTTAATTCGTTCGTTTTATTTTTTTATTTATTTATATTTTAAATACGTCCAGTAATTTATAATTTAGGCCAATTTATACTATAAGGCCGTATTAAAAGTTTGAAACAAATATTAATTTTGTCTTTAAAATAATATTTATTAATAATTTGTATATATTAAAATTATATTTAACGAAAAATATATGTTATCTGTTTGGCGTCCATATTTTAATAATATGGTAAAAAATAGAAATATTTCGTAAATCGATTAGCGATTACTCAAATACTATCGTAATATATTCCTATAACTAGATTTTCTAATACAGAAAATTTGGTAATAAAACTAAATATAATTAAATACCATAGTTATTTTAGAATTAATAATAGTTATAATTTTTCGTATAACTTATATCGTTAAGCTTTTGTTCTGGTATAAATATTATGTTGCCATATTATTATTTATACTATTAATTTTATTTTAAAAAAGAAATATACGCGTTAAACCCGTTTTAAAGTTTTATGGATCTCTAAATATCTATGTAGCTAATATTTATATATGTTTCGTATTAAATTCTTCCGCTACTCTTCTAAAATTTATATTTTATTTATTTCTTTCTTTTTTCGGCAATTATTATTATATTATTAAATTTTCTAGTACATATCAAAGGCTACTGCCCGCATTATCGCAATTTATTACGGGCGTAAATACTTTTTTGTAATAATATCGAAAATCGTATAATTAACCTTAATTAATTGTTTTCGAAATTTAATCGTTTATTTAAGGTATTTCCTTTATTATTTTCTGCATTTCTTTTATAAATAATAAGGAAAGGGAAGTTCGCCAATTGTTTCGCGTAACGAAATTATCGTTTGGTAAATTTCCTAGTCGTAATAAATCGTGTAAAATTTTGATAATCCGCATAAACATTAATTTAATATAAGTATTCCTTTAAAAAGTTCTTAAACGTTCGGAATGCTATAATAATGACCATAACTTCCTTATTTAGAATACCGTACTTGAATTCGGTTTCTTTTAATTTATATAAAAAGAATACAATAACATACAATTTGCCTTAATTATTTGGTTATTTGATTGTTACATTTAACGCGTAATTCGAAATATCGGTTTTTAGTTTAACGGGGCGGTTTAAATTATATATAATTAATATTAGTTTATTAATAATCGCATTCTTAATGTTTTAAAAAGCTTTTTTCGTATCTGGCTTTTATTTAAACGTTTTCTCTTTTATTCTTCGTAAAATTCGTTAAAGATATAATTATTTTGTTAAAGTTCCGGATAAACTTTCTATAATAATTGACGAATTTGAAGAATGCCTATATTTTTTAAACGTTATTAGTATTTGGTATTTTATAACTGCAGCGATATTTTTAAAATACATTTTAATATATTTTAAGTTCATAATATATCCCAGATATTTTATTTTTATAAGCAAAAATGTTTTTTTTATATTAATAAATAACGTTATATTTTATAAAACTTGAAAAACTTTATAAACGTATCTTATATAAATTCTTTCCGTTTCTGAAAAAATAAGAACATCGTCGTGATAATATACGATAAAAATATCGAGATATTTTATAACATATTTTTTATTATCCGTTAAAAAGTTGTTAATGCGTTTGTAAATTTTTTTAAGGTAATCAAATATTTAAATAATCTGTATTTCGTTTTAAAACCTATTCTTTTTCGTGTTTCTTTTTATTTTAATTAGGTTATATCCATCTTTAAGATTCAATGCTGTAAACTATTTGGTTCCGTAAAGTCGGTTTTTTATTTTTGTGATTAGGTGTAAAAATATTTGATTTTTAATAATAGTATCGTTTAATTGTTGATCGTTAACTTTAAGTCGTAATTTTTCGTTTTTTTTAGTACGAATAATATAGGTGTTACGACCCAACCCAAGACCGGCCTTAAAGACGGTCGGACCTACATGGAAAAGTTACGTGATTTGGATCTCTTTTGGTAACAAGATCCAAATAAATCCATACAGAATTAACCGAATCCAATGGCATTAGATCTGTAGCGAAGTTAAAATCTAATAAGGATTTAATCCAATTAGAAAAAGATATATACGTTCATTATTTTCATAGTTTAAATAGCTTTAGCTTGTAATATAATATCGTTACCTAAGGCACCTTTGGAATTACGAGACGTGACACGATTACTGTATCTATTGCTCAGATTCCCACAATACTCCTGCTAACATAAACCCGTACCACTAAGGTTTCATAGTTGGTTAAACCCCCTAGCCGTCACAATAGGGTATGTTGTTGGTGATTTCGGAGGTTGAATCCCTTCTTTTTGTAACCGATTTTCCAGGTATTCCCTAAAAATGCGTAGTTCGTTTCCGCTGAGATTATAGATAGGGTAAAACTTTGTTAAGGATTTTTTTTAAAGGATTATCTCATGGTTTTATTCGTTATATTCTGGTAGTTTTGTATTAAGCTTTTTTTTTTAAAAAAAAAGCTGTTCGTATCTATGGTACTGTGCTAGTATATTAGTTAAATTTTTTTACTTTTGGGGCTGCTGTTATTTTAAATCATTATTTAGTTGCTTTAGTTTCGTTTTTATAAGAATAACGATATGTTGTATTTTTCTTTAATATCTAGTTTTCTTTTTGTATTTTATCCCTTTATATAATAAGGTTTTTATTATCTTTTTATACTTATATTCGTTCCTATTTCCGATTAAATGTTAAGATTTTAATTCTTTTTTTATTTGCTAAAACGGTATAAGGTAAACCTTATTTAGCTAGTTTTTCTATTAATTAAGATTTCCTATTGGCGTATTTATGCTAATCCTAAAATTATATCGTAATTCCCCATTAAAACGATATCGAAATTAATTATTTGGTATTACTTTTAGACAAAAATTTCGAAATAATTAATTTCGCGTATGATTTCCCTGTTATCGTAAGCGAATTCCTAATTTTCGATATGCGTTATTATATAGGGTTTTAACTTATATTGTTATGGGCATTTGAATTTATTAGCCGTATTTGGTGTAATATAATTTCTGTTTAAAGTTTCGCATTTTATTATTGCGGTATATTAATGCGTTCCGATTCGTATATCCAGAGTAATAACGTTATTAACGGTTTTTATCGTTACTTGTAAAGCCTTTTTTAAGAGTTCCTTTTAAGTTTTCTAGGATTTGTTATTTTACAGCTTTTTTATAATTATTGTTTTTATTTTAAGTCTTATTTCAATTTATCGATCTTTGTTTATATTTTTATATTTAATCTGCTAAATTGCTATATTTGTTGTTACTGCCGGAGTATCATTTTTTCGAATTCTATTAATTATTTTTGGTTTTGTTATAGCTCTTTCTATCCGGTAAACTATTTTCTTATGTTTTAATTACATTTTGTTATGCATTATTTTATCTGTTGTTTTAACGTTCGCTTATAAATTTACGTATTTCGTTTTTGATAACCTTTTTTTCGTGAAGGTTTATAATAAATGCTTATTAAAAATAAAAGTTTGTAATAATCTTTTGGTAATATTTTTCCATTATGTGTTGGATTATCTTTTTTTGGTTTGATAGTTGTATTATTAGTACAGTCGGGGTGCAAAAGTCTCGGTTCAGTCTCCATACCCCATACTTCTAACCACCACCTTCACAATTTCACTTATACGATTTTTTACCAATATTTACTATAATTGTTAGTAATTTTAATTATTTAAAAATAAATAAATTACGCATACGGTAAGTTACTCTAATATTTCGTATATTAGCCCTAAGTTATAATTATAGTTTCGATCCGCCTTAGCATGTTATTTATTAAGTTATTTAACATTTTTTTTGCAAACCTTTTCTATATAACAATTACAGTAACAATAAGGAAATCCAGTATTTCCTACGCATTGCCGAATAACTTAAGTTTCGGTTCTTTTTTTTAGATCCTTTTCTTAATAATTTCTATACGTCTTCGATAAAGTTTAAGTCGGACGAATATGGGGGTTATTCCAGTATTTCGACGGCCTGCTTTTAAAACTATTCCTTTACGATTCGGACGGTATAAATGGAAACGTTATTTAGCATAAAAATAAAATCGTTATTAAGGTATTTAAAAAAGTATTTGTCGAACTAATTACGATAAACGTAACCGGTTATTTTGCCTCGGGCGGTTTCGGGGTCCTTATTAAAGGCTATTAGGAAATTCCGTTTTCCATATTAGATATTACTTTAAAACTTTTACGTTTGTGTGACGGCTATGCGGTTTAACCAACTATTAAACCTTAAGTCGACGAGTTTATGTTAGCAGGAGTATCGTGGGAAATCTGAGTAATAAATACAGTAACATATTACGTCTCGTAATGCCGAGGGTGCCTTGGGTAACGATATTATATTGTAAGCTAAAGTTATTTAAATTATGAGAATAATAAACGTATATATACTTGTTCTGGCTTAAAATGCTTATTACGGTTTAACGACATTTTTCCTATTAAGTCCTTTTGAGCCCTTTTAAGCCCCCTTTAGTGCTTATCCGGCTTAAGCCCTTTTGACCAATTAGAGCCCTTAAACCCTTTAAGCTAATTACATAACTTTTTAACTGGGTCGAAATTTTGGTTTTTAGGATTCCGATCGTTTCCAGAAGCCAAAACCGTTAGATTATAATACGATCTCCCTTTTTTTAGGACTTTTATCCTTAAACATTAAATTATTTGTTTGTTAAATTTTGGTAAGCAATCTTTTTTTTCTTTATATTTATTATATCGGGTTGTATTAAAAAGTCCAGGTTTTGTAAACGTATTAACGCTTTCGTTCTTTTAGAACGGATTAATCGCCTTAGTTTTATTATATTTTCGAATATTACTTATTTCCGTTGTAAGTTTAAGAATAAAATTTGCCAGGTTTATTGCAATTTAAAAAAATATATTTCTTGTATCGTTTACGGAAATCCTTATAATCCTTTTTGTTTTTCCGAATTTCAATACCGGAAATTAATTATTAAAAAGGGCCGTTTGGAATTAAAGGAATATATTGCCGAAAAAAAACTTTTAAAGGCTTAATAATATCTTAATAAGTTATTTAGTCGCTTAAATCGTTTGCGAAAATAAAAGAAACTTTTTCGTTAACTAGAAATTAAAATATTTTGCCGCGGTATTTAAGGTACGGAAGCGATAAAAGAATTCGAACGTTTGGAAAAAGAATAAGAATAATTGGAGGCCGCCGTCGCGGCTACTATATTAGCGTAGGTCGCGGCCGATTAGCCTAATATTCCGGTTATTAACTGGTCGACTGTAAACTGGGATGCGCCCGTTGTTATTGGTAAAAATTCTTTAATAGGTATTAGGCGTTAATAAGGTTTTTAACGGGTTCCTAAGTATTTTCGGAATCCGGGTACTTTTTTTATTTAATTAGGTATTAGGTAAATCCGTTTTGTATTCGTATGTCGAAAACTTTCCTTATTTTATATGCTTATTTGTTTTTTACTTTTATATTATTTTATGCCGTATGTATTTTAATTATATTTGTTATTAATTCGAATAAATAAACGTAAACAATTAAATAAAATTTAACTTTTAATAAAAGTTTTAATTAATAATTATTTTGTAAGATTTTCTTAATAATTTTATATAAACAGATATAATTGAAATCGAATTTCTATTAGGTTTTTTTGTTTAAAACTTTTGGTAATAAGGAATATTATTTCCCGTTTTTCGAAAGTTAATTTTTTTAATTTGTTTTAATTATAATATTGATTTATTTAATTTCGTACGAATTTTAATTTTGTTTTTATTTTTTGATATAATTATTATAATTATTTTAACGTGAGAATTATTTTAATATTAATTAAATTATTATTGTGTATTTTTTTGTAAACTTTTGAGGTAAAACCAAAATTTGCGTTTGTAAGTATTGTTTTAATATTTTTGTAATAATTTGCATTATAAATTAATTATGCGATTAGTAATTTTTTAATATAATTATTTTATTAGTAATTAATATAATATCGTAAGTAAACTTTTAAAGTTTGGTTTATTCGTTTTATTTATTTAATTATTTAAAATTTAAATGTATTAAATAATTTGTAATTTAAGCCGATTTGTATAATAAGGTTTTGTTAAAATTTAAATGGTAATATTAATTTTTTATTTGAAATAATTTCCCTTAATAATTTGTACATATTAACAATATATTTAGAAAAATAAATGTTATTTGTTTGGCGTTTATATTCTTATACTATGGAAAAAAATAACAGAATTTCATAAATCGATCGACGATTACCAAAATGTTATTATAATATATTTTTATAATTAGATTTTTGGATATCGGAAATTTAGTAATAAAGTCGAATATAATTAAGTATTATGGTCGTTTTGCGATTAATAATAGTTATAGTTTTCCGTATGGTTTGTGTCGTCGAATCTTTGCTTTGGCGCAAATATCGTATTACCGTATGATTTTTTGTATTATTAATTTTATTTTAGAAAAAGAATATGTATTTTAAAGTTGCTTTAGAGTTTTGTGGATCCCTGGATATCCGTGTAATTAAATTTCGTATATTTTTCGTATTAAACTTTTCCGATATTTTTTTGAAATTTGCATTTTATCCGTTTTTTAGTTTTTTAAAAAACCGTTATTATATTATTGGATTTTCTGATATATATCGTAAGGTATTACCCGAATCGGCGCAATTTATCGTAAGCGTAAATATTTTATATAATGGTATTAAAAATTATATGGCTAATTTTAATCAATTTTTCTTTGAAGTTTAGTTATTTATTTAAAATATTTGTTTTGCCGTTTTTTGATTCTTTTTTATAGATAATAACAAAGTCGAAATTTGCTAATTCTTTTGCGTATTTTAATTATCGTTCTATAAGTTCCCTGGTCGTAGTAAATCTGGTAAAATTTTGATAATCCGTATAAATCTTAATTTAATATAAATTTCCTTTTAGGAAACGCCTAAACTTTTGAAATGCCATAATAATGGCCATAAACGTTTTGTTTGGAATGCCGGAATTAAATTCGCCTTTTTTTAATTTGTACGAAAAAAGATGTAATAAAATATAATTCTTTTTAATTATTTCGTTATTTGATTATTATGTTTAACGTATAATCCGAAATATTGGTTTTTCACTTAATAAGGCGGTTTGGATCGTATATAATTAATAATAGTTCGTTAATAATTATATTTTTAACATCTTAAAATGCTTTTTTTGTTTTTAGTATTTATTTAAATTTTTTCGTTTTTTGGACAAAGTTTATTAAAGGTATAATTATTTTGTTAAAACTTCGAATAAATTTTCAGTAATAGTTAACGAATCCAAGAAATGCCTAAATTTCCTGAATTATCGTTACCGTTTACCATTTTGTAATTATAGCGATTTTTTTAAGGTTTATTTTATTTTATTTTGAAATAATAATATATCCCAGATATTTAATTTCCTGTATATGGAACTGATTTTTTTACGTTAATAAGTAATTTTACGTTTTGTAAAATTTAAAAAACCTTATAAACGTGTTTTACGTATATTTTCTCCGTTTTGGAAAAGATAAAAATATCGTCGAGATTGGAAATAACGAAAATACCGAGGTATTTTCGTAATACGTAATTAATTATTCGCTAGAAAGTTATTAATACGTTCGTAAGTCTTATTCATATAACTAAATACTTAAATAATTCGTATTTTATTTTAAAGATTATTTTTTATTCGTATTTTTTCTTAATTTTAATAAGGTTCTATTTATTTTTGAAATCGAATATTATAAATTATTTAGCTTTATATAATCGGTTATTTATTTCCGTAATTAAGGGAAATAATGTTTAATTTTTGATAATAATTTCGTTTAGTTGTCGATAATTAACCATAAGTCGTAATTTGTTGTTTTCTTTTTAATACGAAAAATATAAAGTATTTTGTTAATAATTTCGAAAATCGAATTTATCTGTTTGTAACCGATTTTTCAAATATTTTTTGAAAATATGTAATTCGTTTCCGTTAAAGTTATGAAATGGGTAAAACTTTATTCAAGATCCCTTTTTAAAAATTATTTCGTAATTTTATTCGCCGTATTCTAATAGTTTTATGTCGAATTTCTTTTCGAAAAGGTATTTATATCTGTAATATTATAATAATATATTAAATAAATTTTCTAATTTTTGAGATTATTATTCTTGTTATTCCAGATCCTTATTTAGTTGTTTTAATTTCGTTCGGATAATAATAACGATACGTCGTATTTTCTTTTGATATCCGTTTTTTTATATTTTATTCTTTTGGGTAACAAGATATTTGTCGTATCCTTATATTTATATTCGTTATTATTATTAATTAAATATTAAGATTTTAATATTTCTATTTAATTTATTAATAAGAAATAAACCGATTTTTACTTAACTAATTTTTCCGTTAATTAAAATTCCGTATTAGCGTATTTATGGTAATTCTAAGATTATATCGGAATTCCCGAATAAAATAATGTCGAAATTAATTATTTGGTATTATCCTGAGATAAAATTTTCGAAATAATTAATTTTACGTATAATTTTTTTATTATGGTAAGGGAATTCCTAAGTTTTAGTATTCGTCGTTGTATAATGTTTTAACTTGCATTTTTATAATAATTTAAATTTATTAATTTTATCTAGTATAATATAATGTCCGCCCACAGTTCCGTAATTTATTATTACGGTATATTAATACGTTTCGATTTGTATTTCCCATGTAATAAGGTCGTTAACTTTTTTTAAAGTTTTTTTCACATTTTTTTTGGGTTTCGTTATTTTGCGCCCTTTTTATAACTAACTTTTCTATTTAATTTCTATTCCAATTTATCGAATTTTATTAATGTTTTTTTCGTTTAATGCGTTAAGTTGTTATATTTGTTGTTATTGCCGGCGTATTGTTTTTTCGAATTGTATTAATTATTTTTTAAATTTTTTATAATTTTTTTTCTTATTAAATAAATTGTTTTTTTATGTTAACGATTATATCCTATTATACGTTATCCGAATTATCGTTTTAAAGATTCATTATAAATTAACGTATTTCTTTCTAATAACTTTTTGGGGCGATCCTTAATAAATATTAATTAAAAATTGAGATCCGTGATAATTTTTTAATAGCATTTTTTAACCGTATGTTGGATGAACTTTTTTTTGTTTGGTAATTATATTATTTATATTAATAAAAAGGGTTTTTTATAAGTACTGGTTTTTTTCGGGCCAATTTTTGGTTTCGGCCAACTGCTAAATATTTTTTAAATTTATGGTTTGAAGCTGTCGATATAATTATTTATCGTTTTTATTATTTCCGGTACGGTTTGGAAAATCGATTTGTTTATAATATATACGGGTAATTCGTTCGTAAATATGTTATTCTTATTTTCGTAACCGGAATATTCTCGTCGTCGACAGTATATGGCGTATATTTTGTTATATTGATTAAGTATTCCGGAACAGATTTTTTTTATCCAGTTTTAATATTTGCGTAATTATTTTTATAATATTTTTTGTTATATTCGCGATATTTGTTTAGCTAGATTTTTAATTTTTCGCATTTTTCGTCGAATTCCTTGTCGTAATAATCTTCATCAGATTTTTTTGTTATGGGCCTAATACGTATTTGGCTTAAATTCTGTTAATAATTTTGTGATCGTTTTTTTAATTATTCTTAAATTATTTTTCCGATATAGGAGTCCAGTTATTTTATTATGGCATTTTGAGCTTTTTATATTTGTAATCTTTATATCTCATTTACCATAATTAAAGTATTTAATTTGGTTCCAGTTTTATCGATAGATAACGCAGAATTTCATAAGTTCTGGTATCGTTTTATAAAAAATAAAGGGTATGTTTTGTTTTTCCCCTTGTTAAATTTGTTATATCCCGAATATAATGCGTATTATCCTTTTTTTTTTATCATTTTTCAAATTATCGATTATTAATTTTCATTATATTTGTAATATACCGGTCCAGGATAACTGGTTACTTAATCCGCATAATTTTACTTTTTATGTTATTTTTTAAGTTTTTATAAAACATATCAATAAGAATATTAGCTTTATTATTTTTTTATCCGGCTTTAGCCTCAAAACCTTTAAATGTTAAGGCGTACTTAAACGTAAATCCTTTTTATCGGAATTATAAGAATTATTAGGCCGTAAATTTTTGTTTTTCGGATTACCGAAATTATTACGTATATTCTTTCGAAATTAACATATAATGAAAAGATTTTATTAATAAATATTTTTTTCCGGTTTTCTTATTTCCAAAAAATTCTTTATAATAGGTTTAAACCAGTTAATAACACTTTTCGTTAAATATATTTTTATTGTTAAGATTATATTTATGGGGTTATTAAGGTTTAAAAAGCGAAGGTAAATTCGGATTTAAATTAAAAACGTTTAAAAATCGCTTTTTTATTAAAAAGCTTCGGTTTTTTAGGTTTTATACGGGCAAAAAATGTTTAGGCAAGTAATATAACCCGAATTTATTGGATTTTTATTTAATTCCCGAATTCAAATTTAAAGTTGTTAAATAAAGGGTTTTTAAATCTTAATTAATATTTTAATATTATTAAATATTATTTAGAATTTGACGGCATTATTAAATAAAAATATATAACATATAATAATTATACAATTTAATTAATTATTAAACCTTAAGTCGAGAATTATATTAATAAAAATCTCATAAGAAATTTAAATAATAAATATAATAATATATTACGTTTCGTAATGTTAAAAATATTTTAAATAACGATATTATATTATAAATTAAAATTATGAAAATTATAGAAATAATAAACTTATATATTTTTGTTTTGGCTTAAAATGTTTATTACGGCTTAACGACACTTTTTCGGTTAAGTTCCCTTAAGCCCTTTTAAACCCCCTTTGTTACATATCCGGCTTAAGGCTTTTTAACTATTAAAGCCCTTAAGCCCTTTAAGCCAGTTACGTAACTTCTTGGCTGGGTCGGGGTCTGGCTTTTCAGAATCCCGACCGTTTCCAGAAGCCAAGACCGTTAGGTCATAACAGTTTGGCCGGTTTTTTTATATCGAAGTTATACATATTTCGGTAATAAACGGCATTTATATATTTCGAAAAAAACGGTTAATAATTAACTTAATAATTAAACTAAGAAAATATAATATATTAAAAAATATTTTTAGCGGAAAAGCTATTACGCCTGTTGACTGCCATTACGGTTTACGTTCGTTTTATTATTAAATAAAACTTTTCGTTATTATTTAAAAGGTTTAGTACGGTATTCCAAAATCCAAAAAAGCTTTTATTTCACATATTCGAAAATTAAAAATAAACGTTAAAATACATATTAATATATTATTTTTTCCCGACGAAATTACGACATTACAATTTACTTAAAAATATATAAATAATATAATTCGGTAAATTTGGCAAGAAATATAAAAAGATTAAAATTAATAAGTTATTATAAATATTTTGTATAAACCGGCCGCAATTTATGTAAACGATTTAAACGTAACGAAAATTAGGCTGAATTTTAACGTGTATAACGATTATAAACGCTTTAAACGGTAATAGGGGATATTCCGTATTTCCTCGTAATTTTGGTAAAGTTATCGCCTAAATCTTTTTTGGTTTTTTATTTCGTTCTCGTATAATGTAACTATTTTTTTCGCGAAGCAATTAGACCCAAATTGGGTTGTTTACTTATGATTAAAATATGAAGGATGTTGGCGTTGAAGTGGAAGAAATACGCGTTTTTGTAGAACGTGCAGAAATTTACCGAAACTTTTACACCCTCACTGTAATAACAAAAAGTGTTTTCCTGCGGGTATTTCTTTTTTTCAGGCCAGCTTTTTGTTTCGGCTAGTTGCTGGATATTTCCTGGGGCTATGGATAGAAAATATCGATATTATTATTTGTTATTTTTGTTATTTTCATTACGGTTCAGTAAATCGAAGTCTTTGTAATATATGCTGGTAATCCGTCCGTAAATGTATTATTTCTATGTTTTGTAATCGGGATATTTTCGGTATCGATAATATATGGCATATATTTTGCCGTATTGATCGACGGTTCCGAGACAGATGTTTTCTCTTTCATCCTGGTATTTGCGTAATTATTTATGTAATATTGCTTATTATATTTGCGATATCTGTTAAGCTAGCTTTCTGCCTTTTTGTATTCCTTGTTAGGTTTTTCGCTATGCGGAATTTGGTATGTACTTAGGCTAAATTATGTTAATTGGTTTGTTTCCGTTTTTTGGATTTTTTTTAAAATTATTTTTTAAGTATTAGTTTTTAGTTATTTTGATAGGGGTTTTAGGTGTTTTGTATTACGTTCCTTTATATTTTATTTTTTTATAATTGAAATATTTGATTTAACTTTAATTATTTTTATAAATACTTTTTAACTTTATAGGTTTGGGTTCTCTGTCGTAAAAAGTATTACTGCGTTAAAAAACGTTAATATTAACCCTGTATTAAGGTTTATTATTGTATTTTCCTTTGGTAATTTTAATACGCTATTCGTATTATCGATCGTTAATTTTAATTATTATAACGATATAATCCGATATATATTTAGGCCGATTAAATTTAAAAAACCTTATTTATAATTTTTATTTTGGCAGTCAAAAAACTTTATTTCTCAATACTTTTTATTTTTAATTGAATTCAACAGCGAACTAAATTAAAATACTGCCGTAATTAAATGCGAATTTCTTATCGTAACTATTAGATTTATATTTTGATTCTTGTTTTTTCGTTTCTTATTTTAAAGATTTTCGTTAATATTTATTCGAATTATTCGTAATTATTATAAACTTATATTATTTTGTATTTTGTTTTTCGCGTAGCAACGAAACGTATTTCTTTATAATGAATTTGAACCAAATAACTATATTTCCGATAAATTGGTGAATTGCTAATTTTATTCGTATAATAAACGTAAAAATCGAATAAGAAAATATTCGAAATATATTCGGTATGAAATTAAGAAAAATTATAATTTAATTGATATTCCATCGAAAGATTTTAGCCTAAAAAGCTTAAGTATTTCTTTGGGTTTTATAATAATATTTAGCTAAATAATTTAATATTTTCAAAAATTGTTTTAATCTCGAAAGTCTTTTTTTTCCTTATGTCTTTTGTTACCGGCTTAAAGGCATATCGTAAAATCGTTATTGTTTTTCTTAAATTGAAAAATGTATTCGTTTATAACATCTAGACGTCGAAAACATTTTCGCAAAAAAGGCGAAACTTTTCTTTTTCTTCCTTATATTTTATTCCAGTATCTGAGTAATTAGGTATTCAATAAATAAGTTATTCGAATTGCTTGCTGGTAAATATAACGTTAGCAATATTGCTCAAAATCTAACGGTATTACTGAATAAAAATTTGTAACGTATAACGGCTAAAGAGTTTAATTAATTATTAAAGTTTAATCGCACGGGTTTATGTTAATAAAAATATCATAGAACTTTATAATAATAAAATAATTTAATTACGTCTTTTAATACGGAAAATGCAAAAGTATATTGTAAATAATTATTATTAATAAGTATTATAAATTAAAATTATTTAAATTACAGAAATAATAAACGCATATATATTAGTTTTTAAAATTACCTCTTATTTCTTCTTAATTATATTTACCGAATTTTTGCAAAGCAATTACTTAATATTAATCACTCGTGCTCAGTAGATCATTGCCAAGTATTTATCACGTGACCTAAAAGGTGGTCCGTGTGATCCTCGTTGACCGTTTTCTAAAGCCGGAGCCGGTTAGGTCGTAAAACTGTGAAATTCCAATTTTATATATTTATAACTAAAACAAATTATATAACAATGAAAAGAAATCAAAATATTTAACAGATGAAAAATAGATATTACTTTGACGAAAACTTCAAATATATTTAAATAATTAAATTCAACTAAAATTTAAATATAAAGTCAAAAAATAATTAATGAATATGGATTTCCGAAGATACTTAATGAATGAAATAAACTTTTAATAACCAAATAATATATTATTATAATAGAATAATATAAATTAATACGATTTAAATATATTAATAATTAAAAAGCGTTAAATGATTTGATTTTATCACGAAAACTTTTATTTATTATCAATACAATATATATTTCTATAAAAAAATTAACATTCGTTTGAAATAATAAAATTAATATTTACACGTTAAAAACATTTTATGAAATATAACGTTTAAAAGGGTTATACCAAAAAGGGGAAATATTAATAAAAACGAAATAAAAAATATATAAATTTTTATGCGATAAAAAGTATAAAAAGATATTAATTTAAAAAATAGAAGACATTCGTTCAATACTAATATTTAAAATATAAATATGAACATTATTTTCTTAAATATTTATATTGATATAATAGTTAAATAAAACGTGTTGTATTTATATTTCTTTTAAATATTAATCAATATGATATATTATATAAAATAATATAAATAGTATTTTAAAAATACATGCTATAAATTAAAAGAATATCATGTTGCATTCAAATTTATTAATATAAGAAGATAAAATAATACATTTATTTGTTATATAATCTTATATATTAAAAGATATTTCTTTACTGATATATAAATAACGCAATTAAGAAGAAAAATATTATATTAACCTTATTGTAGAACTAATAATTTTATTTAGTATTAAAAATAATTTTTAATGAGCTTTAAATTTTATATTAATATGTTTAATTTATTAACATTAGTTTTAATCATTAAAGTGTTTATTTATTAATACTATTTTACTAATTTCTATATCTTAAAAAAGTATATAAAGGTTTAAATATTATATCGAACATAATAGAAATTTAAATTTCTTATATATGTAAAAGGTTTTATCTAAGTGGTTTGCAATCAGTTGCCAATAAAAGTTTATTTTCTAGCTAAAGAGAAAAAAAGAGAAAGATAAAAATACAGTTATATATGTTCGCATATCAGGCGTTGCGCTAATGCTATTAAATACCGGCATTTATCCGGTATTCCATAATAAGGCTCCATATAACCCCATTATATTATTCCTTACTTTTCTTAAAAAAGGTTAACTTATTACAAAATTAATAATCGTATTCGTCTTTAATTTCTAATTAAGCGGAAATTCGGAAAGTTACCGATTTTCGAATTAAATTTAATTTAAATAATTAATTATAAGTTAATTATGCGCTAAATAAGCCTATATATAAAAACGTATTTGCGTTTTTACTTATTTTAACATTCTTTTATAATAATAATTTAATTCGGTAAATTAATTTTTATTAATATTGATAATAACGTTTTTATACGTTATTCTCTAACGGCTTAAAAACTAATTAATATATTATAATACCGCAAATATACCCCGCAAAAAAAACGTTCTTACAGTTTCGGGCCCTTTTAATAAGTTAGAATCCGCCAAAATGTTTCGTACGTTACGTACTTATATTATCCTGGACGAATATCTCGCCCGTATTTGTAATATGCCTTATTTTACTTATATAATTCGGTTTACCGAAAACCCAAACGCGTTTTATATAAATTAACAAAATATCTAATTCGTTTATACGTTACTTTTTCATTATTCTCAAAATATTTATTATTACAAATAAAAAACGGTCCGCTATTAGGCTTACGTTAATGATACTTATAAGTATCCCGTAATAAATATTTTTTTATTTTTATTAATATATTTTTTTTACGTAATTCCAGCGTAACTTATAAATCTTCCCGAATTTCGTTAAATTGTTAACGCGTTTTATAAAACTATTTTTAATTACGATTACCGAAACCTTAATAAATTCGTTTTCTTTATGTACCTTTTATATTATTTTTTTTACGTTAACCCTGGTTTAACGGTTATTCGTATTTAAAAAAAGGCATATATTAAAACTTTACGTTCGCGGTTTAAAGTTTCATATGTCGTTCGTTCCAAAATAAGTTTACGCCCTTAATTTTTAATTTATGCGTTATATATACGTAAATTAAGCTGCCGTTTTTGCCGGTTTTTCCGTTTAACATAATAAAAAACATATTAAATATGAAATTTATAAATCCCGTTATATAAATTTCTTTATGATATTCCCGTATTATTATTACGTTACTTATTAACTTACGTTATAAATTAAAGTAATAATTATTAATAATTGTATTACGAATATTTTTAAAAAATATCGTAATTATAATTTTAACAATTAAAAAAAATTCCGGCTTTATCGGAATATGATATAAATAAGGCCAAATAATTACGTACCTTAGGTACGTAATTTCTATATAACGTTAACCCTATAAATTCATAAATTAAATTGTTAAATTTATATATTTTTAAAAATAATAAAATAATTTCGTAACCGGTATACTATTTTTATAATTTTTAACTTTTTCATAATATGCTTTATTCTTAAATAACAAATATATTATTTTAATGCTTATTTGCGAATTACATAAAGTTATTTTTAAACGGTTTCCTTAAATTTTTTTTACCGCTTATATGCTGTTCGGCCTGTACTTTTACGTTAAACCTTTACCCGTCCGCTTTCGGATAATACGATGGATTTGGGATCCGTTATTAATAATTATATTACCGTATTTTTTTTCGAATTGTTATAAAGCTGCCATATTTACAAATTTTTCTTACGGTTTTTAAATCGTTTTTACGTAACCTAATTATTTTACCTGAATTTAATATATAAAACTTTTCCTTATTTTCTTAATTTGAGCTTAAAAGATATTTTCGATTTTAAATTTTAATTCGTCATTCTTTTTAGAAATAATAAAAAAACGTTATATATTTACGCTAATTCAAAACAGGAAAAAATTACGGTTTATACTTTTTAATAAATTAACGTAGAAATAGTTATAAATTCTTTTAAATATATTTAATTTGATAACGTAAAAATTAATTATTTTAATTATTTAATATTGGGCTTAAAATCAACTTAATATTTTTAACGGCCAAAAATAATAATTGTTTTAAGAATAACCAGATTTAATCGTTAATTTCGTATTTTTCGGCTGGAAAATAATATTTATTTATTATTTCTTCCGATATTTACTAGGTCGCCGCCATCGTAACTTAGGCGAATTCCATATTTTTTCGTAATTTCCTAACGACACTTTCTGTTTTTATATATAAATCTTTTTTCATTACCGCATTATTTTTTACTTAAGGAATCGGGTTCACGTAAAACCTGTAAAATAAGAAAAAAAAAATTAATTTTATCAAAATCATATTTTAATTATTAATCGTAAATATCGCTTTCGGAAAAAACTTATTCAATTTTTATTGCAAATACATTACGAAAATTCGTAAATGAATTAGTATTTTTTAATTAACCTCTGCCGTAATATTATCGTTTTTTATGTAATATGTGATAAAAAAACGTTATTTTATCTTTATTAATTCGTAAAATCTGGTCCCGAATTTCTTTACCTAATTAATTCCTTTATTATTTATAATAGGTTTAAAAAAATATAGAATTTCTAATATATGTTTACGAATATTTCCGTATATATTTTTACGTTTATTATATATATCGTTTTTAGGATGTTTATCTTAAATAATTAGTTTATTATAATTATAAAAAAAATATAAACCGTATTTAAAAACGGTTAATAAATCGGTTATAAAATCGATCCATAATTTGTTATGAAATTATTTAAAAACCGGAAATAATTTTAATAACCCTTTTTTCTTTTTTTTATATATTTTTATGGACGTATACGTCGTAATCCCTGTAAAATTGCCTTATTATATAATATATATTCCGTCCAAATTTTTTTCAAAGCATTATTATTATAACCTTTTTATTTAAATAACCTATTTTATGGAAATCCTAAATATTTTATATTAAGGCCGTTTTAAACGGCTTTTATTTAACATTTTAAGGCGTTTCCGAAATTAAGGAAAACTCTTAACGTCCAAATTATATTCTGCAATTAATTTTAATAATTTTAATTCTCTAAAAGAATTGCTTTTTTTTATAATAACCTTAATAATACCGTTATAACTTTTATTATGCTTTAACGTTATATCCCAAAGTTTTTAGAAATTTTCGTAATATTAAAATATTTATATATTTGAAAATAACCCGTCATTTTTAATTTTAATATTATTAACCGTTATCGCATTTTCGGCATATTTTTAACATTTCGTAAATAGTATAAATAATTATTTATCTTTTATTAATTAAAATTTGAATATGGTTTTCCGGTTATTACATTTTTTATAAACATATTTTATTGTTTACGCGAAAATATATCGGCCTTAATATTTAAACGGCCGGTACGGAATTCGTATAAAAATTAAAACGGAATAATTTTTTAATTACTTTATTTAACGTTCATTTAATATTTTAATAATTATAAATTATATTAGATGTTTATGGTCGGTAATAATCTTAAATAAAATGATTATCCTGCAAAGTTTTATATTTTATATTTTTAAATAATTTATTACTTTTAAAAGATTTTTATTCTATATTTCGTAATTAATTTCTTAAAATAATAAACGACCAAACCTAATACTTTTAACTTATTAACCTGGAATAAAGTTTTTCCATATATTACTTTTAAATTATTTACTTTTAATGTTATAGATTTTTCGGGGTTTTATTATATTAAAATCGGTTCCGTTATAAAGGCATTTTTAAAAATTTTAAACGTTACTTTTTTTCCCACTAAAATAAAGTTCCCTTTTAAATTAAAATTATTAACGGTACCAATATATCCACATAATAGGTTATAAAATTGTAATAAAAATTTACGAACTCTAAAAAATTTCGCATTTCTTTAAATAGTTTAAAGATTTCTGATTTTTTAATTATGCGTAATTTCTTAAGGTTTATTCGTATCCCCTTTCCGGCATCTATAATAAAACCAAAATATTTTATTACTTTTACGGCAAATTCGTACTTAGAAATTTTTAAATATAAACCCGTTTTTTTAAACGGCTTAAATCTTTTTTTACTTTTTATATATAATTTTTCTTAAATCCAGAAAAGAAAATAAAAATATTATCCATATACGCTAAGCAAAAAACGTCAAAGTACTCCCTTAGGACCCCGTTAACGTATCGTTAAAAAATTGCAAAAACCTTATATAAACCGAACGGTATTACCAGCTATTCGTATAAGCCGAAACGCATTCGGAATATTATTTTTTATTCGCTTTTTTCCTTAATCCTAATCTTATGATATATTATTCGGACGTTTACTTTCGTAAATTAGTTAACCTAAAAAAATAATTTTAAATTTCCAAAATAAAAAACAAAAAACAACGGTTTTTTTCGGGTATTATATTTAACGCCGGATAGTCGTAATAAAAACGTAACCCTTTTCCAATTTTTTTCATAAATAAAACCGGCATCCTTATAAGCAAATTATTGACGTAAATATATCTTTTATCCAAAAGCTCTGTTAAGGTTTTCCTTAAAGCTAGCAATTTCCTCCTAATTTCACCATATAAAGGCCCCTATAATACTGGCATTTTTTTCTTTATTTCGTTTTTACGTAATAAAATTATATAATCCATTCCGGAACGGGGTAAGAATAAAACGTTACCTAATTTTTTATCGAATAATTTCCAAAACGTTTTTCACTTAAACGGAAGTTTTTCGTTAATTTTCATTTTTTCCTTAAACATTAACGCCTTATTAATATTGGCCAAAATAATTAAAAATAATTAAATTTCTTATTTAGTCCCTTTAATTCTTTTTATCCTCCGAAATTACGTCTCGAAAATGATAATTAGAATTCTTTTTGTTTCGCAAATTATTTATATATTATTTCCTTAAACCTTATATCCTTTTTCGTAAACCCTTATATAACCAATTACGCTTACCGTCAAAAAATGCTTTTACGTTATATATATAACGTTATAACATTTTACCCAAGGTTTTTTTAAAATAAGGAAATAATTAAAGTTATTAATAATATATACAAATATCCTAATTTTGAAACCGTCGATATTTATTTCCATATATATAATTTCCTTAATTTCTTCTCGCAATTATCAGTTTTTTTTCGAACTTTTTTTAAAATACGTAATTTTATTAGAATATATAACAACCGTAAACATCTTACAAACGTTTCGCTTAATATAATAAAACATTTATATTGTTAATTAACAAAAATTTTAATTTCTTTTAAATTAATACATATATTAATAATAAATAAAATGCCGTCCATATTTTGCTTCGCGATCTTTACTTCAGTCTAAGTCGTTTTTCGTTTCCGAACGCGTTAATACTTAAAAATGACTTTTTTTTCTTTTCGTTTTTAAATTCCGATTTTTCGTCCTTAGACGTTTTTAACAAATTAATCCTTTCCTATAATTTCTTTATTAATACAAACAAATAATAATTTATTTTATAAATAAAAAGTTTTTAACGTAAATAGGGGCCTTTCGTTTAACAGGTGTTCCGTTCCTTTTAAATCATTTATTATACGTATTATTTCGGAGTTAAAAATAAAATTTAAAATCCGTGTTTTTGTTATCTTATTACCAAAATACCCGTTATATTTATATCACTATTTAAATTATTTTCCGCTTAATTATTATTGCTTAATTAAATTATTAAAAAATTATTCATTCTTTTTTACCGTATTATTTCTTTAAGGCGTCCGGCAATTTCCATCATTTTATTTACCTATACGTCATAATTTTTTAAAAAAGTCCATTAAAATTAAGATTTAAATAAATTTTTTATTTAATATTCCTTTTAAAAACATAAACTTCGTTTCCGTTAACCAAATAATCTTTTTTATATTTGCTAACATTTTTTCGAATAAGGGATAAAATAACGAAAACATTGTATTATTAATTTATTTTAAATTTTAAAAACGTTCGGTTATTTTTTCTTTTTATGCCGATCAATATATTATTCGTATAATATCTAAAGAAACCGACGAAAATATAAATATTATTTAAACCTCCTGTAATATAATAAGTAATAATCGTACGTTATATATTAATTTCGAACCTTTCCTATATACTGTAAAATTATTTATTAATTTCTTTTATAAAAATAACGTTTATCTTAAGTTTATGGGTTATAAATATGTATTATCCGGAGAACCTTTTTTTATCCTATCGAATTTCTGCGGCCAAAGCAATAATTTCCGCTTAACTCCTCTTATTAATTCGGTTGTTCGAATTATTTTTACAAAATGGCCTAATTACGATTCCGATTATTACTAGGTTAAGAAAAAATTTGTATTCGCAAAAGTTATTACATTCCGAATTTATAACTAAATAATAAACTTTTATTAAATAGTTAAGCCATTTTTAAATTGTCCGGCAATTTATATTAGTTCTTTATTTACCTTATATTACCTTTTTATATATTTACGGTGTTAAATTATCTTTTTTTTACTTTTCTCGAATTAATAATTTATACGTCATTTCATAACTGCCATCAAATTTATTAAGGTTTTTATCATAACGCTAAATACTCTTTATAACTTTAGGTCGATAAGGGCTCTTTATTGGGCCCCTTAAAAAACGTTCGAAAATTCTATTAGTTAATCCTAAACATTTTTTATTCTGTAAAATTATAAGTTAAAAAATATATAAAAGGCTTTATTTAAATAGTTTGTAATTAATTACCAATAAAAATCTATTTTTTAATTAAAAAGAAAAAAAAAGAAAATAAAAGTACAGTTATATATGTTTGCATATAAGGCGCTGCGTTAATGCTGCTTGGTACCGGCGTTTGTCCGGTGCTCCATAGTAGGGCTCCATACAACCCCATCACAATATATTTTTATATTTATATTATAAAAACTTTAAAAAATAAATATATTTTTTAATTCTGTACTTTCCTTATTTTGTTTTCGGTTAAAAATATTCTGTTATATTACGATAAATTAAAAGCCTTTTATTACTTCATAATACAAAATCGATGATATCCAAAAAATATTTTAATCATAATAATAAAAGTATTTGCGCTTATAATATTACTTTACATATTAAAAGCTTTATTTTAAATAATATAATTTTTTATAAGATAATAGGTAACTATAAGCTAAGGTGAGGTGATCTCTGTCCAGTAAGAAAGCATATTCCAAAAAGTAAATGCATTAAGTTACTTTTATATAACATTTCTTATTAACTACCAAATAATAAATTTATACCCGTAAATACATTAATAACTTATCAGTAATCCATTAGTTAATAATATTACTTTATAAAACATATATATTTATAATTATGTCCTTTTTTAAATTTTTAATTTTTAATAATAGTATTACTATTTTAGTGTAATGTATTTGCAAATTTCATTTTATAAGTTTGCCGACAATTCTAGGTTTTTGAACACGTAAGTTATCTTACATTATAAATGTAACGGCTAGGGGGTTTAAATAGCGGTTAAACCTTAGTCGTACGAGTTTATATTAGCAGAAGTATCGTGAAAAACTGAGCAATAGGTACAGTAAGATGTTACGTTTTGTAATACAAAAGGTGCTTTAGGTAACGAAATGTTATTGCAAGTTAAAGTTATGTAAATTATAGAAATAATAAGCATATTATAGTTGGTTATAATTATTAATTGTCGTCAGATGTGACGGCCAAGGGGTTTAACCAACTATTAAACCTTAGTTGTACGGGTTTATGTTAGCAGAAATATCGTGAAAATCTAAACAATAAATACAGTCATGGAATTACGTTTCGTAATTCCAAGGGTACCTCGGAAAACGATATTATAATATAAGCTAAAGTTAATTAAAATATGGAAATAACGAATGTATATATTTTATTTTTGTTAACTAAATTATTATTAGTAAATTAGTGATGCGGCTTATTAACTTATTATTAATACGTTAATAATCCTGCTTATTAGCTTATTACTAGTAAATTAATAATTTATTACATAATTTGCCTTATTGCGTATTTGTGGTTGGATTATAAGAAATCGTTTCTAGAAATCGTAATTCGTCAAGTTATAACATAATTTTCTTTGGTTATAAATTTTGCATGTAAAATATTCCTTTTTTTGCGATAAATTCTTTGTATTTATTCAGTATGTTTTCCGGAATATCTAAGCGGTGTTTTTGTACATCCGAATAATAATTTACCCTGACAAATTAACTTAAATTTGAAAAATTTGATATAATACCTTATTTTTTTATTTTATCCAGCAATTTAATTTCCAAATGGTCAATAAGGTTTTTTGTTATAAAAAATATATTTATTAAGGTTATTCGTATAATAAAAAAAGAATTCTCGTTTTTATAAATAACTGTTATATTGTAAAATCGAAAAAATTAAAAAAAATATTAATAGCCGAAAAACCTTGTTCCGAAACTTTTGGGCGTTCTTTGCTGTTATGACCTGACGGTCTTGGCTTCTGGAAACGGTCGGGATCCTGAAGAACCAGACCCCGACCCAGCCAAGAAGTTACGTAACTGAGTTAAAGGGTTCAAGGGCCCTGATTGGTTAAAAGGGCTTAAAGGGGCTTAAAGGGACTTAACCAGAAAAATGTCGTTAAACTGTGGTAAACATTTTGAGCCAGAACGAAAATATATATATTTATTATTTTTATAATTTAGATAATATTAATTTGTAATATAATATCATTATTTAAGGTATTTTTGGAATTACGAAAAATAATACGATTATTATATTTATTATTTAGAGTTTTGTAATACTTTTATTAATATAAATCTGTCGACCTAAGATTTAATAATTACTTAAATTATTTAGCCCTTATATGTCATAAAATTTTATTTACTAATAACGTTAAATTTTCATAATATTTAATATTATTAAGATATTAATTAATAATTAAAAAATACTTATTTAATAGTTTTAAATTCGAATTTGAGAATTACAAAAAGAAGTTCAATAATTTAAGGTTATATTATTTTTCTAAACCTTTTTCGTTTGTATAAAGTTTAAAAAACCGGAGTTTTATAATAAAAAAGGGAATTTTTAAACTGTTTTAATTTAAGTACGAACTTTTTTTGTCTTTTTGGACTTTAACGATTTCGTAAATATAATTTTAATAATAAAAATAATCCTCATAAGAAATGTAGTTAATTAATTTAAGCCCATTATAAAAAATTTCCTAACAGAAAAAAATTAAATAGAGAAGTTTTTATTAATAAAAATGTTTTATTTTATATTAATTTTAAAAATAAAATACGCGATACTTTCGGCAATCCGGAGGAAAAACCATTTACGGCTTCCCAATTTTGTAATTCTGATAAAAAGGATTTATATCTAAATACGCCGTAATTTTTAAAATCTTTACGGTTAAAACGGAATAAAAAGATAATAAGGCCTATATTTTTATCGATATATTTTATAAAAAGTTAAAGCATAATATAAAAAATAAGATTATTTGGATTAAGCGATTAATTACTTTAAATCGGTATATTGCACAAATAATTAAAATTAATAATTAATAATTTAAAAAACGAGAAAAAAAGGATAATGCATTTTATATTCGGGATATAATAAATTTAACTAAAAAAAACAAAACGTATTTTTTATTTTTTATGGAACGGCGCCAGAACTTATAGAATTTGGCGTTATCGATAAATAAAATTAAAGCCAGATTAGGTGGTTTAACTGTGGCAAAATGGGATATAAGGCTTATAACTATAAAAAGTCTAAATAATTACGGTAAAATAACTAAATCCCTATACCGGAGGGATAATTTAGGAATAATTAAAAAAACGATAATAAAATTATTAACACAATTAAAGCTAAATATATATCGGGTATACGATAAAAGGTTTAACCGGGATTATTACGATAAAAAATTCGACGAAAAGTATGAAAAGCTAAAAAGTTAATTTAATAAATATTACGAATACGATAAAAAGTATTATAAAAATATTTACGCAAATATTTGAACTGCATAAAAAAAGTTTATTCTGGAATTCCCGATCGATACGGTAAAATGTACGTTATATACTATCAATAAAGAAAATATCCCGATTACGAAAAATAAAAGCAATATATTTACGAACGAATTATTCGTAAATATTACGAAAAATTCAATTTTCCAAATAGTAGCTAAAATAATAAGGATAATAAGCAATAATCTTAATATTATCGGACTATAGCCCCAGGAAATATCTACCAGCTGGCTTAAAGGAAAATAATGTCCGTAAAAAAATTTTTTTAGTTATTATAAATAATATAATTATTAAACGGAAAAAGAATTAATCCAGCGTACGGTCAAAAAATGTGGCTACAAAGTTATTATCGATTTTCATTTTTAATTAGTATTTATTGCGGATCTTTAAAAAAAAGTTATTAAGGAAAAAATAGGTTAATTTACAAAAGACTTTTGGAACGAAAATTAAGATAACGTGTAGTAGGATGCAATTGCGAATATAAGAACATAATATATTTGATAAAAGAATAAATTACAAAGAAATTAGGAATAATTAATACAATTTAAAGGAATAATATGCGGGCAATAACGATAAATATAGCAGTTTAACGCGTTAAGCGAAAAAACATAAATAGGGTTCTATAAATTCGAATAGGAATTAAAAGAAAAAGAATACCTAGAAAAAAGCTGTAAGATAACGAAACCTAAAGAAATTAAAAAAAATTTAAAAAAGGTTTTAAACGCGATAATAAAAGACATTAATATTTTTATTACCTTAAAAATACGAATCGAAACGTATTAATATATTATATTAGTAGATTACGGAATTTTGGGCTGAAATTACATTGTATCGGATATAGTTAATAAACTCAAATTATTATGGAAATATAAGTTAAAATTTTACATAACGAGAAATACCGAAAGTTAGGAATTCGTTTACGATAACGGAAAAGTTATATGCGAAATTAATTATTTTAAGATTTTTATCTAAGGACGGTATTAAATAATTAATTTCGATATCGTTTTATTTAAAAATGACGATATAATTTTAGAATTATTATAAATATGCTAGTACGGAATTTTGATTAATACAAGAATTGGTTAAATAAGGTTTGCCTTATACCTTATTAATGGATAAAAAAAGAAAAAATTAAAATCTTAATATTCGATCGATAATAATAATGAATGCAGGTATAAAAATACGACAGAAACTTTATTTCCTAAAAGAAAAAAATATAAAAAAACGGGTATCAAAAGAATACGACGTATCGTTATTATTATTATTAAAGCAAAATTAAAATAATTAAATACCGATCTAGAACAATAAAAAGAAAAACTTAAGGAATTAAAAAAATTTAATTAATATATTATTATAATATTAGGAATATAAATAGCTTTTTAGGAATAAACTTGATATAAAGTTATTAAAATATAGCGAATAAGATTATAAAATAGTTTTTAAGAAAGAATTTTTAATAAAGTTTTATCTTATTTATAATTTTAATAAAAACGAATCACGTACTTTTAAAAAATACCTAAAAGATCGGTTACAGAAAAAATAGATTCAACCTTTAAAATTACTAGCAGGTTACTTAATATTGTTTATATTAAAAAAACGAAGAATTACGAATTATGGTTAATTATGAGCAACTGAACCATATTATTATTAAAAATTAAATATTATTACCCTTAAATATAAAAATAAAAAACCGATTTTACGGAATTAAATAATTAATAACGTTCGATTTTAAAAATAAATATAACCTTATTAAGATTAAAAAAGAATGGAAATAAAAAATACCCTTTAAAACGAAATACGGATTATTTAAGTATTTAATTATATTAATAGGATTTACGAACGTATTAATAACTTTTAACGAATAATTCATTACGTATTACGAAAATATTTCGATATTTTTATTTTCTTAAAAATAAGAAAAATATAGGTAAAATAGGTTTATAAGAGTTTTTGAGCTTTATAAGACGTACAATTAATTATTAACGCAAAAAAAAATTAATTCTATATATTGGAAACAGAATATCTGGGATATGTTATTATCCTAGAAAATATTTGCATAAACCTTAAGAATATCGCTACAGTTACAAAATAATAAATATTAATAATAATTAAGGAGGTATAGGTATTTTTTGGATTCGCTAATCATTATAGAACATTTATTCGAAATTTTAGCATAATAATTATACCCTTAATAAATTTTACGAAAAAGAAAATTCAAATGGACGCCAAATACAGAAAAAGCATTTTAGAATATTAAGGATGCGATTATTAACGAATTAGTGGTAATTATGTACAATTGAAACCGTTTCGTTAAATTAGAAATCGATATTTCGAATTACGCGTTAAGCGTAATAATCGGATAACGAAATAATTGAGGCAAATTACACCTTATTATATTGTTTTCGTATGAGTTAAAAATAAAATTTAATTACGGTATCCCAGAGAAGAAACTTATGGCTATTATTATGGCATTTCGGGAATTTAGGTATTTCCTAAAAGGAAAGTTGCATCAAGTTAGAGTTTATACGGATTATCAAAGTTTTACCGGATTTATTACGACCAGGGAATATATAGGACGATAATTAAGCTATGCGAAAAAATTGGCGAATTTCGTTTTCGTTATTATTTTCAAAAAAAGATTAAAGAATGGCAAAGCAAATGTTTTAAGCAGGCGATTAAATTTCGAAAAAAAATATTTAAAATTAGCTTTATAATTTTTGATACGATTATAAAAGGATATTTACGTTTACGATAAATTGCGATAATTCGGGAGGTACCTTACGATATGTATCAGAAAATTTAATAACATAACGATAGTTTCTTAAAAAATCAAAAAACGGATAAAATGCAAATTTTAACGAAATACCAGAAAGACTTAGGACGAAAAATATACGAATATCAGCTATACGGATATCCAGGGATTTACAAAAGCTTAGAAAAGTTTTAACGTATATATTTTTTTCTTAAAATAAAATTAATAATATTAAAAACTATACAATAATACGTTATTTACACCAAAGTAAAAATTCGACGACATAAGCCATACGGAGAAGTACAGCCATTATAAATTATAAAGTAATTATAATATTTAATTATATTTAATTTTATTTTTAAATTTTTTATATCAAAAAATCCAGTTACGAAAATATATTGCGATAATATTTTCGTAATCGTTAATCGATTTACGAAATATTCTTATTTTTCTTTACCAAATTATAAAGATTTAAACGCCGAATAATTAACATATATTTGTTTTAAATACAGTTTTAATATATACGGATTATTAATAGAAATTACATTAAATAAAGGGTTAATTTTTGTATCAAAGTATCAATAAGGCTTTGTAATATAAATCGGCCTAAATTATAAATTGTTTAACGTATTTAAAGCGTAAACGGATAAATAAACGGAATAAACAAATGAAATTTTAAAAGTTTACTTGTAATATTATATTAATTACGAATAAAATATGTAAATTAAAAAGTTATTAATTGCATAAGTAACTTATAATATCAGTTATTATGAAAATATTAAAATAATATTAGCGAACGCAAATTTTAATTTTATTTTAAAAGTTTATAGAAAATATGGGATAATAATTTAATTAATATGAAAATGATCTTTACGTTAAAATAATTACGATACTTATATTAAAAAATAAAAAGAAAATTAAGATTCGTGCGAAATTAAATAAATAAATATTATAACTAAAAGAAATTAAAAAGATTAATTTTTAAAAAGGGGAAAATAGTTTTCCTTATTACAAAAAATATTTAAACAAAAAAACTTGATAAAAATATTTATTTCAAATATATCAGTCCATATAAAATCGCCAACAAAATCTTAAAAATAATTATTAATTGGAATTTGTATTAAAACTTAAACTTTATTTAAGTTTTCATGTTTTTTTATTCGAATTAATAACGGATACGATTAAGGTATATACGGTATAAAACGACGTAAAAGTAAAAAACGAATAAGTATACGAAATAAAGAAAATTTTCGATATACAAAAATAAAACGGACTTACTTAGTGTCTAATTAAATGGAAAAAATATTTAAATTCCGAAAATATTTGGGAACTTACCAAAAATTTTATTGGCGTTTAACGCCTATTAAAAGATTTTTATTAATAATGATGAGTACGTCTTAGTTAATAATTAATTAGTTAATAGCCGGGATATCGGATTAATCGGCTGCAGCCTATACGGACTTAATAGCCGTAACGGCGGCTTTTAGTTATTTTTGTTTTCTTTCCAAGCGTTCGAATTCCTTTATCGCTTCCGTATCCTAAATACCGTAACGAAATATTTCAATTCCATGTTAACGAAAAAGTTTCTTTTGTTTTCGCAAATAATTTAAAGACCAAATAATTCGTTAATATATTATTAAATCTTTAAAAATTCCTTTTTAATAATACGTTGCTTTAATTCCAAACAGTTCTTTTCAATAATTAATTTCCGGTATTTAAATTCGGAAATATTAAAAATATTATATGGATTTTCGAAAGCGATATAAAAGGCATATTTTCCAGAATTGCAATAAACTTTACAAATTTTGTATTTAGATTTATAGCGGAAACAAAAAATATTCGAAAATATAATGAAATTAAGGCGGTTAATCCATTTTAAAGAAACGAGAGCCTTAATACGTTTGCGAAATCTGGACTTTTTAATATGACCTCATATAATAAATATAAAGAAAAAAAATTATTTGCCAAAAATTAACAAACACATAATTTGATCTTTAAAAATAAAAATCTTGAAAAAGGGGAGATCGTATTATGATTTAACGGTTTTAATTTTTGGAAACGGTCGGGATCTTGAAAAACTAAACCCCAACCTAGCTAAAAAGTTATATAACTGGTTTAAAAGGCTTAAGGGCCCTAATTGGATAAAAAGGCTTAACCCGGATAAATATCCAAAGGGGGCTTAAAAAGGCTTAAAAAGATTTAATCAGAAAAATATCGTTAATCCGTAATAAGTATTTTAAACCAAAACGAAAATATATACGTTTAATATTTCCATAATTTAAATAGCTTTAGCTTGCAATATAATATTGTTACTTAAAGCATTTTTGGAATTACGAAACGTAATACAATTACTGTATTTATTGCTCAGATTCTTGCGATATTTCTGCTAACATAAACTCGTCGACTTAAGGTTTAATAATTGTTTAAACCGCCTAACCGTCACATTTTCGTATACGTCGTTAATGCCAATATAATTAATCCCAAAACGCAAAATTCGTTAAATATTTTTTTAAGCTTTAAACGATTTTAACGATTTTACGGAATTAAAATCAAAATCTATAGCCGAAATTTAAGCTTTAAATAAAATAAATATTATTAATTAAAATCCGGTAAACTAAAGGTTTTCTTTTTTGAATCTTATAAATTACAATATTATCATTTCGTATAATTCTATTATTATTAATAAAAGTTTTTTAATAGGCGTTAGGCGCTAATATGATGTTTGGCCTGTTCCCAGATATTCTCGAAATCTGGATATTTTTTTTATTTAATTAAATATTAGGGAAATCCGTTTTATTTTCCTATATTATGAATCTTCTTTAGTTCGTACGTTTATTTATTTTTTATTTTTATGTCGTTTTATGCCGTATATACCTTAATTATATTCGTTTTTAATGCGAATAGAAAAACGAAAAAATTATGTAAAATTTAATTTTTACTAAAGATTCAAATTAATAATTATTTTTTGAAATTTCCGTAATAGTTTTATATAGACCAATATATTTAAAATCGAAATTTCCATTAGGTTATTTTGTTTAAATATCTTTAATAACAAGGAAACCATTTTTTCTTTATCAAAAATTAGTTCTTTTAACCTTTTTTAAATACAATATTTATTCATTTAAATTCGTACGAATTTTATTTGTATTTTTATTTTTTAATATAAAAATTACCTTAATATTAATTAGACTATTATTGCGTATTTCTTTATAAACCTTTAAAATAAAATCAAAATTTATATCTGTTAATATTATTTTAATACTCTCGTACTAATTACTACTATATACTAATTATACAATTAATAATATTTAAGCTAATTATTTTATTCGTAATTAATATAATATCGAAAATAAACGTCCAAAATTTAATTTATTCTTTTCGTTAGTTTATTTATTTAAAATCTAAAGGTATTAAAACATTTATAATTTAAATTAATTTATATTATAAAGTTGTATTAAAACCTAAATACGAATATCGAGTTTTTGTTCAAAATACGTTTTATTAATAATTTGTAAATAATACAAATATACTTAAAAATATATATATCATTTATCTGGGGATTATATTTTCGTAATATAAAAAGAAATAAGAAGATTTCGTAAATCAAGAGATAATTACGAAACTATTATCATAATATATTTTTGTAATTAGAACTTTATAACATAAAAAGTTTAATAACAAAATCCAATATAATTGAATCTAATAAGTACATTATAATTAATAATTATTATAATTTTCTTACAGCTTATGTCGTTAAAACTTTATTTTAACGTAAATATCGTATTACCGTATAACGTTTTATATCGTTAATTTAATTTTAACAAAAAAAATATATACGTTAAAACCGTTTTATGGATTTATAAATGCCAAAATATCCGTATAACCAATATTCGTATATATTTCGTATTAAATATTTTTTCATATTTTTCTAAAACTTATATCTTATTTATTTATTGATTTTTGGGAAAACTATGGTTGTATTATTAAATCCTTTAATATATATTAAAACGTACTGCCCGAATTACTGTAATTTATTGCGGGTATGAATATCGTTTTATAATAATATCAATAGTTATATAATTCACTTTAATTAATCTTTTTCGAAATTTAATAGTTTACTTAAAATATTTACTTCATTATTTTTTAAGCTTTTTCTATAAGTAATAATAAAATCGAAATTCCCCAATCTTTCCGCCTAACAAAATTATCGTCCTATAAAATTATTAAACCTAATAAATCGGATAAGATTTTAATAATCCGTATAAGCTGTAACTTAATACAAATCCTTTTTTAAAAAATACATAAACTTTCGAAATACTATTATAATAAACATAAATTCCTTATTTAAATTATTATAATTAAATTCAATGGTTTTTAATTTAGAAAAAACACATCCAAAATATAATTTGCCCTAATTATTTTATTTTCCAATTATTATATTTAACGCATAATTTAAAATATTGGTGCATAATTTAACAAAACGGTTTAAATTATGTATATTTAATATTAACTTATTAACAATCGCATCTTTAATATTCTAAAATACTTATTCCATATTTAATATCTCTTTAGAGTTGTTTTTATAAAGTTTAAAAAAATATAATTATTTTATTAAAATTTCCAGTAAATTTCCTATAGTAATTAACAAATTTAAAAATAACTTATACGTTTTTAATCGTTATTAATATTTGCCATTTTATAATTAGAGTAATTTTCTGAAAGTTTATTTTAGTATATCCTAGAATAATAATATATCCTAAATATTCCAGTTTCTATTTATAAAATTAACATCTTTCTATATTAACAAAAAGTTTTACGTTTTTTATAACTTAAAAAAACTTAATAAACCCATTTTACTTATACTTTTTCCGTTTCTAAAAAATTAAAAATATTATCAAAATAACAAATAACAGAAATATCGATATATTTTCGTAATATATAACTTATTATCCGTTAAGAAATTGCTGATGCGTTTTTAAATCCTATTAAGATAATTAAATATTTAAATAATCCGTATTATATTTCAAAACTTATTTTCTATTCGTATTCTTTTTTAATCCTTATAAAGTTATCTCCATTTTTAATATCGAATACTATATATTATATAATTCAATAAAATTAGTTTTTTATTTACGTTATTAAAAATAATAATATTCGATTTTTAATAATAACATTATTTAATTATCAATAATTAACCATATATCGCAATCTTTTATTTTTTTTCACGCGAAAAACATGAGTTATTTTATTAATAATTTCGAAAATTATATCTATTCTTTTTATAACCGATTTTTACGGTATTGTTTGAAAATACATAATTGATTTTAGTTAAAATTCTAAATAAAGTAAAATTCGTCGAAAATCTCTTTTTATAATTATCTTATAATCTTATTCGTTGTATTCTAATAATTTCGCATTAGACTGCTTTTTACACCATCTCTTATATCTGTAATATTATAATAATATATTAAATAGATTTTCTAATTTTTGGAATTATTATTTTAAATCGTTATTTAATTACTTTAATTTTGTTTTAATAATAATATTAATACGTTATATGCCTTTTCTATCCGTTTTCTTATATTTAATCGTTTTAAGTAATAAGAATTTTATCGTATTTTTATGCTTATATTCATTATTATTATTAATCAAATATTAAATTTTAATAAGTTTTGTTTCGTTTATTAATAAAAAATAAAATAAACTTTATTAAACTACTTTTTCCCTTAATTAAATTTCCATATTAGTATATTTATAATAATACTAACGTTATATGGTAATTCCCAAATAATACAATATCGAAATTTATTATTTTGTATTACTTTTAAATAAAAGTTTCGAAATAAATAATTTCGTATATAATTTTCCTCTCATTATAAAATAATTCCTAACTTTCGGTATTTATCATTATTTAAGATTTTAACTTATATCTCTATAATAATATAAACTTATTAATTATATCCGATATAATATAAATTTTACTTGAAGTCTCGTAATCCATTATTACGATATATTGATACGTTCCGATTTGTATATCTAAAGTAATAGAATTATTCACGATTTTTATTATCGGATTTAAAGCTTTTCGTAAAAACTTATTTTAATTTCTCTAAATATTGGTGATGTACAGTTTTTTATAAATAACCTTTTTCTTTTAATTTGTATTCGAATTCATCAAACCTTATTTATATTTTTGCTTTTAACCCGTTAAGTTATTATATCTATCGTTATTGCCGGCGTATTATTTTTTCAAAATATATTCGTTACTTGTAATATTATTATCATTCTTTCCCTTATTATATAAATTATCTTTTTATATTTATAATTATATTTTATTTTACCTTATGTTTATCATTGTTTTAAAAATGTTTTATAAATTAATTTATTTTTTAATAACTTTGTCGCTGTAAAAACTTAAAATAAATATTAATAAAAATCTACTATAACTTTGTGATAATACTGTTTTAATATGCGTTAAATTCATTTTGTTTAATAAATAATTATATTATTAAAAAATAATAAAAAAGTCTTTTTACGAATATTATTTCCTTTAAATTTACCTTTTTATTTCGGCTAATTATTAAACATTTTTTAAAATTATAATCGAAAATATCGATATTATTATTTATCGTTTCAAGTATTTCCGATACGATTTAAAAAATCAAGCTTTTTATAATATATACGAGCAATTCGTTTATAAATATATTATTTTTATTTTTCGTAACCGTGATACTTTCTTCCTCGACAATATATGGCATATATTTTACCGTATCTATTAGGGGTTCCGAAACAGATTTTTCTATTTAATTCTAATATTTACGTAATTATCCTTATAATATTTATTAAGTTAATTTGCTTGCTTTTTGTATCCCTTATTAGGTTTTTCGCTATAAAAGACCTGGTATATAGTTAGGTTAAATCATATTAATAATTTTATATCTATTTTTTAGTTTTGTTTAAATTATCCTTTAAATTCAGATTTTCAATTATTTTAACGGAAAATTTAAGTGCTTTATATTATGTTATCTTATATTCTATATTATCATAATTATAACATTTAATTTAACTTTAATCCTTTTTGTAAATAATTTTTTATTCCATAAGTTCTGGTTTTATGCTGTAAAAATTCTTATTACGTTAAAAAACGTTAATATTAATTATTTATCGGCATTTATTATTATTTCTTTTTAAAATTTTTAATCCGTTATATATATTATCGATTGTTAATTTTACTTCTTATAACTATATAATCTAATAAATAATTAAGCTAATTAATTTTAAAAATCGTTTTTTATATTTTTCAAAAAGGCCGTTACAAAACTAAATTATTAATACTTTTTATTTTTATTTTAATTTAACGGCTAATTTAATTAATGTATTGCGGTAATTAAATTTTAATTTTTTGGAGGTAATTATTAAATTTATATTTTAACTTTTAAAACGTTATTTATTATTTCGAAACCTTTTGTTAATATTTATTTATTTTATTCCTAATGGTTATAAATTCGTATTATTTTTAAATTTCCTTTTTTATTAACAAAGTAATATATTGTTTTATAATAAGTTTAAATTAAATAATTATATTTTCAGCAAATTATATAATTAAAGACTTATATTATATAATAAATAATATGAATCAGATAGATATATATCCAAAATATATTTAACATTAAAATCAAAACAGTTAGAACTTAATTAAAATTTTTTTATAAAATTTTAATTTCCTAGTAAAATTTAACTAAATAACTTAATTTAATTAAAAAGGTTTCCTATTTTCGGAAACCTTTTTTTTGCCTTGAATTTTTATAAATGGCGTAAAAAAACCTTATAATACCATTATTATCTTTTTTAAACTGAAAAATACGTTTACTTATGGCATTTAAAGGCACAAAAACTTCTTGGTGAAAAAAAGAAGCCTTTTGTTTTCGTCTCGCATTTTATTTTAGTATCCGGGCAATCAAAAATCTAGTAAACAAATGATTCGGGTTATTTATCAATAAAGATAACGTTAATCCATATTATTTAAAATTTAATAATATTCTTAAATCAAAAGTTATAACGTATAATAATTAAAGAATTGAATGAATTATCATATCTTCATCGTACTGATTTATATTAATAAAAACCTTATAAAAGTTTAAATAAAGAATGTAATATTTATATTATGTTTCGTAATTTTAAAAGTATTTCAAATAACGATATCATATTATAAATTAAAATTATTTAAATTATAAAAACAATAAACATATATATTTTATTTTTGTTAACTGGATTATGACCAATAAGTTAATAATCCGGCTTTTTGATTTAGTACCAGTAAATTAATAATCCGGCTTACTGGCTTATTACCAGTATGTTGGTGATTTATTACGTAATCTACCTTACCGCGCATTTGTGTTTGGGTTATAATAGACCGTTTCTGGAGGCTGTAGCTCGTTGGGCCATGACATTAGATTATTTTAATTTCGTTAAATCTTAATAATTTTCACATTCGTAAATTCCGCATGATCTTCCTATTTCTGAATTTCGTGGATTTTGCAAAATCATAATAATTTTAATTTTTGTGGATTTCGCAAGATTCCAATAATTCTGTGACGTAATCTTTTTTTGGTGCTTTACTTACTTTAATATTTCCGGCTGTACTAAGGACGTAAGGTTATAATACTATTTTCTCTTTTCTTTTATGAATTTTTGTCCCGAAAAGTTTATCCGTAAGTAATTGGCCGATTATGATAAGTTATATCAAGAAATCCGTTAAATCCTTTGTCAGCGTAAAAACCGTTTAAGGTAATTCCTTATTTACTGCAGTACCTTTTGTTAATCTTATCGAAATAATATCTTATTTTTATTATAAGCGAAAAAAACTGGAATGTAAACTGTCCCAAAATACCTTTTTTGTTATTCGTACTATATTAAAAATAACTAATCTAGTTATGACGTACGGGGCCTAAACCTAAAGCAGCTGTAACGTCTTGCTATTTAATATCGAAAATTTAAGCTGATATTAAAAGTCGTCGTAAAAAACGCTAATTAAGTTAACGTTTATTTACGCCGTTTGCGTAAACAAAAAAGAACATGGTATGATAAAATAATAAAAGCTGTATCCCGTAATATTCGTAATCTAAAGGAATTGAAAAAATGGAAGCGTTAAGAAAGAATAGGCCGAACTGGAGGCTACTAAGGCCATATTGGCAAAGGCCGCGCTTTTTCTCGACTGGTTTAATCTCAAGTCCATCGACTGGTCGTTTATTAATTAGTAGACTTCCGACCCTACCGCTTTCGGCGTTGCTAGTAAAAGCTTTTTAAGAGGCGCTCGGCGTTAATAAGGTTTTTCGCTGGTTCCTAAGTATTTTCGAAATTTAGGTACTCTTTTTACTTAATTAAATATTAAGTAAGTCCGTTTTGTTTCCGCTTATTAAAAAATTTTTTCACTTTATATATTTATTCGTTTTTTATTTTTACGTCGTTTTGTACTTTATATATTTTGATTATATTTGTTATTAATTCGAATAAGGAAACGTAAACAGTTAAATAGAATTTAACCTTTGGTAAAAGGTTTAATTGGTAATTATTTTCTAAGACTTTTTGACGATTTTATATGGACCGATAAATTTGAAATTAAGTTTTTTGCTAAGTCAGTTTATTTGCATATTTTTGGTGGCGAAAAAAAATATTTTCTTTTTTTCGAAAGCGTGACGGCTAGGGGGTTTAACCAATTATTAAACCTTAGTCGTACGGATTTATGTTAGTAGAAGTATCGTGGGAATCTGAGCAATAAATATAGTAACGTATTACGTTTCGTAATACCAGAAGTGCCTTAGGTAACGGTGTTATATTATAAACGATTGGTATTAATAAGTATTAAAAGTTGAAGTTATTTGAATTATGGACATAATAAGCGCATATATATATTTAATCATTGTGTTTTATTTCGCCTAGAATATTGTGATTTCGTAATAATCCTAATAATCCTGATTTTCGTAGATTTCGTAATAATTTTAATAATTCTAATTTTCGTACATTTTGTAATAATCTTAATAATCTTGATTTTTGTAGATCTCGTAAGAAATTTAATAATTTTATTACGTAACCTTTTTTCTTGTTTTATTTGTCTTCATTATATTTGGATGCGTCAAGGATATTGGATTATAATATGATTTTCCTTTTTTAGGATTTTCGTACCGAAGATTTTATTTTGGAAGTATTTAAATCCATTATAACGGGTCGTATTAAGAAGTAGGTTAAACCCTTTTTTAAGTTTAAAACCGTTAAACGTAATTTCTTAATAGCTGCGGTATTCTTTACAAATTCTGTCGACCTGTCGCCTTATTTCTATTACGAACGAAGGAAATAGGAATACAAATGATCGGAGAATAACTTTTCCTATTATTTGTCCTATATTAAAAACTGTTAATTTTATTATGTTATAGAGAGTTTGAGCCCGAAGTAACTATAATGTATTGTTATTTAGTACTGAAAGCTTAAGCCGGAATTGGAAGCCGTCAAAAAGGACGTAAATTGGGTTATTTCGAAAATTAACGCCCGTTTACGTCGTTTCCGTAAATAAAAGAAAATATGGCATAATAAAATAATAAAAGCTATGTTCCGTATTATCGATAATCTGGAGAAATTAGAAAAATGTTATGACCTAACCAAAGAAGGGTTTCGGAAACGGTTATTCGATAACCGAAACAGGACCCAAGTGGGTCGGAATTACGTAACATGGATCCGGAAGGATCTAAAAGATCTAATAGGATCTATGTGATTACTCGATATGGGTCATGAATAATATAAGAGATTTAACGGGGTTCATGAAAAAAATATATACGCTTATTATTTCCATAATCTAAATAATACCAGCTTACAATATAATATCGTCATTTAAGGCATTTTAGAATTACGAGACGTAATGAAATATTTATATTTATTATTCAGATTATTACGATATTTCTATTAATATAAACCCGTACGATTAAGGTTTAATAGTTAGTTAAACCTTTTAGCCGTTATACGTTATAAGTTTTTGCTTAATAATACCGTTAAACTTTGAGTAATATCGCTGATATTATATTTAGTAGTAAGCAGCCCGAATAACCCATTTATTCAATTTTTGATTATCCGGATATTGGAATAAAATCTGAGAAAAAAAAGAAAAGTTTTGTTTATTTCGCGAAAAGGTTTTCCGACGTCTGGATATTATAAACGAGTGTATTTTTCAACCTAAAAGTGATAATAATAATTTTACGACGTCCTTTTAAGCCGTCCATAAAAATTTTAAAAAGAAAAAAAAGATTTTCGAACTTAGGAAACCCTTTAAATTAAATTAGGTTATTTAGCTAAATTTTACCAAAAAACCAGGAAAAGTTGTTAAGCCTTTTAAGTTAGAATTTTTTACCGGAACTTTAACCAAATTATAATTATTTTTGACTTAATGCCGAACATATTTCGGATATTCTTTTAATCGATTTATTACGTTTATTTTACGGGTGGAATTTGTAATCGGACGATTTACCGGAAATACAGTTATTTGGTTTAAGCCCGTTATAGAAGAATACGTTATTTTGTTAGTTGAAAAACGAAACCCAAAAGCAATGCGAATTTATAACGATTACAAATAATTCGAATAAATGTTAATAAAGAGTTTTAGATTAATAAACGAAAAAATAAAAGCCGATATGTAAATTTAATTGTTACGATTAAAAGGATTAGTATTTAATTACGGCAATACGTTAATTCGGTTAATTGTAAAGTTAAACTGGGGATAAAAAGTATTAATAACCAAGCTTTTTAACGGCCTAAAAAAAGAAATACAAAAAGAGTTTTTTAAGTTCGATTAACCTGATTATTTATCGGATTATATTGTTATAGTAATTAAGATTAACGATTAACAATATGTACAGCATATAAAAGGTATTAAAGGAAGCAATAATAATAAATTTTGATATAAAGCTAATTTTAGTGTTTTTTAACGTAATAACACTTTTTATGGCATAGATTTAGAATTTATAAAATTAAGAGCTATTTATAGGAAAACGTAAAGCCAAACCAAATGTTAAAAATGAAATAAGATGAGATATAAGGTATTATAGTGCAAAGTATATACGAAGCTTTGTTAAGATAATTGAAAACCTGTACTTAAGAGATAATTTAGAAAACATTAAAGAGACGAAGGTAAATCTATTAATATAATTTAACTTAATTATATACTAAATCTTCCATAGAAAAAATATAACGAAGGCTATTATGATGAAAAGTTGGATAAAAAATACGAAAAGTTAAAAAGTTAATTTAATAAGTATTGTAAATATAACAAAAAGCATTACGAGGGTAATTACTTAAATACTAGACTTAAATAAAAGGAATTTTTTGCGGAATCTTTAATTAATACGGCAAAATATATGCTATATATTGTCGACGACGAAGATATCTTAATTACGAAACAGAAAATAATATATTTACGAACGGATGAAGCGTATATATTACAAAGGGTTCGATTTTCCAAACCGTATTGGAGATAATAAGAACGATAAATAATAGTATCGACATTTTCGAATTATAGCCCCAGAAGATATTTAGCACCTGGCCAAAGTAAAAAGTTGGCCTAAAGAAAAATATTGCCCGCAGAAAAATCTTTTTTCTTATTATTAAGAATATAATTACTAAACGAAAAAAATCGATTCAGCGTATAATAAATAACTATTATTAAAAGGTTATTACAGATTTTTATTTTAAATTAATATTTACTATAAATTTATACGAAAGGAAGTGTTTTAAGAAAAATATACGTTAATTTATGGTAAAACTTTAAAGCGATAATAAGGACGACGTATAATAGAATATAATTATAAATATAAGAAAATAATCTATTTAATAAAAAAAGAATTTATAACAAAATTAAAAATAATTACTATTATTCGAAAGTAAAATATGTTGGTAATATCGATAAATATAGCAGCTTAATACGTTAAACGAAAAAACGCAAATCAGGCTTAATAAATTCAAATAAAAATTAAAAGAAAAAGGTTATTTTTTAAAAAAACAGTAAAATAACAAAACCTAAAGAAATTAAAGGGAGTTCTTATAAAAGGCTTCAAATATAACGATAAAAACCGTAAATAAATTTATTATTTTAGAAATACGAACCGGAAAATATTGGTATATCGTAATAATGGACTACAGAACATTAAACGGAAATTATATTATATCGGATGTAATAAATAACCTTAAATTAGTATAGAAATAAAAATTAGAATTTGATATAACGATAAATATCGAAAATTATACGCACATTCAATTATTTTAAACATTTTATTTAAAAATAATATTAAATAATTAATTTCGATATTATTTTATTTAGGAATTACGATATAATTTTAAGATTATTATAGATACGCCAATTTGGAGTTTTGATTAACGGAAAAATTAGCTAGATAAAATTCGGTTTATTTTTTATGAATAAACGAAAAAGAAAGAAATTAAGGTCTTAATATTCGATCGATAATGGCCTAAATATAGGCATAAGGATACGGTAAAAACTTTATGATGCAAAAGAACAAAATATAAAAAAACGGGTATTAAAGAAAAATATGACGTATTGGTATTATTATTAAAGTGAAATTAAAGTAATTAAATAATAACTTAATATAATAATGGTAAAATTTAGAAACTTTAATTAATATATTACCATAATACTATAGATATAAGTAGTTTTTTAAGAAGAAACTTGATATGAAATTATTGGAATATAACGAATAAAATTATAAGATAATCTTTAAAAAAAGATGGTTGACGAAATTTTACCTTATTTATAACTTTAACGGCAACGAATTACGTATTTTCAAAAAATACCTAGAAAATCGGTTACAAAAAAATATTTTCGATTTTCAAAATTATTGGTAAAATATCTTAGATGTTTCGTATTAAAAATAATGGAAAATTACCATTTGAAATTAATTATCGATAACCAAATAATATTGTTATTAAAAATCGAATATTATTATCCTTAATTACGGAAATAAAAAACCGATTTTATAAACCCAAATAATTCATAGTATGTAATTTTAAAAATAAATATAAACTTATTAAAATTATAAGAAAATATAAATAAAAAATCACCTTTAAAATAAGATATAAATTATTTAAGTATTTGGTTATATTGATAGGATTTGGTTATATTAATAGAATTTAGGAATGTACTAATAATTCTTTAATATATAATTAATTACATATTACGCAAATACCTCGATATTTTTTCGTATATTCTCTCGACGATATTTCTATTTTTTGAAAAACAAAATAAATATAGGCAAAATATATGTATAATCTTTTCTACGTTTATTAAAACGCAAAAATATTTATTAACGCAGAAAAAGGTTAGGTCTATAAATTAAAAGTAAAATATCTGGAATATATTATTACCTGAAAACATATTCTAATAAACCTTAAGAAAATCGTTATAATTATAAAATAATAAACATTAATAACGGTTAAGGAGGTACAAGTATTTTTTGGATTTGCCAATTATTATAAAAAGTTTATTCGAAATTTTAACAAAATAATTATATTTTTAATAAATTTTATAAAGAAAAAAATATATAAACGATAAATACGGAAAAGGTATTTTAAGATATTAAAGATGTACTTATTAATAAGTTAATATTAATTATATATGATTTAAACTGCTCCGTTAAATTCAAAACCAATATTTTGGATTACGTATTAAATATAATAATCGGATAACCAAGTAATTAAAATAAATTGTACCTTATTATATTTTTTCGTATAAATTAAAAGGAACTGACCTGTATTACGGTATTCGAAATAAGGAATTTATAGTTTTTATTATGGTATTTTAAAGCTTCAAGTATTTTTTAAAAGGAAATTTATATTAAATTAATGTTTATATGGATTATCAAAATCTTATTTGATTTATTACAACCAGGGAGCTTATAAAACGATAATTTCGTTACGTGGAACTATTAGTAAATTTTAATTTCAATTTTATTTATAAGAAAAACTTAAAAAAAACAAAGTAAATATTTGAAATAAGCGGCTGAATTTCAAATAAAATCTATTAAAATTAACTATATAATTTTCGATATTGTTATAAAAAGATATTTACGCTCGTAATAAATTGCGATAATTCGGGTAATACCTTCCGATATGTATTAGAAAATTTAGCAGTATAACGATAACCTCTCAGAAAACCAAAATATAAACAAGATATAGGTTCCAGAAAAATATTGAAAGAATTTGATACGAAATATATACCAATATTAATTATACGGATACCTAGCGATCCATAAAACCTTAACACAGTTTTAACGTCTATATTCTTTTTGCAAATAAAATGAACAGCATGAAAAGTTATATAATAAAATTATATTTGCGTTATAACGAAAATACCATAATATAAGTTATACGAAACATTACAGTTGTTATTAAACGCAAAACGATCATAATATTTAATTATATTCGATTTTATAATTAAATTTCTTATATCAAAAAATCTAGTTACAAGAATATATTATAATAGCATTTTCGTAATCGTCGATCCAGTTATAAAACTTTTTATTTTTTACCATATTACGAAAATACATATGCCGAACAAGTAATATATATATTTTTTGACTATATTTTCGATATGTATGGATTAATACTGAAAATTAGTTTAAACAAAAAATTAATATTTATATTCAAGTTTTAATAAGGGTTAATAACGGAAGTCGGCTTAAATTAGAAATTATTTAACGTGTTTAAATTTTAAACAAATAAATAAATAAAACGGATAAATTGAACCTTAAACGCCTATTTACCCTGTTATATTAATTATGAATACAATAACTGGGTTAAAGAATTGTTAATTATATAATTAACTTATAATACTAGTTATTACGAAAACATCAAAATAATATTCAAAAACGCAAATCTTGATTTTATACCAAGGGTTTACAAAGAAATACGCGACAACGGTTTAATTAATATTAAGGTAATTTTTACGTTAAATTAATTGCGATGATTATATTAGGAAACAAAAGCTGAATTAGAATTGGTACAAAATCAAATAAGTAAATATTATGACTTAAAAAAGTTAAAGAAATCAATTTTCGAAAAAAGAGAAATAGTTTTCCTTATTCTTAAAAATATTTAAACAAAATAACCTAATAAGAAACTCGATTTGAAATATATCAGCCTATTCAAAATTATTAAGAAAAACTCGGAAAATAATTATTAATTGAAACTTTCATTTAAAGTTAAACTTTACCTAATTTTTATGGTTTTTTATTTAAGTTAATAACGGCTATAATGAAGGTATATTCGGCATAAAACGATATAAAGATAAAAAACGAATAAATATACGAAATAAAAAAGACTTTCGATATACGAAAACAAAACGGACTTACCTAGGATCTAATTAAATGGAAAAAGTATTCGAATGCAGAAAATATCTAGGAACCTGCCAAAATTCCTATTAATGCCCAACGCTTATTAAAGAATTTTTACTAATAACAGCGGAATCCACAAAAATAATCGCCTGCTAATTTACATTTACGATAAGATTTAAAAAATAGGACTATTCGAGAAATTCGGCGCGGAACTTAATTTTTAAATGTTTACGTTCTACTATTAAACGATCGGCTTTTTCTTATTTTTCTAACTTATCTAATGATTAAAAACCCCAGTTAATTATTTCTACACCTTTTTTGCGAAAGAAATTTTGCTAAATACGAAAGCGTTCCAGCCGAAATAGCATCTCGTTTAAACGACGAAATAACATTAATAATTCTTAAGAAATATTACGTAAATATTAACGGGCAGAAAATTGCTCGGATCGAAAACGTTGTATTTCCTTATTAATATTAATTAAGGAAAAAAAGGAAATACCGGAACCATGATAATACCGTTTTTTCAGGATACATTATTAGTAACGGGTTATATTATCCGATATGATACAAGAATTATAAACGCGGAAACAGAATATATAAAGCATAATTTCGAAACCAGGATTAAAAACAAACCGAATTAAAGCCTTATATATTTTTTTAGTTAATACGTTTACTGTTTTTAACGATTTGGTTGGATATAACGACGGATAGGGAAAAGGTTTACTAAAAGAAATCTTAAGGGTAAGATTTGGGGGAAAGGGAGATCGTATTATAATCTAACTAAAAAAGGGTTTCGGAAACGGTTATTCGATAACCGTAACAGGACTTAAGTAAGTCGGAATAACGCAACATAGATCCGGAAGGATCCAAGAGATTTAACGAGATCTATGCTGTTATTCGATATGGATTCGAAATAATCTAAAGGATTTAACGGGATCTATAAAAGGATATATACGCTTATTATTTCCATAATTTAAATAGCACTAGCTTGCAATATAATATCGTTACGTTAGGCACCTTTAGAATTACGAGACGTAATACGATTACTGTATTTATTGCTCAGATTTCCACGATATTTCTGCCAACATAAACCCGTACGACTAAGGTTTAATAGTTGGTTAAACACCCTAGCCGTCACAAAAAATTAAAGCGTTAAGGAAAATAGGCCAAATTGGAGGCTGCCAAAGCTATATCGGCAAAAGCCGTTTTTTTTTCTCGACTGGTCCAACTTTGAATTTACTAATTAATTATTTATCGATTAGGGGACTTTTAACTCTGCCGATTTTGGCGTTGTTAATAAAAGTTCTTTAATAAACGTTAGGCGTTAATAAGACTTTTGGCGGGTGTCTAGATATTTTCGGAATCGGGGTATTTTTTTTATTTAATTAGGTTCTAGGTAAGTCCGTTTTGTTTTTGTATATTAAGAATTCTTTTTATTTCGTATATTTATTAGTTTTTTATTTTTGTATTATCCTATACTATATATACTTTGATTATATCCGTTATTAATTCGACTTAAAAAACGTAAAAAATTAGATTGAATTTAAGTCTTAGTGGAAATTCTACTTGGTAATTATTTTCTGAGATTCTTTTGGCGATTTTATATGGACCAATATATTTAAAATCGAGCCTTTTTTATGTCGTTTTATTTAAATTCTTTTCCTAACGAAAAGGTTTTTTTTTCGAAAATTGATTTTTTTAACCTTTTTTGTTATAATACTTATTTTTTGATTTTATACGAATTCTATTTTTATTTTTATTTTTTGCTATAATTATTATATTTGTTTTAACGTAAAAAACGTTTTAATATTAATTAGATTATCGTTACGTATTGTTTTATAAGTATTTGGAACAAAATTAAAATTTGCGTTTATTAGTATTATTTCGATGTTTTCGTAATAGTTGGTGTTATAAGTTAATTAGGTAATAAGTAATTTTTCAACTTACTTAGTTTGTTCGTTTTATTGTTTTATCCGGTTAAACTTTAAATGCGTTAAATAATATGTGATTTAGGCCGATTTGTTATATTAGGCCTTGTCAAAACTTATATACGAATATCAATTTTCTATTTAAAATAATTTTTATTGGTAATTCCTACATGCTAAAAATGTATTTAAAGAAAATATATGTTATTTATTTGGCGTATATGTTTTTATTATATGGTAAAAAGTAAGAAGATTTCTGAATTCGGTCGAGAAGTACCTAAATATTATCGTAATATATTTTTATAGTTGAATTTCTTGGTATGAAACATGTGGTAATAAAGTTAATTGTAATTAAATGTTATGGTTGTTTTGTAATTAATAGTAGCAGTAATTTTTCGTATGGCTTATGTCGTCGAGTTTTTGTTTTAGTATAAATATTATATTGCCGTATTATTTTTTGTACCGTTAATATATTTTGAGAAAGGAATTTGTGCGTTAATGTTGTTTTAAGGTTTTGTAAATCCCTAGATATTCGTATAGTTGATATTTATGTATATTTCGCACTAAGCCTTTCAGGTATTTTTCTAGAATTTGTATTTTATTTATTTCTTTTAGTTTTTTAGGAAATCGTCGTTATATTGCTAAATCTTTTGATATATATTAAAGCATCTTATCCGAATTATTGTAATTCATAATAGGCGTAAATGTTTTTTGTAATAGTATCGGAAATTATATAGTTAATTTTAATTAAATTTTCCTTAAAGTTTGATTATTTGCTCAGGGTATTTGCTTTGTTATTTTCTGATCCTTTTTTATAAATAATAAAAAAATTAAAATACCACAGGTTTTCTACGTAACGAAATAATCGTTTTATAAGCTTTTTGGTCGTTGTAAATCGGGTAAGATTTTTATAATCTATATAAACTTTAATTTAATATAAATTTCCTTTTAAGAAATACTTAAATTCTCGAAATATTATAATAATGCCCAAATATTCCTTATTTAAAATACCGTAATTCTGTTCTGCCTTTTTTAATTTATATAAAAAGTATATAAAAAGATGTAATTTGCCTTAATTACTTTATTTTTTGATTATCCTTTTTAAGGCGTAATTCGAAATATTAGTTTTTAGTTTAATACGGCGATATAGATCTTATATAATTAATATTAATTCGTTAATAATCATATTTTTAATATTTTGAAATTTCTTTTTCAGATATTTATTTAAACTTTTGTTTTGTAAAATTGGTTAAAGGTATAATTATTTTCCTAAAGTTTCGAATAAATTTCTTATAGTAATTAATAAATCTCAGAAATATTTGTACTTTTTTAATTATCGATAAAATCTGTTATTTTGTAATTTTAGGGAATTTCTTGGGGTTTATTTTAATATATTTTCAAATAATAATATATTCCAGATATTCTTTTTGTACGTGGAATTAACTTTTTTGGGGGTTAATAAATAAATTTACGTTCTGTAAAACTTGAAAACCCTTATAAACTTATTTTATATATGCTTTTTCCGTTTCTGCGAAAATAAGAATGGCGTTACGATAATAAACAAAGAAAATATCGAGATATTTTCGTAATATATGATTTATTATCTAATGAAAGGCTGTTAATACGTTTATAAATATTATTAAGGTAATTAAATATTTAAATAACTTGTATTTTTTTTAAATGGTATTTTTTATTTGTATCTTTTTAAACTTAATAAGATTATATTTGTTTTCAAAATTAACTGTTATAAATTATTTTACTTTATAAAACCCATTTTCTATTTTCATATTTATAAATAATAATATTTAATTTTTAATAACAATGTTTTTTAAATTGTCGATAATTAATTCCAGATCGTAATTTTCCCTTTTTTAAGTCCGAAAAATAGTAGGTATTCTGTTAATAATTTCCCAAGTCGAATCTATGTTTTATAACCGATTTTCTATGTATTTTCTGAAAATCTGTATTTCGTTTTCGTCAAAGTTATAAATACAGTAAAACTTCGTTAAAAACCTTTCGTTAAAAATTATTTTTTGATTTTATTTATTATATTCTGGTAATTTGGTAGTAAGTTATTTTCTAAAAAGCTATTTATATTTATGGTATTATGGTGGTATATTGGTTTAATCTGTCAACGTTTCGGGTTATTATTTTACGTCCTTATTTAATTATTTTAATTTCGCTTTCATAACAATAAGGATATGTCGTATTTTTCTTTAATGCTTATTTTTTTACATTTTATCCCTTTGTGTAATAAGGTTTTTATCGTATTCTTATATCTGTTTTCGTTTGTATTTTCGGTCGAATATTAACACTTACAATTTTTCTTTTTTTTCTATTAATAAGGTATAAGACGAACCTTACTTAGTCAGTCCTTTTATTAATCATAACTCCGTACTGGCGTATTTATAATAATCCTAAAAATATATTGTGGTTTTTTCGTAAAATAATATCAAAATTAATTATTTGGTACCGTTTTTAAATAAAGTTTTCGAAATAATTAATTTTGCGTATAACTTTCTCGTTATTACAAGTCAATTCTTAATTTTCGGTATTTGTCGTTATATAAAGTTTTAACTTATATTTCTTTCATAATTTAATTTTATTGATTATATTTGGTACAATAGAATTCCTGCTTAGAACTCCGTTATCCATTATTACGGTATATTAGTACGTTTCGATTCGTATATCTAAAATAACAAAGTTATTAATGGTTTTTATTATCGTGTTTAAAGTCTTTTTTAAAAATTCCCTTGAACTTCTCTAGGTTTCGTTATTTTACGGCTTTTTTATAAGTAACTTTTTTTAATTCGTTTTCAAATTTATCGAACCTTATTTATATTTCGGTATTTAACGGGATAAGTTGCTATATTTATCGTTATTGCCGGCGTACTGTTTCTTCGAATCATATTAATTATTCGTAGTTTTACTCTAAACCCTTTCTTTATTAAAGAAATTATTTTCTTATATTTACAATTTTATCTTATTATGCATTTTCCTAATTATCATTTAAAAGTTTTCTTATATATTTTCGTATTTTTTAATCACTTTTTTGTCAGCGTTGATAATAAATGCTAATTAAAATAAAGATTTGTAATAATCTTTTAATAATGTTTCTTTATTATATATTAGATTAACCTTTTTTCCGTTTGATAGTTATATTATTAGAAATAACAAAAAGGGTTCTTTCACGAATATTATTTTCTTCTTGTCAGCCTTCTATTTTGGCCAATTGCTAAATATTTTTAAGGTTATATATCGAAAGTACTGATATTATTATTTATGATTTTTATTATTTGCGATACGGTTTGCAAAACCGATTCCTTTATAATATATACGAGTATCCGTCTGTAAATATATTATTTATATTTTTTATAATCTGGATATTCTCGTTATCGACAATATATAGGATATATTTTGTTTATATATTAGTGGTTCCGGGACAAATTTCTTTTATCTAATCCTTGTATTTACGTAATTATTTTTGTAATACTTTTTTTTATATTCGCAACGCTTGTTAAGCCAGTTTTCTAGCTTATCGTATTTCCTATTGGACTTTTTGCTATAAAGAGCCTGGTACGTACTTAGGCCGAATTATATTAGTAAGTTTATCTTCGGTTTTCTTATTTTCTTTATATTATTATTCAGATATCAGTTTTTAGTTGTTTTAACGGCGTTTTTTACGTATCTTATAATATATTGCTTTGCATCCTAGTTTTTTAAAATTAAAATAGTTGGTTTAATTCTAATTTCTTCTGTAAGTAACTTTTAATTTCATAAACCTTAGTTCTGTTCTATAAAAAATATTCTTACGTCGAAAAACGTCAATAATGACCGTATATCGGAATTTATTATTATTTCTTTTAATACCTTTAATATGTTAAATATATTATCGTTCGTTAATTTTAATTATTATAACTATATAATCCGATAAATAATTAGGTCGATTATGTTTAAACAAGTTTTTTATATTTCCTTTTTGAAGTTACCGAAATATTTATATATTAATACTTTTTATTCTTAATTTAGTTTAATAGCTGATTAAATTAACATATTGACATAATTAGAAATTACTCCTTTTTATCGGAATTACTAAATCTATATATCGGCTTTTGTTTTTTTTTTATTATTCTAAAAAATTTCGTTAAGATTTATTTCAACTGTTCGTAATCGTTATAAATTTGTTTTATTTCCGTGTTTCGTTTTTGGATTAATAAGCTAAAGTACCTTTTTATTATGGGCTCGCATTAAATAGCCGTAATTTCGGTAAATCGTTTAATTACGAATTTAATTCGTATAATAAACGTAATTAATCAAATAAAAAAATATCTGAAATATGATCGGTATTAAATTGAGAACAATTATAACTTGGTTAAGGTTGCGTCAAAAAGTTCTGGCTTAGGAGGTTTAAAATCCTTTTTTAATTTCTTAATAAAATAAAGTTAGATAATTTGATTTGTTCGAAAACACGTTTTAATTTCGGGGGTTTTTCTTTTTTTCTTTTATTTCTTATGGGCGGCCTAGAAAACGTTATAAGATTATTCTTATTTCTTTTTAGCTGAACAATACGTTCGTTCATAATGTCCCTGCGCGAAAAGACTTTTTTGCGAAAGAAACAAAACTGTTCCTTTTCGAATTGCATTTTAATATGCGGCTTATTAAGGATTTAATAAATACATTATTCAAGCTGCTTATTAATAAACATAATATCGGCAATATTGCTGAAGCTTTAAGGGTATTATGAAATAAGAATTTATAACGTATAACAGTTAAATATTTTAATTAATTGTGAAATCTTAATCGTACGAATTTATATTAATAAAAGTATCGTAAAACATTAAACAATTAATATAATAATATATTAAATCTTATAATACTAAAAATACTTTAAATAATAATGTTATGTTATAAATCATTAATATTAATAAATATTATAGGTCCAAATTATTGAAATTATAAAAATAATAAACATATATATATATATTTAATTATGATTATTTAATTCGCCTAAATTATTATAATTTCGTAATAATTCTAAAAATCTTAATTTTCGTAAATTTCGCAATATTCCTAAAAAGTCCAACTTTTGTAAATTTTGCAATAATGTTAGTAATTTTATCACGTAGCTTTTTTTCCTGGTTTACTTATTTTAACTGATTCTGGATACGCCAAGTGTTACAACCCAACCCAAGACCGGACTCAAAGACGGTCGGACCCATATGGAAAGGTCACGTGATTTGGATCTCTTTTGGCAACAAGATCCAAATGAATCCATATAGAACCAACTGAATCCAATGGCATTAGATCTGGAGCAATGTCAAAATCCAATAAAGATCTATTCCAATCCAAAGGGGATACATACGTTTATTATTTCCATAGTTTAAATAGCACCAACTTATAACACTTATTAATACCAATTGTTTGTAATATGCTTTTGCGTCTTTGGTATTAAGAGACGTAACACGTTACTATATTCATTGCTCAGATTCCCACAATACTTCTACCAACATAAACCCGTACGACTAAGGTTTAATAGTTGGTTAAACCGCCTAGCCGTCACACCAAAGATGTTAGGTCATAACAGAAAATTAATTTGTTTAACTTTTTCTAATTGTAATTTTTACTTATTTAATTACGTACCAATTCTAATTTCATATTTATGCTTTTGATATAGCTATTATAATTATTTTAACGTACGGATTATTTTGATATTAATTAAACCGTCGTTACGTATTTCTTTATAAACTTTTTAAAAAAAACCAAAGTTCGTATTTATAAATATTATTATGATATTTTTACCATAATTAATATCATCAATTATTTAGATAATAAATAAATTTTTAATTTGATTATTTTATGAATGCTTAATATAATATCGTAAATAGGGTTTAAAAATTTAATTCGTTCGTTTTATTTATTTATTTATTTAAGGCTTAAAATATTAAATATTTTATGATTTAAGTTAATTTTTATTATAAAACCTTGCTCAAGTTAAAATATAAATATCGGTTTTTTATCCGAAATAATTTTTATTAATAATCCATATATATTAAAAATAAATAAATAAAATACATGTTATTTATTCGAGCTTTATATATTTATCAAATACTAGGAAATAAAAATATTTTAAAAATGGATTAATAATTACGTAAATATTATCGTAATATATTTTCGGAATAAAACATTTTTAATATAACGAATTTAACAATAAAATTAAATGTAATTAAATATTATTATTATTTTACGATGAATAATAATTATAAATGTATATTTAGTTTATATCGTGGAATCTTTAACTTAATGTAAATAACTTATTGTTATATTATTTTTGGTATCATTAAATTTATTTTAAAAAGGGAATGTATACGTTAAAGCCGTTTTACGATTGTGTAAATCTTAAATATCTATATAACTAATATTTTTATATATTTCGTATTAAATATCTTTAATATTGTTCTGAAATGTATACTTTATTTATTTTTTAATTTCTTAAAATTTATCGTTATATTAATAACCTTTTTAATATATATTCAGGGGTATTATTCCAATTATCTTTATTTATTACGGACGTAAATATTTGTTTTTAATAATATCGAAATTTGTATAATTAATTTTAACCAATTTGCCTTCGAAATTTGGTTGCAAATTTAAAATATCAGCTTTATTATTTTCTAAGCCTTTTTTGTAAATAATAAGGAAATTAAAATTCGTTAATTTTTTCCCGTACTAAAATTATTGTTTTGTAAATTTCTTAATTACAGTAAATTTAACGAAATTTTGATAATCGGTATAAATTTTAACTTAATAAAAGTTTTCTTTTAAAAAATGCTTAAATTCTAGAAATATTATAATAGAAATTATAAATTCCTTATTTGTTATATTATAATGAAATTTAGCTTTTTTTACCTTATATAAAAAAATATAATAAAGAGTAGTTTACCTTAATTATTTCCTTATTCCATTATTATGTTTAATACGTAATTCGAAATATTGATTTTTAATTTAACGAAACGGTTTAAATCGTATATAATTAATATTAATTCGTTAATAATTATAACCTTAATATTTTACAACGTTTTCTTTCCAATATCCATTTACATGTTGTTCTTTTTTTCGTAAGGTTTGTTAAAAGGATAATTATTTTATTGAAACGTCGAAAAAGGTTTTATAATAATTAACGAATTTAAAAGAAATATCCGTATCTTTTTAATCTTAATTAATATTTATTATTTAATATTTAAAGCGATTTTCATAAGGTTTATTTTGATATATTTTAAAATAATAATATATTTTAAATATTCCACTTTTTATAAGTAAAATTCATTGTTTTTCCGCATTAATCAGTAGTTTTACGTTTTATAAAGCTTAAAAAAGTTTATAACCGTATTTTATAAATATTATATTCCGTTTTTAAAAAAATAAAAATATTTTCAAAATAATAAATAACGAAAATATCGAAATACTTTCGTAATATATAACTAATTATTCGTTAAAAAGTTATTAATATATTTATAAATCTTAATAACATAATTAAATATTTAAATAATTTGTAATGTATATTAAAAATTAATTTTTATTCCTATTTTCTCTTAATGTTAATAAAATTATGTTTGTTTCTAAGGGTAAATGTTATGAATAATTTAATTTCATTAAATCGGTATATTGTATCTCTTATTAAAAATTATAATATTCGATTATCAATAATAAAATTATTTAGCTATCAATAATTAACTATATGTCGTAATTTCCTGTTAATGCTTAATACGAAAAATATAAGATATTTTATTAGTAATTTTAAACATTAAATTTATTTTTTTATTACTAATTTTCCAATTAGTTTTTAACAATACATAATTTATTTCTGTTAAAGTTATAAATAAGGTAAAATTGCATCGAACGTTTTTTTAAAACCAAATTTATATCTTAATTTTATTCGTGATCTTTAAATAATTTCGTATTAAAATCTTTTCTAAAAACTTATTAGTATTTATAATATTACAATAATATATTAATTAAATCTTTTTATTTATAAGGTAATTATGCCAAATCGTTATTAAATTATATTAATCTCGATTTGATAATAATAATAAAATATCGTAGTTTTCTTTAATATTTCTTTTTATATTTTATGTCTTTATATAATAAGGTTTCTATTATAACCTTATGTTTACATTTGTTATGATTTTCGCTCGAACATTAAGATCTTAATTTTTTTATCCGTTAATAAGATATAAAACACTTGTATTTTTTTAATGTTTTTATTAATTAAAATTTCGTATTAATTTATTTATAATAATCCTAAAACTATATCGTTATTCCCAAATAAAATAATAGCGAAATTAATTATTTAATATTATTTTTAAATAAAGATTTCGAAATAATTAATTTTGCGTATAACTTTCCCGTTATCGTAAGCGAACTTTTAACTTTCGCTATTTGTTATAATATGAGATTTTAATTTATATTTTTATGATAATTTAAATTTCTAATTATATTTCCCACAATATAATTTTCGCCTAAAATTTCGTAATGCATTATTACGGCCTGGTAATATGTTTTAATTCGTATATTTAAAATATTAAGGTTATTAAAGGCTTTTATTATTACGTTTAAACCTTTTTTAAGTCCTTTTTGATATTTCTTAGTTTTATTAATTCATGGCGTTTTTATAAGTAATTTTCTTTAATTTTTGTTTTTAATTTGTGGAATTAGTATATATTTCTATATTTACCGCGTTAAATTATTATATTTATTATTAAAATCGGCGTAATATTTTTTCGAATTATATTAAAGACTTTTTAATTTTATTATGTTTTGTTTTTTCATGAAATAAATTATTTTTTTATATTTTCGATTATATTTTCTTATACGTCGGTTCAATTATTATTCCAAAATTTATATATAAATTAATGTATTCTTTTCATATCTTTTTTCGTAAATGTTTATAAAAAATACTAGTTAAAAATAGAAATATATAATAATTTTTTGTTAATGATATTTTATTATATGATAAATTAACTCTTTTCAGTTTAATAATTATATTATATATAATATGGAAAAAATGTTTATTTTACGGATTTTAATTTTTTTCTAGTTTCTTATTTCGGCTAATTCTTAAATATTTTTTAAAGTTATAAATCGAAAATATTAATATTATCATTTATCGTTATTATTCTTTCCAGTACTGTTTAGAAAATCGAATCCCTTTTAATATATACGGGTAATTCGTTTATAAATATTGTATTTTTATTTTTTGTAATCGAAATATTTTCGTCGGCGACAATATATGTTATATATTTTGCCGTATCGGTTAAAAATTCCAGCACAGATTTTTTCTGTTTAATTTTAATAGTTGTATAATTATCGTTATAATATTTCCCCATATTTCCGATATTTATTAAGTTAGCTTTTTAACTTCATAAATTTTTCGTCGCAGCTTTTGTTATAATAACCCTTATTAACAATTTCGCTATAAGGATCTTGTGATATACTTAGGTTAAATTATGTAAATAAATTTGTTTTTTTTAATTGTTTCGAAATCATTTTTCGAGTATAGGTTTTTAATTAATCCAATAAGATTTCTTAGATATTTTGTATTACGTTATCTTATGCTCTATTTTGTTATAATTCAAATATTTGATCAAATTCCAACTCTTTTTATAAATAACTTTTAATTTTATAAGCTTTAATTCCGTACCGTAAATAATATTACCGCGTTAAAAAACGTGGATAGTAGCCGTATATCGGGATTTATTATTATTTCTTTTAATACCCTTAATATATCAAGTGTAATATCGATCGTCGATCTTAATTATTATCGTAATATAATACGATAAATAATTAGGTCGATTAAATTTCAAAAATTCTTTTATATTATTTTTCTGGCTATCGAAAAATTTAATTATTATTACTTTAGATTTTATAACGATTAAACGCTTTAATTAATTATTAACTCTTAATCGTACAGATTTATATTAAAAGAATATTATAGGCATTTAAGTAATTGACATAATAATATATTATATCTTATAATATTAGAAGTACTTCACATAACGATATTATATTATAAGTTAATATTATTTAAATTATGGAAATATTAAGTATATGTATATATATATCAATTCTGTATATTATTGTTTATTTTTATTTAATTATATTAAACCAGTTTTTGTTAAGTAATTATTTAACGTTAATTATTTATGTTTAACATACTTTTGCTAAATATCCGTTACGTAATTTAAAAAGTGGTCCGTATCATTTTCGTTAACCGTTTCCCAAGGACGGAACCCATTAAGGCGTAATACGATTTCTTTTTTCCCTAAATTTTGCCCTCGAAATTTTATTTTTCTTAGTCAGTGTGTCCGGTTTTTTACGATGTCAGATTGTATTGTTAAAAGTTATTATTAAGTTTTTTCTATTATTTATCGGCAAAACCTGCTTTTTATTTTTGACTATTTTAACTTTAAAATTGTACCGTATTTTTTGGACTTGTTGAAAGTTAAAAATGCGAAATAATAAAAAATGTTTTTAAATATTAAATTTACGTTAAACGTAAATATCCTTATAATAGGGCCGGCGTCCTTTTTTCCTCCTTAAAAAAACTTTACGCCAGAAATTAACATTTAGAATGAAAAAATGTTTTCGCCAAAAAAAATATTTTAGAATTGCAAACATACTATTAATAAAAAATAAATAAAGCTATTCTGCGTTTAATCCGCTTTTTGAAATAAAAGGTTTTGTTTCGTTTAAAAGAATAAAAATAATATAACGAAAATTGTAATGGTTAAAGGAATCAAAGGAATAAAAACGATAGAAAAAAGATATTAGCGAAATTTTTATAATTATATCTATTTTCTTGGTTAAATCCGCACATTAGTTTGGTGTTGGTGATACCGATTAATTTATTAAAAATATTAATTAAAATATAATTATTTTTGGTAGTTCCGTTATTATTAATAAAAGTTCTTTAACAATTACTGGGTATAAATAAGATTTTAAAGGAATTTCCAGATATTTTCAAAGTTCGATTACTTTTTTAACTTCATTAAATATTAAATAAATCTGTTTCATTTCGTATGTTTATTTATCTTTTATTTTCGAATCGTACTAAACTATATATGTTTTAATTATAGTAGTTATTAATTCGAATACAGAAACGTAAAAGAATTAGATAAAATTTAATATTTGGTAAATATTCTAATTAATAATTATTTTTTAAGATTTTTCGGCGATTGCATATAAACTGATATATTTAAAATTAAGTTTTATTCTTAATTATTATCTTTAAATATTTTTAATAATAAGGAAAATTATTTCCCTTTTTTCGAAATTAATCCTTTTAACCTTTTTTAATTATAATACTTATGTATTTGATTTCGTATAAATTTCAGTTTTATTTTTCTATTTTTAATATAATTATCGTAATTACTTAAACGTAAAAATTATTTGAATATTAATTACACCGTTATTGCGTTCTATTTTATAAACTTTTAAAATAAAATCAAAAGTTTTATTCATTAATTTCATTTTAATAATGTTATAATAACTAATATTATAAATCCATTATGTAATTCATCATTTTAACCTTTTTATTTTATTTATAATTAATATAATATCGAAAATAAGTTTGGAAATTTAATGTATTCGTTTTATTTTTTATTTATTTAAAGTTTAAATGCGTTAAATAATTTATATTTTAAGCAAACTTAGGTTATAAAGGGTTATTAAAAATTAAAAGCAAATATTAATATTTTATTGAAAATAATTTTTATCAATAATCCGTACATTTCAAAAATATATTTGGAAAACATATATGTTATTTATTCGGCGTCCATATCCTTATAATATAATAAAAAAAAGATGATTTCGTAAATCCGTCGATAATTACGAAAACAGTATCGTAATATATTTTTATAATTAAATCTTTTAATATAAAATATTTAATAATACAATTAAATATAATTAAATATTATAATCGTTTTAAAATTAACAATAATTATAACTTTCCATATAATTTATATTATCGAACTTTCGTTTTAGTATAAATCTCGTATTGCCGTATAATCTTTTTTATAATTAATTTTATTTTAAAAAAGGAATATATACGATAAAGCCGTTTTAAAATTTTGTAAATATTAAAATATTTGAATAACTAATATTTTTATCTATTTTGTACTAAATGCTTGTAGTATTGTTTTAAAATATATATTTTATCCGTTTTTTGGTTTTTTAAGAAATTATCCTTATATTATTAAATTTTCTAATATATATTAAAATGTACTACCCGAACTATCGCAATTTATCATAGCCGTAAATATCGTTTTTTAATAATATTTAAATTATATAATTAATTTTAATTAATTTCTTTTCCAAATTTAATCGCTTATTTCAAATATTTACATTATTATTTGCTAAACCAGTTTAATAAATCATAACGACATCGAAATTCGCCAATATTTCTACGTAGCAAAGTTACAATTTAATATGTTCCCTAATTATAATAAATCGGGTAAAATCTTGATAATTTGGATCAACCTTAATTTGATATAAATTTTTCTTTAAAAAATATTTAAATTTTGGAAATGCTATAATAATAGCCATAAATTCCTTATCTGAAATACTGTATTGAACTTTTATTTTTTTAATTACAACGGAAAAAATATAATAAGGTATTGAAGTGGGGCAGGGTGTTACACCCATGATCAGACTCGGCTGATCAGAAAGCCCGAGTTTCGCATATATATTAAGAAGTTCTTTTTCGCCATGGGTTCAACCCCCAGGGCGTCACCGGCACCATCACCACTCAGCATGTCTTCCGTCATTTTTTCAGTCATCAAGGTTCAACACCATCAATACAATCGGATTCAGTCCTTCATTTTTTTTCGACAGTCCCATTCAGTACCTGTGACGGCTAGGCGGTTTAACCAATTATTAAACCTTAGTCGTACGAGTTTATGTTAGCAGGAATATCGTAAAAATCTGAACAATAAATAAAGTAATATATTACATTTTATAATACCAAAAATACCTGAAATAACGATATTTTATTGCAAACGAATAATGTTAATAAGTATTACAAATTAATGTTATTTAAATTATGGAAATAATAAATATCTTATATTTAATTTTTTTATTTTGTCGAATTTGGCATTATAAATTTTTCGATCGATCTTATTAAATCCGGCTTTATAGGTTTTACGATCGATCTTATTAAACCATTACGTAACTCGATTTACATAACTTAGTTATATTTCTGTTATGACCGTTTTCCGGAGCCGTAATTTGTTAAATTATAATACGATTTTTCTTTTCATAATTTATATCTCGAAAACTTTTTTTTATAAATTTTTTTTCCGCCATTATATTAAGTTATATTAAAAAGTTAATGAATAAAAAAGTTAAAAAACGAAATAATTTATTTAAATTAATTACTTTTCGAACCGTAAATATATCCGTATATTCTTATTATATTCGTTATAGGTTATTATTTTGGCGTATTTTTTCGTTGGATTTTTTCAAATATAAAAAATGCGTAATATAGAATTAAGGCCTTTATAACGTTAACGGCCTGTTTATTTTTTAATTTAAAAACTTCGTTTTTAATTATTTTAAAATTAAACCATAATTTAAAAAAGCCAAAAAAAAATGTAAATTAAGGTTTGTCGTTTTCGAAAACCAACAAAATTATTAGCCGATCATATAATACGTATATTATCCCGTAAATCTCGATCCTTAAAGGAATTAAATGATTTAAAACGTTAAAAAAATAAAATAAATTAAAGTTTATTAAGGTTATAACTGTAAAAGCCGTCCCTTTTTTCAATTAATCTAATTTAAAACGTATAAATTTATTATTTATTAATTAAGGGATTTTTAATTACGTTAACTTCGGCGTTATTAATAAAACCTTTTTAATAAATATTAAATATTAATAAGGTTCCTGGCAGGTTCTTAAGTATTTTCGGAATTTTGGTATTTTTTTCATTTAGTTAAGTATTAAATAAATCCATTTTACTTCCGTATATCGAAAATTATGTTTATTTCGGATATTTATTTTTTTTTATTTCTATATTATTTTATGCCGTATATATTTTAATTATATTTGTTAGTAATTCGAATAAAAAAATATTAAGGATTAGATAAAGTTTAATTTTGGTAAAATCTTTAATTAATAATTATTTTCTGAATTTTTTATAATAATTTTATATGGACCGATATATTTAAAATCAAATCTTTTATTAGGTTTTTTTATGTAAATATTTTTTGTAATAAGGAAAATTATTTCCTTTTTTTCGAAAATTAATTTTTTTTAATTTGTTTAATTATAATACTTATTTATTTAATTCCGTACGAATTTTCATTCGGTTTTTATTTCTTAGTACCATTATCGTAATTATTTTAATATAAAAATTATTTTAATATTAATTAAATTATTTTTATATATTCCTTTATAACTTTTTGAAATAAAACCAAAATTTGAGTTTATTAATATTATCTTAATAATTTCATAATAACTAATATTATAAATTATTTATATAATTAATAATTTTTTAATTTAATTATTTTGTTTGTAATTAATATAATATTGTAAATACATTTCCAAAATTTAATATATTTATTTAATTTATTTATTTATTTAAAATTTAAATACGTTAAATAATTTATAATTTAAGTTAATTTGTAACATTAAATTTTGTCAAAATTTAAATGCAAATATTAATGCTTTATTTAATATAATTTCTATTAATAATCCGTATATATTAAAAGTATTTTTAAAAAATATATATTATTTACTTGGTATTTGTGCCTTTATAATATGGTAAAAAATAGGAGAATTTCGTAAAATGGTCGACGATTACAAAAATGTTATCGTAATATATTTTTATAATTAGAATTTTTAATATAAAAAGTTTAATAATAAAAACGAATATAATTAAATATTATAATCGCTTTATAATTAATAATAACTGTAATTTTCCGTATGGTTTATATCGTCAAGTTTTTGTTTTGGCGCAAACATTATATTACCGTATAATTCTTTATACCGTTAATTTTATTTTAAAAAAGGAATATATATGTTAAAATCGTTTTAAGGTTTTATAAATTCCTGGATATCCGTATAACTGATATTTATATATCTTTCGTATTAAATGCTTTTAATATTCCTTTAAAACTTATATTTTATTCGCTTTTTGGTTTTTTAAAAGATTGTCGTTATATTATTAAATTCTTTAATATATATTAAAAGGTATTACCCGAATCGTTATAACTTCTCGTAAACGTAAATATTCTTTTATATTAATATCGAAAATAATATAATTAATTTTAATTAATTCCTTAAAGGTTTAATTATTTATTTAAAATCTTTATTCTGCTATTTTTTCATCCTTTTTATGAATAATACCGAAGTCGAAGTTCGCCAATTTCTTTACGTAATTTAATTACCGTTTTATATATTCCCTAGTCATAATAAATTGGGTAAAAATTTAATAATCCGTATATATTTTAAGCTGGTATAATTTTCCTTTTAAAAAATATTGAAATTTTCGAAATACAAATAATAATAGTAATAAATCTTTTATTTGGAATATCGTAATTAAATTCAGTTCATTTTAATTTAAACGAAAAAAATATAATAAGATATAAGTTACTTTAATTATTTTGTTATCCGGTTATTACTTTTAATAATTAATCCAAAATATCGGTTTTTAATTTACCAAAAAAGTTTAAATTGTACATAATTAAGATTGGCTCGTTAATAATTATATTCTTAATATCCTAAAATGTTTTTTCCGTATCCGGTATTTATTTAAATTCTTTTTCATAAGGCTTATTAATAATATAATTATTTTATTAAAGTTTTAAATAAATTTCCTATAGCAATTAGCAAATCAAAAAAATATCTATATTTCTTTTATCATCGTAAACGTTTATTATTTTATAATTAAAAAGACTTTTATAAAATTTATTTTAATATATTTTAAGGTAATAATATATTCCAGATATTTTATTTTTTATATTTAAAATTAATTTTTCTCCGCATTAATAAATAATTTTACATTTTATAAAGTGTTAAAAACTTTATAAATATATTTTGCGTATATTTTTTTTATTTCAAAAAAAATAAAAATATCGTTAAAATAATAAATAACGAAAAGATTAAGGTATTTTCGTAAAACGTAATTAATTATTTGTTAAAAAATTATTAATGCCTTATTAAATTTTATTAATATAACCAAATACTTAAATAATCCGTATTTTGTCCTAAAAATTATTTTTTATTCGTATTTTTTAAATTTTTGATAAAGTTATATTTATTTCTAAAATTAAACGTTATAAATTATTGAATTCCGTAAAATCGGTTTTTTATTTCCGTAATTAAGAATAATAATATTTAATTTTTACTTATAATATAATTTAATTATTAATAATTAACCATAAATCGTAATTTCCCATTTTTTTAAATACGAAAAATATAAAGTATTCTGCTAGTAATTTCGAAAATCGAATTTATTTGTTTTATAGCCGATTTTTTAGGTATGTTTTAAAAATACGTAATTCGTTTTTGTTAAAATTATAAATAAAGTAAAACTTTGTCGAAAATCCTTTTGTAAAAATTATTTTATAATTTTATTCGCTATATTTTAATAATTTCGTATCAAATTCCTTTTTGAAAAACTATTTAAAAATATAATATTATAATAATATGTTAATAAAATGTTTTAAATCCTTAAGTTATTATTCTTATTATTTTAAATTATTCTTTAATTATTTTAATTTTGCTTTAATAATAATAATAATATGTCGTATTTTCTTAATATGTATTTTTTTTTATGTTTTGTTTTTTTAAGTAATAAGATATTTATCGTATTTTTATACCTATATTTATTGTTATTAACGATAAAATATTAAGCTCTTAATTTTTTTTATTAATAAGAAATAAAATAAATTTTTCTTCGTTAATTTTGCCGTTAATCAAAATTCCGTATTAACCTATTTATAGTAATTTTAAGATTATATCGTAATTGCCGAATAAAATAATATCGAAATTTACCATTTAATATCGTCCTTTAATAAAAATCTCGAAATAATTAATTTCGCGTATAATTTTTCCGTTATCGTAAGCGAATTTTTAATTTTCGATATTTATTATTATATAAGGTTTTAACTTATATCTTTATAATAACTTAAACTTATTAATTATATTTAATATAATATAATTTCTGCCTGAAATTCCGTAATCCATTATTATAATATATTAGTACATTTTAATTTATATATTCAAAATAATAAAATTTTTAACGTTTTTTATCGTTATATTTAAAGCGTTTTTTAGGAATTCTTTTTAATTCCTTTAAATTTCGTTATTTTGTAGCTTTTTTATATATAACGTTTTGCTTTTAATTTTTATTCGAATTTATTAAATTGTATCCATATTTCGGTATATTATACGTTAAACTATTATATTTATTATTATATTCGGCATATTATTTTTTAAGCCGTATTAATTATTTTTAATTTTTTTATAATTTCTCTTTTTATTATATAAATTATTTTTTATATTTGCAATTATATTTTATTATATGTTATTTTAATTATTATTTTAAAAATCTTTTATAAATTAACAATTTTTTTAATCACTTTTTTTAAGGATTTGTAATAAATACTAATTACAAATAAAAGGCCGTTATACTTTTTTTAATAATAATTTTTAACCGTACGTTAAATTAATATTTCTTTTATTTAATAATTATATTATTTATAATAATAAAAAGGGTTTTTTTTGCAAATATTACTTTGTTTATGTTAATTTTTTATTTCGGCCAATTATTAAATATTTTTAAGCTTATATTTCGAAATTATTAATATTATTATTTATTATTTTTATTATGCTTAATACGGTTTAGAAAATCGAATCCCTTATAATATATACGGGTAATTCGTATATAAATATGTTATTGCCATTTTTCGTTATTATGATATTTTTGTTGTCGATAATGTATAGCATATATTTTGCTATATCGATTAGGTATTCCGGAACAGATTTTTTTCTGTCCGGTTTTGGTATTCGTATAATTATCCTTATAATATTTTTTATTATATTCGTAATATTTGTTAAATTAATTTCTTGGTTTTTTGTATTTCTCGTCGAATCTATTATCGTAATAATTCTAATTGGACTTTTAGTTATATATTTGTTATATATTTAATTTGGATTATGTTAATAATTTCATTATTATTTTTTTAATTATTTTTAAATTATTCTTTCGGTATAAAAATCTAATTATTTTACCGTAATGTCTTAAATTTCTTATATTTGTAAATTTTATATCTTATTTTTCCATAAATAAAATATTTAATTTGCTTTTAGTTTTATTTATGAGTAACGCCGAATTCTATAAATTCTAACGCCGTTTCGTAAAAAATAAAAAGTGTATTTTGTTTTTTTCCTTTGTTAAATTTATTATATTTTAAATGTAAAATATATTGTTTTTTTATCGTTTTTCAAATTATTCATGATTAATCTTAATTATTTTTGCAATATACCGATTTCAAATAATAAATCGTTTAATTCGAATAATTTTATTTTTTATATTATTTTTTAATCCCTTATAAAATATATCGATAAAAATATCGGTTTTATCGTTTTTTAGCCGGCTTTAATTACAAAGCTTTTAACAATTATGCCGTATTTGGACGTAAATTTTTTTGGTCGGTATTATAAAACTTATTAAACTATAAATCGTTCTTTATCCGGATTACTAAAATTATTATGTATCTTATTTTTGAAATTAAAATAAAGCGAAAGCGTTTCGTTAATAAAATCTTTTTTATTTAATTTTTTATTTTTAAGAAATTGCTTATAATAGGTTTAAATTAATTAATTGCATTTTTTATTAAATATGCTTTTATTATTAAAATTATATCTGATAAGTTATTAAGGTTTAAAAAATAAAAGTAAATTTATATTTAAATTAAAAAAATTTAAAGATAATTTTTTTACTACAAGGTTTTAATTTTTTTAATTTTATACAAACGAAAAAGGGTTAAGTAAATAACGTAATCTTAGATTATTAATTTTTTTAAGTTTTCGAATTGGAACTTAAAATTATTAAATAAAGGTTTTTTTTAAATATTTATTTAAATTATTTGTAATCGTTATAAATTTACATTATTTCCGGGTTTCACTTTTTAATTAATAAGGTAACATATATTTTTATAATGCGTTTAAATTAAATATCCGTATATTAGGTAAATTATTTAAATACGAACTTAATTTATATAATAAGCATAATAAATCGACTAAAAAAATAACCGAAATATATTTAATATTAAATTAAAAATATTTATAACTTAATTAAGGTTTTATCGCAAAGTTCTGGTTTAAAAGGCTTAAAAACCTTTTTCGGTTTTTTAATAATATTTAATTAAATTACTTAACTTATTGGAAAAAAACCCTTTAATTTCGGAAACTTTTCTTTTTTCTTTAAGTCTTTTATAAGTAGCTTAAAAAGACGTCGTAAGATTATCATGATTTCTTTTAAGCTGAAAAATTCGTTTATTTATGCTATCTAAACGTCGAAAAACGTTTTCGCGAAAAAAACCAACTTTGTCTTTTTCCTCTTCGGATTTTATTTTAATATCCGGATAATTAAGAACCTGGTAAATGGGCTATTTGGATTACCTATTAATAAATATAATATCGGCAATATTACTTAGAATTTAACAATATTATTATATAAAATTTTATCACGTATTATGATTAAACGGTTTAATTAATTATTAAACTTTAATTATGCGAGTTTATATTAATAAAAACATTGTAAGAAGTTAAGGAATAAATATAATAACGTTTTATATTTCAAAATACTAAAAGTGTTTTAGGTCACAATATTATATTATAAGCTAATATCATTTAAATTATAAAAGTAATAAGCATATATATATATATATGAATTCTTAATATTATTATTTATTTTTGTTTAATTATGCTTCACGAATTCTTATTAAATAATTATTTAACGTTAATTATTTGTATTTAATAAATCTTTATTAAATACCCGTTATTTAACCTGGAAAATAATCCGTATTATTTTTGGTAATCGTTTTCTAAGGCCGGAACGTATCAGGTCGTAACATATTCTTAATATAATTTAAAGGCTAATTAAATTAACGTACTGCCATAATTAGATATTAATTATTTTTTGTCATAACCACTGGATTTATATTTCGGGTTTTATTATTTCGTTTGTTATTTTAAAAAGTCTCGTTACTATGTATTTAAATTATTTATAATCGTTACATATTTGTATTAATTCCGGGTTTCGTTATTGGATTAATAAAATAATATTTTTTTATAACACGTTTAAACTAATTAACAGTATTGTCGGTAAATTATCCGATTAAGAATTTAACATATATAATACATGTAATCAGTCGAATAAGAAAATAACTAAAATATATTCGGTATTGAGTTAAAAACAATTATAATTTAATCGAAAGTTTATCGAAAGATTTTGGTTGAAAAGGTTTAAAAACCTTTCCTAGTTTTTTGGTAAAATTTAGCTAAATAATGTTGTTCGTTTAAAAGGGTTTTTTAATTTTGGGAAGCTTTTTTAAGTCTTTTCTCGATAATTTAAAGGGACGTTATAAAATTATTATTATCTTTTTAAAGCTAAATAATACCTTCCTTTATAATATACAGGTATGGGAGAACTTTTTTATAAAAAAAGCAAAGCTTTTTTTTTCCTTTTCGGATTCCATTTTAATATCCGTGTTATTAAAAACTTAATAAGTAAGCTATTAGGGTTTTTTACTAATAAATATAATATCGACAATATTGCTTAAAGTTTAACGGTATTATTAAATAAAAGTTTATAACGTATAAAGGTTAAACGGTTTAATTAAATATTAAATCTTAATCGTACAGATTTATATTAATAGAAATATCTTAAGAAATTAAGTAATAAATATAATAACGTATTACGTCTCGTAATATTAAAGGTGTCTTAGGTAACGAATTATTATTACAAATGTTTAATATTGATAAGTATTATAAGCTAAAGTTATCTAAATTATGGAAATAATAAACGTATATATCCTCCTTTTTCTTAGCTTGATTACTTATGACCACGCAGCCGGTAGTAATCATGATCACTTGGGATCACCTCTGATCACTGATGATCATTGGCTTGGCAGTGATCACCGTTATGTAACCCGGGGGGGGCCGTGTAATCCCTGTCCGACCGTTTCTTAAGCCCGAAATTTGTTGGGTCGTAATATTTAAATATTATTAACTTGTAACAAATTACTTATTTATTATGACCTAACGGGCTGCGGCCTCGGAAAACGGTTGTAACAAAAATATGACTAAGCTATGTGGGTCGAGTTACGTAATAGCTCAACAAGATCGATCGTAAAACCTATAAAGCCGGGCTTAATAAGATCGATCGAAAAACTTATAAAGCCAAGTTTGACAGAATAAAAAAATTAAATATAAAATATTTATTATTTTTATAATTTAAAGAACATTAATTTGTAATATTTATTAATATTAATCGTTTATAATTAAATATTATTATTTAAAGTATTTTTAATATTACGAAACATAATACGTCATTATATTTTTTATTTAAATTTTTTACTATATTTTTATTAAGATAAACCTATACGATTAAGATTTAATAATTAATTAAACCGTTTAATTTGTTATATGTTATAAGTTTTCATTTAATAATACCGTTAAATTTTAAGCAATATTTAATATTATTAAAATATTTATTAATATTTAAAAAACCTGTATTTAATAATTTTAGGTTCGAATTCGGGAACTTAAAAAAATTAATAATTTAAAATTACGTTATTTACTTAACTTTTTTTCGCTTACATAAAGTTAAGAAACCTAAAACCTTATAATAAAAAAATAATTTTTAAATTTTTTTAATTTAAGTATAAATTTATTTTTATTTTTTAAATCTTTATAATCTAGCGAATATAATCCTAATAATAAAAATATATTTAATAAGAAATACGGTTAATTAATTTAACTTTATTATAAGAAATTTCTTAAAAATAAGAAAATTAAATAAAAAGGATTATATTAATAAAGTTCTTTCGTTTTATATTAATTTCGAAAATAAAATACGTAATAATTTCGGTAATCCGGGTAAAAAACGATTTATTGCTTAATACATTTTGTAATTCCGACAAAAAGATTTACGTTTAAATACGCCGTAATTTTTAAAAGTTTTATAATTAAAGCAGGCTAAGGAAATAATAAAATTAATACCTTGATTAACATATTTTATATTGGATTAAAAGATAGGATAATAAATTAAATAATTTGAATTAAATAATTAATTACCTGAAATTAATATATCGCAAAAATAATTAACATTAATAATCGATAATTTGAAAAATAATAAGAAAAAAAAAGATAATATATTTTATTTTCGGAATATAATAAGTTTAATTAAAAGAAAAAACGAAACGTATTTTTTATTTTTTATAGAACAGTATTAAAACTTATAGAATTTAGCATTACTTAAAAACAGTATTAAAATTAAATTAAATATTTTAATTATGAAAAAATGAAATGTAACACTTATAAATATAAAAACCCTAAGAAACCACGGCAAAATAATTAAACCCTTATACCGGAAAAATAATTCAAAAATAATTAAAAAAAATAATAGCAAAATTATTAACATAATTTAAATTAAATATATAAGAAATTTAAAGTTAAAGGTTTAATAAAAACGAATAAGATGAAAGATTTAAAAGAAAATACGAAAAATTAAGAAGTTAATTTAATAAATATTATAAATATAATAAAAAACGTTATAAGAATAATTATACGAATATTAAAACTGCATAAAATATTTATTCCGGAATACTTAATTAATATAATAAGATATATATTATATACTGTCGACGACGAGAATATTCCGATTTCGAAAAATGAAAATAACATATTTATATACGAATTATCCGTATATATTATAAGGGATTCGATTTTTTAAACCATACCAGGCATAATAAAAATAACGAAAAATAATATCAATAATTTCGAATTATAACTTTAAAAAATATTTAATAATTAGCCGAAATAAAAAATTAACATAAAAAAATAATACCTATAGGAAAATCCTTTTTATTATTATAAATAATATAATTATTAAATTAAAAAAGTTAATTTAACATACGGTTAAAAATTATTATTAAAAAGTTATTACGGATTTTTATTTTTAATTAATATTTATTGCAAATCCTTAAAAAAATTTTAAAAAGAATATATTAATTTATAAAAGATGGTTAAAACGACAATTAAAATAATGTATAATAAAATATAATTACAAATATAACAAAATATTTTATCCGATAAAAAGACAAATTATAAAACAATTAAGAATAATAAATATAATTCGAAAAAATAATACGCCGATAATAATAATAAATATAGCAGTTTAATGCGTTATATACCGAAATACGAATAAAGCTTAATAAATTTAAATAAGAATTAAAAGAAAAAAATTACCTGTAAAAAAGCTACAAAATAACGGAACCTAAAAAAATTAAAGGGAATTCCTAAAAAAGGTTTTAAACGAAATAATAAAAAGCGTTAATAACTTTATTACTTTAAATATATAAATTAAAACATATTTATATATTATAATGGTAAATTAAAAATTGTTAGGCAAATATTATATTTTATTAAATATAATTAATAAATTTAAATCATTATAAAAATATAACTTAAAACTTTATATAATAACGAATACCGAAAACTAGGAATTCGCTTATATTAATAGCAAAATTATACGTAAAATTAATTACCTGAAGATTTTTATTAAAAGATAATATTAAATAATTAATTTCGATATCGTTTTATTCGGGAATTACAATATGATCTTAAGATTATTATAAATATACCAATATGGAAATTTGATTAACGGCAAAATTAATTAAATAAAATTTATTTTATTTTTTATTAAAAAACGAAAAAGAAAATTAAGATCTTAATATTTAATTAATAATAATAACGAATATAAATATAAGGATACGATAAATACTTTATTACTTAAAAAAATAAAACATAAAAAACGTTTTTAAAAAAATATAATATATTATTATTATTAATAAAACGAAATTAAGCCAATTAAATAATAATTTAAAATAATAAAAATAATAATTTAAAAAGTTAAATAACTTAATTAATATATTATTATAATACCATAAATATTAGTAGTATTTTAAAAAGGAATTTGATATAAAATTATTAAAATATAGCGAATAAAATTATGAAATAATTTTTGAAAAAGGATTTTCGACAAAGTTTTATCTTATTTATAACTTTAACGAAAACGAATTACGTATTTTTAAAAAATACCTAAAAAATTAATTACAGAAAAAATAATTTTAATTTTCGAAATTATTAATAAAATACTTTATATTTTTCGTATTTAAGAAAATGGGAAATTGCGATTTGTAATTAATTATCGATAATTAAATATTATTATTTTTATTTATAAAAATTAAAAACCGATTTTATGGAATTAAATAATTTATAATATTCGATTTTAAAACTAAATATAATTTTATTAAGATTAAAAAGAATACGAATAAAAATTAACTTTTAGGATAAAATACAAATTATTTAAATATTTGATTATATTAATAAAATTTACGAACGTATTAATAATTTTTTAGCAAATAATTAATTACGTATTATAAAAATATCTTTATATTTTCGTCGTTTGCTATCTCGACGATATTCTTTTATTTTCGAAAATAAAAAAAACATATATAAAATACGTTTTTAAAGTTTTTTAAGTTTTATAAGACATAAATTTATTTGTTAATACGGAAAAGAATTAATTCTATATATAAAAAATAAAATATCTAGGATATATTATTATTTTAAAATATATCAAAATAAACCTTAGAAAGATTATTATAATTATGAAATAATAAACGTTTACGATAATTAAGGAAATATAAATATTTTTTAAATTCGTTAATTATTTTAAGAAACTTATTCGAAATTTTAATAAAATAATTATATATTTAATAAACTTTATTAAAAAAAGAATTTAAATATATGCCGGATATAAAAAAAGCATTTTAAAATATTAAGGATACGATTATTAAAGAATTAATATTAATTATATACGATTTAAACCGTTCCGTTAAATTAAAAACCGATATTTCGGATTATGCGTTTAACGTAATAATTAAATAACGAAATAATTAAAACAAATTATACCTTATTATATTTTTTTCGTATACATCAAAAGGAACCAAATTTAATTACGGTATTCCAAATAAGGAATTTATAATTATTATTATAGTATTTTGAAAATTTAGGTATTTTTTAAAAAGAAATTTGTATTAAGTTAAAATTTATATGGATTATTAAAATCCTATCCGATTTACTATAACAATAAAACTTATAGGACGATAATTAAAATATGTAAAAAAATTAGCGAATTTCGATTTCGTTATTATTTATAAAAAACGATTAAAAAATAGCAAAATAAATATTTTAAGTAAATAAGCAAATCTTAAAAAATCTTAATCAAAATTAATTATATCATTTTCGATATTATTATAAAAGGATATTTATGTTTATAATAAATTGCGATAATTCCGGCAGTACTTTTCGATATATATTAAAGAATTTAATAATATAATAATCGGTTTTTAAAAAATTAAAAAACCAACAAAATATAAATTCTAAAAAAATATTAAAAGGATTTAAGACGAAAAATATACAAATATTAATTATACGGATACCTAAAAATTTATAAAATCCTAAAACGATTTTAACGTATATATTTTTTTAAAAATAAAATTAACGGTATTAAAAATTATATAGTAATACGAAATTTACGCCAAAGTAAAAATTCGACGATATAAACCATACGGAAAATTATAATTATTATTAATTATAAAGTAATTATAATATTTAATTATATTTAGTTTTATTATTCAATTTTTTACGTTAAAAAATCCAATTATAAAAATATATTATAATAGTATTTTTATAATCGTCGACCGATTTACGAAATTCTTTTATGTTTTATTATATCATAAAGATATAAATAATACGCAAATAACATATATTTTTTTCAGAAATATTTTTAATATATTTAAATTTTTAATAAAAAAATCTATTAAATAAAGGATCGATATTTGCATTTGAATTTTAATAAAGCTTAATAACATAAATCGGCTTAAATTATAAATTATTTAACGGATTTAAACCTTAAAAAATAAATAAATAAAATAAATAAATTAAATTTTAAAAGCTTATTTACGATTTGATCTTAATTACGAATAAAATAATTAAGTTGAAAAATTATTAATTGCATAATTAGTTTATAATATTCGCTATTACGAAAATATTAAAATAATATTAATAAACGCAAATTAGGATTTTATTTTAAATATTTATAAAAAAATATATAATAACAATTTAATTAATATTAAAATAATTTTTATATTAAAATAATTACGATAATGGTACTAAAAGTAAAAACCGAATTAAAATTTGTACGGAATTAAATAAATAAGTATTATAATTAAACAAATTAAAAAAATTAATTTTCGAAAAAAAGGAAATAATTTTCCTTATTACAAAAAATATTTACATAAGAAAACCTAATAAAAGATTTGATTTTAAATGTATCGGTCCATATAAACTTATTATAAAAAATTCAGAAAATAATTATTAATTAAAAATTTTACCAAAATTAAATTTTATCTAATCCTTAATATTTTCTTATTCGAATTCCTAATAAATATAATTAAAATATATATGGCGTAAAATAATATAGAAATAAAAAATAAATAAGTATATAATATGAAAAAATTCTTCAATATATAAAAATAAAATAAATTTACTTAATACTTAATTAAATAGAAAAAAATACTTAAATTTCAAAAATACCTGGGAATCCGCCAAGAACTTTTTTAACGCCTAATGCTTATTAAAGAATTTTTATTAATAATGTCAAAATTAACGGGGTTAAAAGTCTTTTAATTAATAAATAATTAATTTATGGATTTTAAATGAAATTAATCGAAAAAAATACAGGCTTTATCGATATGGCCTTAATGGCCTTTAATTTAATTTATTTTTCTTTACGTTCTAATTTATTTAATTCTTTTAAGGATTAAAGGTTACGAGATAATATACGTATTATACGATTAGCTTATAATTTCTTTTATTTTCGAAAACGACAAATTTTAGCCTATATTTATTTATATTTTTTGGTTTTTTTAAGTTCCGTTTTAATTTTAAAATGGTTAAAAACGAACTTTTTAAATTAAGAAGTAAAAAGGCCGTTAACGTTATAAAGGCCTTAATTCTGTATTACGTATTTTTCGTATCTGAAAAAATCCGACGAAGAAATACGATAAGATAATAATCCGCGACAAGCATAATAAGAATATATGGGCATATTTACAGTTCGAAAAATAATTAATTTAAGCAAATTATTTCGTTTTTTCGTTTTTTTGTTAATCGATTTTTTAATACGATTTGATATAATAACGGAAGGAAAATTTATAAAAAAAGAATTTTCGGAACGAAAATTATAAAAAAGGAAAATCGTATTATAACTTAATGGATTACGGCCTCGGAAAACGGTTGCAATAAAAATATAACTAAATTATATAAGTCGAATTACGTAATGGTTTAATAAGATCGATCGTAAAGCTTATAAAGCCGGGTTCGATAAAATCGATCAAAAAACTTATAAAGTGAGGTTCGATAAGATTAAAAAATCAAGTATAAGATGTTTATTATTTTCATAATTTAAATAATATTAATTTATAATATTTATTAATATTAATTATTTATAATAAAATATTGTTACTTAAGATATTTTTGGTATTACGAAACGTAATACGTTATTGTATTTATTGCTCAGATTCTTATGATACTCCTGCCAACATAAACCCGTACGACTAAGGTTTAATAGTTGGTTAAACCGCCTAGCTCGTCACATTATTAATATCAATCGTTTGCAATATCATTTCTGCACCTGTGGTATTAAGAGATGTGACTAAGTTATTCTATTACTTCAAAGTTCTACGATACTTCTGCCAACATAAACTCGTACGACTAAGATTTAATAATTGGTTAAACCGTCTAGCCGTTATATTTTATGTAATTGGATAAAGTATACCAAGACCTTATTTATCTTTTTTAATAACGACATTAAAGCTTTAAGACACGTTTTTCCGTTAAAATCTTCTTGTCCTTTAGTCGTTAATATTTTCCACAAATATTTTAAAGAAAAAATATCGAAACACCGATTTTATCGAAACCACAGCTACGAACTACACATTTTTACACCGCGAAACAGTTTGTATTATTTCGCATTTTAAATTTTTAAACACTTTTATTAACTTAATACGACAAATAATAAAAATACGAAATTTGTAAGGCGTTTTAAAAATACCGGAAAATATAATAAAATAATTATATATGAAAAGAAAAATTTATTTACGAAATCTTAAAACAAGACTTTAGCAAAAAATCGAATTTTAACTTAACAGACCCGGCCTATAAAAACGGTGGCCGTAACTGTAACGAACCTGTCATACGTCCACCTGGAGATATAAGCAGTATCCGAAATGGGGTCTTGATTTGCAGGTAATAATAAGGTGAGAAATAATTCAGTAATCTGTTTGTTAAAAAGATTTAAAGATTTTTCCCTTAATTAGAAAACGGTATAATTACCTCTTAATTAAAAGCTTAAATTAATAATTAAGGAACGAAACTAAGTAAATACTATTTATATAAAAAACCGGTTTATTATATATCTTAATTCCTTAAAGCAAATATATCGTAAATCTATTAAATTTATATAATCTGGTCCAGATTACCCAGATTACCTAAATTACTTTCAAAGGGCCAAAACTCCTTTAGCTGGTATTTAGCCGAGGCGACCTTACGTTAATGTTACAAGAACAAGGGTTCTTGTCTTAGGAGGACCTACTTTTCAGGCCTAGCGCGAGGTCGCCTCGGCTAAACGCCGGCCAAGGAAGTCTTGGCCCTTTTGAAGGTGATCTAGGTGATCTGGATAATCTGGACCAGATTATACAGATCTAACAGATCCACGATACACTCACTTTGGGAGTTGGGGTATATAACAAATCGGTCTTTTATATAAATAGCACCTACTTAGTTTCGCTCCTTAGCTATTAATCTAAGCTTTTAATCCAGAGGCAACTGCACCATTCTTTAATTGAGGGAAAAATCTTTAAAATCTCTTTAACGAACAGATTATTGAATTATTCCTCGCCCTATTGTTATCTGCAAATCAAGACCCCTTTCGGATACTGCTCATACCTCCAGGTGGATGTATGACAGGTTCTTTATAGTTAAGCCTTAAAAAATAAATCCTTTTAAAATAAAAACCCTTATTTTTGTAATATTATTTCTTTTTTCCAAAAATTTTTGTTCTAAAGATAAAAAGGTAAATGGCCCTTTAAAACGTATAGTCCGGATTCTGCAGCTAACTTTAATATATCGGGTTGCATTTAAAAAAAAAGCTCACTTAAATTAACGCGATTTTCGAAATATTCGTATTAAATTAATTGAAAAGTTCGGCATTAAGGCTTTTCCTTATTTTAATTACGTTTATTTTAATAAATCTAAATATTTTTACGTTTTAAAATATTTAAGTTATAACTGTTATATCCGTCGTTAACGTTCCCCTTACGACGTTTTAACCATAAATTCCCTGAAAAAAATAAACGAAATGCAAGAGCGTTTGTAAAAAAAATAACGTAAACTTAAAGACGCGTTTTTGGCGCATTAGGAAACGGCGGAAAAAAAACGAGAAAATTTATGTAACGAACCTGTTATACATCCACCTGGAGGTATAAGCAATATCCGAAAAGGGTCTTGATTTGCAGGTAACAATAGGGCGAGGAATAATTCAGTGGTATATTCGTTAAAAAGATTTAAAAAATTTTCCCTTAATTAGAGAACGGTATAATTATCTTTTGATTAAGAGCTTAGATTAATGATTAAAAAGCGAAACTAAGTAAGTGTTCTTTATATGAAAGATTAATTTATTATATATTCCGATTCCTAAAATAAATATATCGTGGATTTATGTGATTTATGTGATTTGATTAATTTATTAAATTATTTAGATTACATTAATTAGGTTAAGAATTTTCCTCCGGAATTTAGCCGTAAAAAGTCCGTATTAGGCCTTAAAAGTAGGTTCTTTCGAAATAGAAACCTTTATTTCTGTAACATTATTTCCTTTTTCCAAGGATTTTTGTCTTAAAGATAAAAACCGTAAGTGGTCCTTTTTTATTTACTGGAAAAGGTTTCGGGAAACTTTCTTATTGATTTTACCATAATAGGCCGTATTTAAAAAGAAAAAAAAACTTTGTTTAAATTAACGCGAAACGCGTAATAACTGTGCAAATTTTATCGAAAAGTTTGGGTCCAAAGTTATTTTTTGTTTAAATTGTGTTCGTTTTAAAGAGTTCGATTGTTTTTACGTAATCGACATCCCAAGTTGTAGTTGTTGTACCCGTTGTTAGCGTTTAGCTTACGACGTATTGGATATAAATTCCTTAGCGAAAATTAGGGTGGAGCGCGAGCGTTTACAAAAGGAATAACGTGAAGTGGAAGATAAGTTAATAGAGTTTCTAGGTTGGTTAAAACGTTTGCGTTTTTAGCAAAACGTTTTATAAAAAAAGGCTTTTGCCATTTTAAAGGAAGGTTATGAATTGGATTAATTAGAAAAATAGGAGAAATTAGAGGAGGAATAGCGGCGCATGGAAATAGAATAAGTTTAGCTTGTTTCTGAGATAGATGTTATGGCAGAGGCGTTTATTTTTTTTGACTGGAATGCCGTAGGGCTGGATTTGAGCGGGGGACCGTTGTCGCCTGCGATCTTGGCCGTATTGGAAACGGTCGGTCAGGATTCTGGCGGTAAAACGTCTTAATTAAGTCCATTATATTCGTTAAGTGGTTAAATAATTTTTACGTAATTCTTTTATGTAAATATTTTTTTTATTTAATTAGGTACTGGATTTTGTTTTTAATTATTTTGGGGTCCAGTATTCGTTCGATTTCGTATTCGTTAAGGTCTTTTTTAAATTCCCGGTCTGCTTTTAATAGAGCGTTTTTGGGTATTAGTTTAAGTAAAAAAATGTGGAAAATAAGGTGTATTTTTATATTTCTGGATAATAACAGTCGGTAATTAATTTTGGAAATAATTTTATCAGTTTTGAACGAGCCAAAATTTTTAAAATTAAGTTTGTTGTTAGGTTTTTTTGTTTTTATTTGAAAGATATTCGAGGTCGCATTTTGTTTTTGGCATAATAAGTAAACTTTATTTCCTTTTGTTAAAATTAGTTCTTTAATTTTTTTTATTGTAATATTGGGTTATCCGTTATTTAAAAAATTATAATTTATTTTGGAAACGGGCTTGGATCGTTTTGATTTTTGTTATTAATATTTTTGTTCTTGGGGCAATCGTAATAATTTTTGGTGTTTTGTTAAATGGTTATTTAGGTCGTTCCGTATTTACGTTATGTCCATACATAGTTATATGGGGAGATATGCCTATATTTTCGTTAATAAATATGTTGTAGGCGATTTGTGCTAAGGGTCGGAATTTTACCTAGTTATTTTGCTGGTAATTAACGTAATTCCGAAAGTACTGTTCCAAAATCTGATTAAATCGTTTTATTTGTCCATCCGTTTAAGGATAATATGCTGTTAAGAATTTAAACTTAATACCAATTTATTTGAAAAAATTAATACCGAATTTTGAAATAAAAAACGTATTTTTATCGGAAATAATTTTTTCTGGTATCCTATGTTTATCGAGGTAATATTTGATAAAAATATAAGCCATCCGTTTTGCCGTTGTGTTTTTTTTAAAAGGTAAAAAATATTTATATTTGGTAAATTTATTAATAATTAGCTATATTTCGTCGTATTTAACTTTAATAATTAAGTTTTTAAACCAAAATAAATTAATAATAAAGTTTTAAGCTATGGTATTCCATGCTTTATTTGGAATATTAATGGGTTGTAATAACCTATAAGGCTTGTAACGTACTGTCTTAGTTTTGTTATAAATGTTGTAGTTTTTAATTATTTTTTTGACTATACGGCGTAGTTCCGGAAAATTATATTTTTCTTATAGTTATTTGGTTATTTTAAAGGTTTCCTGGTATCCGTATAATGGGTTTTTATGGAATTCCCTTACAAATTATTTCTATTAATCCTTTGGAATATAGATTTTGCTATGGTATAGTAATTGGTTTTTTGGTTATTTTTTAGCTGTTAAACCTTTTTTTGTTCTTTTTTGTCGTAAAAGTTCCGGAACCGTGTTAATAGTTCGGGAGATGGTTTTTTTAGGATTTCGCATAATTACATAATGTTATTTTGGTTGTATTGTAATATTTGTATGCTTTTTTGGGAATTTTGAAGTCGTAATTTTTTTTGCGATTAAAAATATCCGTTTGGATTTTTTTTAATGTAAAATATTTTAAAATTAAATCTGGATAAGAAAATTATTTATGTTTTATATCGTTTATTAAGTTCCTGGGTTTTTATGAATCGGGTAAAGTTTTTATAATTGGAATAAATGTCGAAAGGTTTTTTGGTTCCGCTAAAAAAAAGGTTTTATTCCTTAAAGGCGTTAATAATTACCAATAGTTTTTTATTGTAAATTGGGTATTTAAGTTCTGTATTTCGGAATATTTTTAAATAATATGCCACTGGGTATTATTTGCCGTTATCCTTTAGCTGTTCCAGGACGGTATTTAGTATATAATTTGAAGTATCTGTCTTTAGGCGTTTCTTTTTGTTAGCGTTGGGTAGTTTTATTATAGGTCCGCTAGTGATCGTATTTTTCAAAATCTGGAACGTTTTTTTCGTTTTTTTTGGGAATTTAAATTTTTTTCTTATATATTTTTTGGTCGTAAATTTCGTTAATGGCCTAATTATATTTCCGTATCCCTTAATTAGGCTGCGTATATAATCCGTAAATCCTAAGATTTGCCGGATGTTTATAACGGTTACCTTATTAAGGATAAGCTAATTCTTAATTATTTTTATTTTAAAGCGTTAAATTTAAATTTGGCTAAGGGTAAAAGTATATTTTAAAAAGTTTAATTTCTGCATATGCCATATATTTTTGGCTGGGTTAATTCGGATATTTGTTTCGTTTAACGTTTGGAGTATTTAGGCGATTTGCTTTTTATGCTTTTCGAAAGTTTCGGAGTAAATGAGGATCTCGTCGAAATAGACGAATACGAATTTGTCCAGAAATTTTCTAAACGTAATTATAATTAGGCGTTAGAAATTGGCGGGAATATTAGTAAGTCCCATAGGTATTATTTTATATTCGTAAAATTTATGTATTGTTTTAAATGCCGTTTTTTATTTTTTTTCCTTTGGCCATTTAAATACGGTAGTAACCGTTTCGAAAATTTAATGCAATAAATTATTTGGCTTTGTTGGCGTTTTTTTTAAGATATTCATAAGTATTAAGGGGTATTTATTTTTGATTATAATATTGTTTAATTATTTATAATTAATTATTTTTCGGTAAATAGGGTTTTTATTTTTATTAATTTTTTATTTATTATTTTTGGTTTTTGGTACCATGAAAACGGGGTATTTAGTAAAAAAGTTAAAGGGCTGGATATATCCTTTTTTTAGGTTTAGTTATATATTTTTCTATAAGACTTTAGATTTTTCTGGATTTATGTAATAAATTTTGTGGAGTTTAGGATGATATCTTTTCTTAATAGGTATTTTGTAGTCTTATTAATTATGTAATGGTAACTTATGATTTTTTTTATCTTTGAATAGTCGCTTGAATCTTTAATATTCCGACGGTACCGTAAAGGCTTGATCCGGAATCCTTATTTCCTTGATAATATAGCAAATTTCTTAATCGTTTTTTTTGGTGTTTCGTTTTTTTAAAAAAGTATTCGTTTTTTTAATCGATCCGTAGGTTGCTGGAATAAAATTAAGGTATTCCCAGGATAATATCGTGTCCGGAGATGTTAGCGATATTTAACGAAATACGTTTTTGGTATCCTTAAATTTGCATTAAAAGTTTTTTAGTTTTTCGAAAAATTCGTTTATTTTCGTATGTGGACAGGTTTTTATTTACCGTACGTAGTTTGTAGGATTTTAATTTGTATTTTTAAGGAATCCGATATTTTTTTGTTGTTACGGGGGAAATAAAGTTGCTTTTTGCGCCGGAATCGATTATCGTTTTGAACGTTATATTTTTATATTAAAGGGAAATCTTAATTTGGTTGCGTATACCTTTTGTCGTTTTATATAAGGTTTTGTAAATTGGGGTTTTTCGGTACCTTAATTTTGAGGGCCTTTATAATTTTTTGATTTTTGATGTCGTTTAGCTTGAGCGAATTTCTATTTGCGAACTTTTTTGATAACATGTTTGGTATATTGATCGTTTATATATTTGTACCACCTTTTTTTGCCTAATTGGCATCCAGGAATAATTGTTTTTTTTTGGTTCGATTTTTGGTTTTGCACTTTTTGAGTTATAAAGTCGGAAAAGTATTTTTCTGGAAAAGGTATTCCTATATTTAGGAACTTATGTTGGACGTAAAACATCGGAAAGTAACATAGGCATTTTTGCGATATGGCCTTTTGACTTCGTTTTGATTCGGGATATAAGTAATAAGACTTAACGTACTTTGGTTATCGGGGAATTTCAATATATCGGTATTCGTCGTTTGGTTTAATAGGTGTTTTTTCGTCCTATTTAGGCCAAAAGTTATTGTTTTTTTTTGGCTTTAAGATAAACGAAGTAATCGTCTTAATAGCAAGCAGTAAAATGTAACAGGTCGTGGAGATTTATCGTCAATTTTTTTGGATAAATGGTATATTTTGGGAGCTTATAAAGCTTTGGGAATAATTATTTATGGTTTTTGGCGTCTGGTCGAAATTAACCGTCCTTTATATGCATCTTATATTTCTGGGAATTAAGGTGGTACTGGTATTTTAGCCCTATAGTTATCCTGGAAGCCGTCTGTTCTGGATGGTATTTATAGGCTTTACTTTTAGAGTTTTGGCAAACGGGATAATTTTCGTACTTTAGGTTGTTATTTTGAATTTGAATAATTATGGCAATAATGAATTCTGGCTGGAAGGAAATCGAACTAATTTTTTTCTTTTTTTCTTTTGCCTTATTATCGGTTTTTTATTTAGCCGTTTTAGTTTTTTTCTGGGTTTGAGGAATCTTTTTTTTCTTGGAGTTCTTCTTGGCGGGAGAGTAACATTTACTTTTGAAATGCCCCTTTTTATCATAGTTGAAATATTCCACTTTAAACTTGTTTTTTTTTGGGCTTTTTCGAAATAGAATTCGTTTCCTTTTAAGGCTTGCCCTTATTTTTCTTGTTTTGGTTCCTTAAGCCCTTATCGTTATTTCGTTTGCCGGTCCCTTTTTTTTAGGTACCGATTAAAGGTGCGTCGGTTGGCAATAATAGCCTTATCGGTATATTTTGCGAAGGATTTTACCTTGGGTTCCATATATAGTTCGTCCTTAACCTGGGGTTTTAGGCCGTTATAATAAAGGTAAAACAATGCGCTTTCTGGTAGGTTTAAAATAACTGCAAACGATTGAATTTAATTGTATATTTAGATGTTAACTTGGTTTGGCGGAAAAGATAAAATTATTTAATAATATGTTGCTTTTTATTTGGGTTTCCAAATAAGGTTCGTATTTTTTTTTAAAGTATTTGTATTTGCTGAAAATGTAATTGGTTATATCCAAGGATTTTTCGGGATAATTCTGCAAGTAGTTCTTTATAATGGGCTCGAATTATAGGAAAACTTTTCCTATAAGTAATTGCGAAATGGCCATTATTTTTTGATAGTCCTTCGTTAAAGAATTCTTATAGAATTTAAGGTAAAGCCTGGCCTAAACCAGGAGTTTTTCCATATCCGTAGATTTATCATAAGGCTTAGGGGGAGTTGGTTTATAGCCTTTAACGTTTAGCATTTTATAGTAACTTGGAGGTGGAATAATTCCTTTTTACGCCTGGTTCGTACCAAATAATAATAAGGTTAAGGCTTTTTGTTATTAAGCGAACTTAGCGTTTTTCTTTTTTAGGGTTTTGATTTTTATTATTAAGATATATAGTTTTTCGTTAATAATTGGTTTCTTTTTTTTCTTTTTTTTTTGTAACTTTGCCCTATATTTTTCCTTAGCCTTTTTTCCATTTCCTTTTTAACTTTTTCCCGCTTTGATTTTTTTTCCCTAGATTTTAATGGTATCCTTAGAAGTCGGAGTAAGTTATTGCTGGGGTTATGAAAAAAAAGGTCCTCCTTAAGATCGGGTAATGGAGGGTGTTATGTTATTAATTAGTTGGAAAATTTCCTCGATAAGGGGTAAATTATTTAATCTGGTTATTGATTTTTTACTGATTAATAACGGGGATCGGGTATGTTATTTATTTTTTAAACGTCGTTCTGTAATATTGTTTTTACTAAGTTCAGGAGAACTTATGCCTAATTAGGCCTTAAATTATTTGTCGGCTATTGATTAAGGAATTATTAAAATATAACGAACTTGTTATACATTTATTTGGAAGTATAAGCAATATCCGAAAAGGGTCTTGATTTGCAGGTAATAATAAGGCGACGAATAATTTAGTAATTTGTTCGTTAAAGAGATTTAAAGATTTTTCCTTTAATTAGAAAACGGTATAGTTACTTTTTAATTAAAAGCTTAAATTAATAGTTAAGGAGCGAAATTAAGTAAGTATTATTTACATAAGAGATTGATTTGTTATATATCCCGATTCCTAAAGTAAGTATATCGTGGATTTATGTGATTTATGTAATCTGATTAATTTATTAAATCATTTAGATCATATTAACCAGGCCAAGAATTTTCCTCCGGAGTTTAGCCGTAAGAGGTCCGCGTTAGGCCTTAAAAGTAGGTTCCCTCGAGACAGGAACCCCTGTTCCTGTAACAATTTATTAATTATTTAAAGCGGTTACGGCTTTAATAAAACCTCCTTAAAAAAAGCTATGGAAATATTAAAAGAAGGTTTAAAGTTAAATTAATTAAAAAAACGGAAAAAGGTAAAAAAAAAACAGCGACGTATAGAAAAAAATCAGTACGATTAATTTCTGAAATAAATATAATAATAAAAGCATTTAATTTTTTCGACTGGAGCGCCGTAAGGGTTAATTTATATAAGAAATCCCTATCGCCCGCGACCTTAGCCGCGTTAAAAACGGTCGGTTAAAATTTTGGCGGTAAAACGTCCTAATTAAATTTATCATATTCATTAAGTAATTAAATAATTTTTAAATATTTTTTTATATAAGTATTCTTCTTATTTAATTAAATACTGGATTTTATTTTTAATTATTTTAGAATTTAATATTTTTTCAATTTCGTATTCGTTAAAATTCTTTTCAAATTCCAGGTCTATTTTTAACAGGGCGTTTTTAGGTATTAATTTAAGTAAAAAAATATGGAAAACAAAATATATTTTCATGTTTTTAGGTAACGATAATCGGTAATTAATTTTAAAAATAATTTCTTTAATTTTGAACGAGTTAAACTTTTTAAAATCGAATTTATCGTTAAGTTTTTTCGTTTTAATCTGTAAAATATTCGAAATTGCGTTTTGTTTTTAACGTAATAAGTAAACTTTATTTCTTTTCGTTAAAATTAATCCTTTAATTTTTTTATTGTAATATTAAGCCATTTTTGTTAAAAAACTTTAATTTATTTTGGAAACGAACTTAAATTATCTTAATTTTTATTATTAATATTTTTATTTTTAAGGTAATTATAATAATTTTTAATACCTTATTAAGTAAATATTTAAATCGTTTTATTTTTGTTTTATGCCCGTATATAATTATATAAAAAATACGCCTATATTTTCGTTAATAGATATATTATAAACGATTTGTACTAATAATAAAAGTTTTACTAATTATTTTATTAATAATTAAGATAATTTCGGAAATATTATTTTAAAATCTGGTTTAGCTTTTTTATTTGATTATCCGTTTAAAAATAATAAATTATTAAAAATTTAAATTTTATATTAATTTATTTAAAAAAATTAATACCAAACTTTAAAATAAAAAACGTATTTTTATCGGAAATAACTTTTTCTGGTATTCCATATTTATTTAAATAATATCTAATAAAAACGTAAATTAATTATTCTGTCATTACGTGTTACAAGAACGTAGGTTCTTGTCTTGGGAGGACCTACTTTTGAGGCCTAACGTGGACTCGTTACGGTAAAACCTCGGTTAAGGGAATTTTGGCCTTTCGAGGTGATCTAGGTAATATGGATAATCTGGACCAGATCATATAAATCCAATAGATTTACGATATACTTATTTTAGGGATTGGGATATATAATAGATTATTTTTTATATAATTAGCACTTATTTAATTTCGTTCCTTAATTATTAATCTAAATTTTTAATTAAAAGTAATTGTACCGTTCTCTAATTAAAAAAAAAGTATTTAAATCTTTTTAACGAATAAATTATTAAATTATTCCTTGCCTTATTATTACTTGCAAATTAAGATCTTTTTCGGATATTGCTTATATTTCCAGGTAAATATATAATAGGTTCGTTATATTTTAATAGTTTTTTGATTAATAGCCGATAAATGGTTTAAAACTTAATTAGGCATAAATTTTTTTGAACTTAATAAAGACGATATTACAGAACGACGTTCAGAAAATAAATAACATATCCGATCCTTATTACCAGCCGGTAAAAAATCAATAATTAAAATAAACGATTTACTTTTTATCGAAAAAGTTTTTTAATTAATTGATAATATAGCTTTATTTATTACCCGATCCCAGGAAGGATTTTCCTTTTAACCCCAGTAATAATTTTCCTTAATTCTTTAGGAAACCATCGAAATCCAGGATTTAGAGCCAAAAGAAAAACAGCTAGCCAGAGGCCAGAAAAGTTAATATGTTGGCGAAAGAGAACTTACGACGGAAGAAAGATTTGATCTCCTTGCCGAAAAGGTCATGGTTTTACGAAAAGAAAATGCCCGATTCGCTAAAAAGCCTATTTTTCTTTAATTTGGTTCCCTTAGGGGACGAAATTAAGGAGTTAGTTACCGATTATATATAATTAATACGAAGTATTCGGAAAAAGGAATTACAATTTTACTTACAATTAGCGCAAGACGAATATAAAAAAAGATTTCGACCCTGCCTTTATTTGGTACCAACCGGATTCGTAAAGGAATTATTTTATCTCCTATTTACCATAAAATACCAGACGTTAAGGGTTATAAGCCAATTTCCCCTAAACCTTATAATAAATTAAAAAACCTTAACGGATTTCTGGTTTAGGCCAAATTTTATGAAAATTTTATGAAAATTCTTTAACGGAAAATTATTAGAAAATAATAATTATCTTTTAATTACTAACCGGACGAATCCGGGAATGGTTTAAACCCGTTTTGACGGATTATTTTAAAAGATATCCAAAGGAATTTTTTAACTTTATTAATTACGTTTTCGGTAAATACGATTATTTCAAAAAGTAAATACGGGCCTTTTTTAAAAACCTTGATAAGGAATAAAATATTATTAAGCAGTTTTACCTTTTTTATTAAATTAAGTTAGTATCTAAATATATTATTGAATTTAACCGCTTAGCAACCATTTCTAATTTATTAGAAAACGTATTATTTTATCCTTATTATAATGGCTTAAAACTGCAAATTAAGGACGAAATATTTAAGAAACCTAAAACTGGATCCTTTACGGTATACATTAATAAGGTTATTATTGCCGATCGACGTATTTTTAATTGGTATTTCGAAAAGAAAAGGACCGGCAGATAAGGTGATAATAAGGGTTTTTGTAATTAAACTAAGAAAAATAAAGGCAAGCCTTAGAAAAAAATAAGTTCCGTTTTAAAAAAGCCCAAGAAAAACAAGTCCAAAATAAAGTGCTTTAATTATAGCAAAAAAGGATATTTCAAAAGTAAATATTGTTTTCCTGCCAAAAGGAATTCCAAAAAAAAAGGAATACCTTAATCCCAAAAGAAAGTTAAAATAATTAAATAAGAAACCGACAGTAAGGCAGAAAAGGAGGAAAAAAAATTAATTCGATTTCCTCTTAGTTAGAATTTATTATTATCATAATTACTTAAATCCAAAGCGATATCCTAAAATATAAGGATTATCCAGTTTGCTAGGATTTTAAGGTTAAAGCTTATAAGTATTACTTAGGATAAATAATTTCCAGGATAGCCATAAAGTTAGGATATTAATATTACCTTGATTCCCAGAAATATGAAATGCATATAAAAAACGGTTAATTTCGACCAGATATTAATAATTATGGATAATTGTCCCTAAAGTTTTGTAAGTTCTTAAAATATACCATATACCAGAAAATACTATTAATGGATCCTTACGACTTATTATATTTTACCGTTTGTTATTAGGACAATTATTTCGTCCATTTCCGAATTAAAGAAAATAATAATTTTTGGCCTGGATAGGACGAAAAAACGTTTACCGAACCCGATAACGAATATAAATGCATAGAAATTTCCTGATGGCCAGAATACCTTAAATTTTGTTATTTATATCTTAAGTTAGAACGAAATTAAAAGGCCATATCGTAAGGATGCTTATATTATTTTCCGATATTTTGTATTTAATACAAGTTTTTAAATGTGGGAATATTTTTTTCGGAAATATACCTTTTTGACCCTATAATTCGGAAAGCATAAAACCAAAGGTTAGGCCAAAAAAAAACGATTTTTTTCGGATGTCAATTAGGCCGAAAAAAATAGTATAAATATATAAACGACCGTTATATTAAGTACGTTGCTAAAAAGGCTCGAAAATAGAAACGTTTTTTCGTAAGCAAATTACGATAATCAAAAAACGATAAAGGCTTTCGAAAGTAAAGTATCGAAAAACCTTAATATGTAAAACTTTATATAAAGTAATTAAGGGATTACGTAATTAAATCGAAATTTTTTTAAAATATACGAATAAAACGTTTAAAGTTATAATCGATTTAAAAGCTAAAGGTAATTTTATTTTTTTTATAATAGCAGAAAAATATTCGATTCCTTAGAAATATAAATTAAAGTTTTATAAATTACGTACGGTAAACGGAAACTTATTTATATACGATAACGGACGAATTTTTCGAAAAATTAAAAAGTTTCCAATACGGATTTAAGGATATTAAAAACGGATTTCGTTGGATATCGCCGATATTTCTAGGTACGATATTATTTTGGGAATACCGTAATTTAGGTTTAGTAATCCATATATTAATTGGAAATATCAAATATTTTTATGGGAAAATAAGTTATTCGAAAAGGATAATTAAAAGATTTGTTATGTTATTAAAGAAATCCAGATTGCCGATTAAGCCTTTATAATATTATTTAAGTATTAAAAGTTTAAAAAATTATTTAAGGATAAAGAAAATTACGAATTATTATTATATAGATAATAGGATTATAAAATACTTATTAAGAAAAAATATTATTTTAAATTTTACAAAATTTATTATATAAACCTTAATAAATTAAAAACCTTATAAAAAAATATTTAATTTAATTTAAAAAGAAAATATATTTAATTTTTTGATTTTTCCGTTAGATATTTTATCTTTATAATATTAAAGATTAAGGATAAAAAGTAAAAAATCGATAAAAACGGAAATTTGGTTTTTAAAAAAGTAATTAATTATAAATAATTAAACAATATTACGATTAAAAACGGATATCTTTTAACTTTTATAAGTACGTTAAAAAAAATGCTAACAAAGTAAAATAATTTATTGTATTTAATTTTAAAAATAAATATTACCGTATTAAAATGGCTAAAAAAAAAAATAAAAAACAATATTTAAAATAATATATAGATTTTACAAATATAAAATGATACCTATGGGATTTATTAATATTCCCGTTAGTTTTTAACGTTTAATTATAATTATGTTTAAGAAATTTTTGGATAAATTTGTGTTCGTCTATCTCGACGACATCCTTATTTATTCCGAAATCCGGAAAAAGTATAAAAAGCAGGTTACTTAAGTATTCCAGACGTTAAACGAAGTAAATATCCGAATTAATTTAGCCAAAAACGTATGGTATATATAGAAACTAGATTTTTTGGGATATATTTTTACTTCCGGCCAAATTTAGATTTAACGTTTTAAAATAAAAGCAATTAAGGATTAGTTTATCCTTAATAAAGCGACCGTTATAAATATCTGATAAATTTTAGGATTTACGGATTACGTATACGGCCTAATTAAAGGATACGGAAATATAATTAGATTATTAATAAAACTTACTATTAAAAAGTACGTAAAAAAAAAATTCGAATTTCCAGAAAATACAAAAAAAGTATTTCAAATTTTGAAGGATGTAATTATTAACGGATCCATAATAAGATTACTTAATGTAAATAAAAGGAAACGCCTAAAAATAAATATTTTAGATTACGTATTAGGTATTATCCTAAAATAATTAAAGGATAACGGCAAATAATACCCGGTAGCATATTATTTAAAAATATTCCGGGATGCAAAATTTAAATACCCGATTTATAATAAAGAGTTATTAATAATTATTAATATTTTTAAAAAGTGGAAATTATTTTTTAATGGAATAAAAAAATCCTTTAATATTTACTTTAATTATAAAAACTTTATTTAATTTATGAAAACTTAAAAGCTAAATAAGCGGTATAAAAAATAAATAATTTTTTTATTAAAATTTAATTTTAAAATATATTATATTAAAGGAAAAGAAAATATCTAGGCGGATATTTTTAATCGTAAAGGAAATTACGATTCCAAAATATTTAAAAAAAGCATAAAAATATTATAATATAACGGAAATAACATTATATAATTATATAAGATAATTAAGAAATTATCCCCCGAATTTTTGATATAATTCCGGAAATTTTACGATATAAGGGAATAAAAAGAAGTTTAGCAGTTAAAAAAATAATTAAAAAATTAGTTATTATATTATGGCAAAATTTACGTTCCCAGAAATTAACAAAAATAATTCGTAAAGGAATTTTACGAAAATCCATTATACGGATATTACGGAATTTTTAAGATTATCCGACGGCTATAAGAAAAATACGATTTCCTTAAATTACGCCGTATAATTAAAACAGTTATTAAAAATTATAATATTTATAATAAAGCTAAAGTAATATATTATAAGCTTTACGGATTATTATAACCTATTAATATTTCTGATAAAGCATAAAATATTATAATTTAAGATTTTATTATTAATTTACTTTTATTTAAGGATCCTGTTATTGGAATTAAATACGACGGAATCTGGGTAATTATAAATAGATTTATTAAGTACGGATACTTTTTACTTTTTAAGGGAAATACGACGGCAGAATAATTGGCTTATACCTTTATTAGATATTATCTGGATAAATACGGAATATTAAAAAAAATTATTTCTAATCGAAATATATTTTTTACTTTAAAATTTGGTATTAATTTTTTTAAACAAATTGGTATTAAATTTAAGTTTTTAATAATTTATTATCCTTAAATGGATGGATAAACCGAAAGATTAAACCAGATTTTAGAATAATATTTTCGAAATTACGTTAATTATTAGCAAGATAATTGGGTAAAGTTTTTATTATTGGCGCAAATCGCTTATAATATATTTGTTAATAAGGATATGGGCGTATTTCCCTATATAGCTTTATACGGATATAAGGCAGAAATAAAACGATTTAAATAATTACTTAATAAGGTACCAAAAATTATTATAATTATCCCAAAAGCAAAAATATTAATAACGGAAATTAAGACGATTTAAGCCCGTTTCCAAAACAAATTGCGGTTTTTGTAATAACGAATAACTTAGTATTATAATAAGAAAAGAATTAAAGGATTAATTTTAACGAAAGGAAATAAAATTTACCTGTTCCGCCAAAAGCAAAACGCAATTTTAAATATTTTACAAATTAAAACGAAAAAACCTAGCGATAAGTTCGATTTTAAAAAATTTGGATTTTTTAAAATTAACGAAGTTATTTCTAAAATTAATTACCGCTTGTTGTTATTTAAGAACATAAAAATACACCCTGTTTTTCATATCTTTCTGCTGAAATTAATACCTAAGAACGCCCCGTTAAAAATAGATTTAGAATTCGAAAAAGATTTTGACGAATACGAAGTCGAACAAATACTGGATTTTAGAATGGTTAAAAACGAAATCTAGTACTTAGTTAAATAGGAAAAATACTTATACGAAGAAAATATTTGGGAACCTTTTAGTTACTTAACGAATGTAATGGACCTGGTTAAGATGTTTTACCGCCAGAATCTTGACCGACCGTCTTTAAAGCGGCTAAGGTCGTAGATAATAACGGTTCCTTACTTAAGTTAACCCTTACGGCGTTCTAGTCGAAAAAGTTAAACGCTTTTATTATTGCACTTATTTCGGAAGTAAGCCGTGTTTATTTTTTTTCCATACGCCGTTATTTTTCCTTTACCTTTTCCCGTTTTTTTAATTAATTTAATTCCAACCCTTTTTTTAATATTTCCATAGCCTTTTTTTTAAAAAGATCCTATTAAAGTTGTAACCGTTTTAATCGGTTGATAAATTTTTTTGTTTTTCTTTCCGCCGTTTCTTAATGTGCCAAAAACGTATCCTTAAGTTCGCGTTATTTTTTTTGCAAATGTTTTTGCGTTTCGTTTATTTTTTTTAAGGAGTTCATGGTTAAAACGTTATAAGAAGAATGTTAACGACGGATGTAGCAGCTGTAACTTAAGTATTTCAGGACGTAAAAATATTCGGATTTACCCAGACGAATATAATTAGAATAAGGAAAAGCCTTAGTGCCAAATTTTTCAATTGATTTAATACGAATGTTCCGAGAATTGTATTAATTTAGGCGAGGTTTTTTTTTGTATACGACCCGATATGTTAAAATTAACTAAAGAAGTTTAAGTTGCGAACCTTTTTGGGAGCTATTTACCGTTTTATCTTTAGGATAAAGATTTTTGGAAAAAAGAAATAATGTTATAAGAACGTAAGTTTTTATTTTGGGAGGATTTATTTTTAAGGCCTAGCGTGGATTTGCTATGGTAAAACCTCGGTTAAGGGAATTTTGGCCTTTCGAGGTAATTTAGGTAATTTAGGTGATCTGGACCAGATTACATAAATTTAACAGATTTACGACATATTTACTTTAGGGATTGGGATATATAATGGATTGTTTTCTTATGTAATTAGCACTTACTTAGTTTCGTTTTTTAGTTATTAATCTAAGCTTTTAATTAAAGGCAATTGCACTGTTTTTTAATTAAGAGAAAAATACTTAAATCTTTTTAACGAATAGATTACTAAATTATTCCTCGCCCTATTGTTACCTGCAAATTAAGACCTTTTTCGGATACTGCTTATACCTCCAGGTGGATGTATGACAGGTTCGTTACATTACGTTTCTTTTAAAAAATTTGAAATATCCATATTTAGTAAATCTATTAATTATTATTTATATTCCGTTATATTCGATTTTAATAATTAACTTTTTAAATGGAAAAAAATTATTAATATAATCCTAAATTATAATATTCCGTATTTTATTAAAAATATCCGTAAGTTATAATAGCCCGTAAAGCTTATGGCGTACTATTTTGGCCTTATTATAAATATTATAATTCTTAATAATTTTCTTAATTATTCGGCATAACTTTAAAAAGTTATATTTTTCCTATAGCCGTCAAATGGTCTTAAAAATCCTTTAATATCTATATAATAAGTTCTCATAAAATTCTTTTACGAATTATTCTTACTAATCTTTTAAAACATAAATTCTGCCATAATATAATAACTAAGTTTTTGGTTATTTTTTAAGCTGCTAAATTTTTTTCCGTTTTTTTAAGTTATAAAAATTCCGGAATCGTATTAAAAATTCTAGAATCGGTTTTTTTAATATTTCGCATAATTATATTATGCCATTTTTATTATATTACAATATTTATATATTTCTTTTAAGGACTTTAAGATCATAATTGCCTTTATAACTGAAAATATCCGCCTGGATATTTTCTTTTTTTTAATATAATAAATCTTAAAATTAAATTTGGATAAGAAAATTATTTATCTTTTATACCGTTTATTTAGTTCTTAAGCTTTTATAAATCGAATAAAATTTTTGTAATTAAAATAAATATTAAAAAGTTTTTTCATTCTATTAAAAAAAAGTTCCCATTTTTTAAAAACGTTAATAATTACTAATAATTCTTTATCGTAAATCTAATATTTGAATTTCGCATTTCGAAATATTTTTAAATAATATGCCATTAGGTACAATTTGCCGTTATCCTTTAGCTATTTTAAAACGGCGCTTAAGGCGTAATTTAAAATATCCGTTTTTAGGCAGTTTTTTTGTCGGCGTTAAGTAATCTTATTATAGGTCCGTTAATAATTACATTTTTCAAAATCTGGAATACTTTTTTTGCATTTTTTAAAAGTTTAAATTCCTTTTTTACACACTTCTTAGTAATAAATTTCATTAATAATTTAATTATATTTCCGTATCCCTTAATTAAGTTATATATATAATCCGTAAATCTTAAGATTTGCCGGATATCGGTAACGGTCGCCTTATTAAAGATAAGTTAATTTTTAATTACTTTTATTTTAAAACGTTAAATCTAAATTTGGCCAAAGGTAAAAATATATCCCAGAAAATCTAGTTTTTATATATGCCATATATTTTTGGCTGGGTTAATTCGGATATTCGTTTCCTTTAACGTTTAAAACACTTAAGCAATTTATTTCTTATATTTTTCCAAAGTTTCAAAGTAAATAAGGATATCGTCGAGATAAACAAATACAAATTTATCCAGAAATTTTTTAAACGTAATTATGATTAAACGTTAAAAATTGGCAGGGGTATTAATAAGTCCTATGGGCATTATTTTATATTCGTAAAATTCATATATTATTCGGAATATTATTTTTTATTTTTTTATTTTAATTATTTTAATACAGTAATAACCGTTTCGGAAATTAAATATAATAAACCATTTTACTTTACTAACGTTTTCCTTTAATATATTTATAAGGATTAAAAAATATCTATTTTTAATCGTAATATCGTTTAATTATTTATAATTAATTATTTTTCTAAAAACCAGGTTTTCGTTTTTATCGATTTTTTGCTTTTTATTCTTAATTTTTAACATTATAAAAACGTAATATCCAGCAGAAGAATTAAAAAATTAAATATATCCTTTTTTTAAATTAAGTTAAATATTTTTTTATAAAGCTTTCGATTTATTAAGGTTTATATAATAAATTTTATAAAGTTTAAGGTAATATTTTTCTTTAATAAATATTTTGTAATCCTATTAACTATATGGTAATAATTCGTAATTTTTTTTATTTTTAAATAATTTTTTAAATTGTCGATACTTAGGTAGTACTGTGGAAACTTGATTTGTAATATGGATTTCCTTAATAACATAACAGATTTCTTAGTCGTTTTTTTCGGGTGGCTTTCGTTTTTGTTCTTATAAAAGTATTTAGTTTTCCCAGTTAATATATGGGTTGCCGGATTTGAACTACGGCATTCCTAAGATAATATCGTACCTAAAGATATCGGCAATATCCAGCGAAATTTGCTTTTGGTATCCTTAAATTTGCACGGGGAATTCTTTAATTTCCCGAAGAATTCGTCCGTTTTCGTACATAAATAAGTTTCCATTTACCGTCCGTAATTTATAAAATTTTAACTTATACTTTTAAGGAATTTGATATTTTTTGGTTATTATAAAAAAGATAAAAAAATTTTCGGCTTTTAAATTAATTATAACTTTAAATATTTTGCTTTTATATCGAAAGGGAATCTTGATTTAACTGCGTATTTTTTCGTTATTTTATATAAGGTTTTGTAAATTAAGTCTTTTCGATACTTTATTTTCGAAAGCTTTTATCATTTTTTAATTAACGTAATTTGCTTACGAAAAAGCATTTTTATTTTCGAACTTTTTTGGTTACGTATTTGGTATAATAATTATCCATATATTTATATTACCTTTTTTATTTAACTGGCATCCGAAAATAACTGTTTTCTTTTGGCCCATTTTTTGGTTTTATATTTTTTGAATTATAAGGTCGAAAAGGTATATTTCCGAAGAAAGTATTTTTATATTTAGGAGTTCGTATTAAATATAAAACGTTAAGGCGTAATATAGGTATTTTTGCGATATGGTTTTCCGATTCCGTTCTGAATTAAGATATAAATAATAAGATTTAAGGTATTTTAATTATCGGGGGGTTTTTATATATTTATATTTATTATTAAGTTTAATAAATATTTTCTTATTTTATTTAAACTAAAAGTTATTATTTTTTTAGCTTTGAAATAAACGAGATAATCGTCGAGGTAACAAATAGTAAAATGTAATAAATCGTAAGAATTTTCCGGTAATATTTTCTGGTAAATGGTATATTTTAAGAGTTTATAAAGCTTCGGGGATAATTATTTATGGTTATTAACGTTAGGTTAAAATTAACTGTTTTCGTCATACATTTTATATTAAGATAATTCGAAATAATAGCGATATCTTAACGTTATAATTATTTTGAAAGCCGTTTATCTTAGGTAGTATTTATAAGTTTTAACTTTAAAATTTTGGTAAATAAAATAATTTTCGTATTTTAAGATATTATTTTAAATTTAAATAGGTCTGATAATAATAAATTCTGGCTTGGAGGAAATTAAATTAATTTTGTTTCCTTTTTGCCTTATTATTTATTTTTTGTTTAGTTATTTTAATTTTTTTCTAAATTTAAAAAATCTTTTTTTTGGAATTCCTTTTAGCAAAAAAATAATATTTGCTTTTAAAATATTCCTTTTTGCCATAATTAAAATATTTTACGTTAAATTTGTTTTTTTTGGGCTTTTTCGAAACGGAACTTGTTTTTTTTTTAAGGTTTACCTTTATTCTTTTTAATTCGGTTATTAAAACTTTTATGGTTATTTCGTTTGCCGGTCCCCTTTTTTTCGAAATATTTATATTTATTAAAAATGTAATTAATTATATCTGAAAATTTTTCGGGGTAATTTTGTAAATAATTTTTCATAATAAGTTCGAACTATAGGAGAATTTTTCCGGTAAGTAGCTAAAAAATGGCCATTACCTTCTGATAGTTTTTCGTCAGAGAATTTTTATAGAATTTATGGTAAAACCTGGCCTATACTAGGAATTATTTTATATCCGTAAATCCATTATAGGGCTTAGGGGGAGTTGGTTTGTAACCTTTGACGTTAGATATTCCGTGGTAACTGGGAAGTGGTATGGTTTCTTTTCGGATTTGGTTCGTACCAAATAATAGTAAAATCGAAATTTTTTCTGGTATTTGTTTCGAAGGTGGTCGAAAACCATTTCCTTAATTTCGTTTTTTGGCGGAACCGAACCAAGAAAAAACCGGTTTTTTTCTTTTGGCAAACTAAATATTCTTTTTTTTTAGGCTTTTAATTTTTTGTGCCAAAGGTCCAATCTTTTTTTTATAATAAGTTTTCTTTCTTTTCCTTTTTGGATTTCGGTTCTATATTTTTCCTTAGCCCCCTTTTTTAGCCACCTCCTTTTCCGATTCCTTTCCCTGGATTTCGATAATATCCTTAAGGGCCGGGATAAGTTGTTATTTAAGCTGCGAAAATGGTTTTTTTTGAAATCGCGTAATAAAAGGTGCTATATTATTAATTAGTTAAAAAAAATTTTCGATAAACGGTAAATTATTTAATCCAATTATTGATTTTTTACTAGCTAATAACGGGGATTAAATATATTATTTATTTTTTGAATATTATTTTATAATATTATCTTTATTAAGTTTACAAAAATTTATGCTTAATTAAACCTTAAATTATTTGTCGGTTATTAATTAAGGAATTATTAAAATATAACGAATTTATTATATATTTACCTGGAAATATATGCAATATCCGAAATAAGGTTTTAATTTGCAAGTAATAATAAGGTAAAAAATAATTTAATAATTTATTTATTAAAAATATTTAAAGATTTTTCCTTTAATTAAAACACAATATAATTACTTTTTAATTAAAAGCTTAAATTAATAACTAAGGAGCGAAATTAAGTAAATATTATTTATATAAGAAACCGGTTTATTATATATTCCAATTCCTTAAAGTAAATATGTTGTGGATCTATTGGATTTATATGATCTGGTCCAGATCACCCAGATTACCTAGATCACTTTTAAGGGGCCAAAACTCCCTTGGCCGGTGTTTAGCCGAGGCGACCTTGCGCTAGGCCTCAAAAAATAGGTCCTTTTAAGATAAGAACCCTTGTTCTTGTAACAGTAACAGGGAAAAAATAATTTACTTGTTATAGAATAAGGCGATTACTAATATATAAGTAATTACTGGTAAATTTTTGCGAACTATAATAAGCCTAATTACCGTATTATTGATAAACAAAAATAATCGTAAAAAGCGTAAAATAAATATACACGTTTAATATTTCCATAGTTTAAATAGCATCAGCTTGTAATATAATTTTGTTACTCAAAATTTCCTTGATATTACGCAACGTAACTGAGTTATCTTATTACGTAGATTTCTATAATACTTGTGCCAATATAAACCCGTACGACTTAGGTTTAATGGTTGGTTAAACCCTTAGCCGTCATATCTACGATACTTCTGCTAACATAAACCCGCACGACTTAGGTTTAATAATTGGTTAAACCCCTAGCCGTCACACAACGCTATTGCTAGCCACGCAATAGCGATCTCGCTTTTGCGACAGCCTTACCATCCCATGAGTGATGGACACTGGCGACCCCTCCCGCATGACCTTCGCCAGGGATTCCATCCAGCAATGTCTGAAGCAACACCCGGCCTGTCGACTAATCTCCTCAAACTTCTTCCCAACCCGCCTTTTATACCTCGGGACGAATGACTCGGAAATCCGGCTCTGCGAGAACCTCCCCGCTCTCGTAGCCTGGACAGCGCTGGGCCACTGCTGGGCGGGAGCGACCCCCTCAAGCTTCTCACTTCCAACCTGCCTGTCCTCCTCCAATCTATCCAACCTAACTCGCTGCCCCCTACCTTCCGCGATGCAATCCAAGTCCCCTGCTCCCTTTCCATACCCTATCTATGAATCAACTCACTTTGCATCATTTAGGATTCCCCCGCGGACTGGGAGTTGGAGTCGTCCCAAATGCAAAACGTTTACTCGCGAGCATTTCTAGTCATAATTGACGCCTCGTCCCCTTAAGCCCGAGGTTCCCTTCCTCTCCTTACGCGACGGAGAATGGGTACCAAATCCTTCCTCTTCTAAAACCCCTCTGGCGGGTCCATTCCTATTCGAATCCCGAAACGTCATCTTTATCTCTGCCACTGGAGCAGGGCAGTTTCGAGCCGCCCTTTTCTAACGCGTGGTCCAATCTCAAACGCGTCGGACCCCCAGATAGAAGGGCGGGGTGTTTCCAAGAATCATACCTTGCAACTCGCGCGCTGCACTTTGCTCCGGCAAGCTTGATTACGAATGCAAACGCAGCGGCGGAGTCAAGATACCCTGCCGCCGTACCCCGTCATCACACCGGGGACGCTTGAGGAGGTAAGTGACGGGCTGAAGTGGCGGACGATTGTCGAATCGTATACATCGCGTCAGCTCAGTTTCGGGTCTGACAAGCTGCCCGCTGTTGCCGGAATAGCTGCGGCCATGCCACAGCTGCGTTGGGGGGGAGGTGTCTGGCGGGGGTGGGGGAGGAGACGGTGCTGGAGGACATGACGCGGCAAACCATGCTCACGGCGGACAGATCGACAACTTTGCTAACTTTTCTGAAAGAGGAGCAGAAGGCGCCAAGTTTGAGTTGAGCGAGCATTAACCATGGAGTGATTTGGAATAAGTTCGCGAGTTTTGAGGCACTTGTAAGTGTGGCTGAAGCGAGCTATGTGGTGAAAGGAGTATATTCGGTTGGCGCCGTGGAGGGTAGGAGGATCGTTATTAGAGGGAGGGCGACACAGTGCAGGGTGAGGCGCGATAGGCACAAGGGGCAGCACTTCGCGTATTATTTCAAGGAAGATGAAAGGAAGAGTGCGGATCAGTGGTTCCTCGGAGACGGCTGCTTGGTGCCGGTTACTAGTGAAATCACAGGAGCTGTCGGTCTGAATCCGATTATTCAGCGGGCGGCGCCGGAAAAACAGTATCACGATAGTAAGACTTTGCTGCTGCCGCGCGGTAATTTGTGTTGCTCGCACAGGGAGGTGGAATTAGAACTACGTGGGACTGGTTGTTGCGTTGTCAGAGAGCGAGCCCGGGTGTGTGGAAAGGACCAGGTCCATTACAATTTGGGGAGACTGGTATGTGCAGGGCCTGGGGTTTATGGTCACGCTTGTGTAATTTAATATGGTAAGGGCGCTAGCCGGGACCTCCCTTTTTGGACATCTTTAGTTTCCTCGAGAGCTTATTTTAGAACCGCAGGTGGACCACAGAGCTCGATTGGTTAACTAGCAGCCTCTGTTATAGCACGCCAAGTAAGGAGAGGCCTTCGTTTGATGTGAGTTTATGAAAAAAGACGTTCAACCCTCTATGTAATAAAATGAAAAAAAAACTACCTTGACTTCGAAGATACTTAGAAACTAAATCCTTATAAACGCGTAATGCGGTTAAAAAAAAGTTCATCAGCAACGCCGGGACCCCCCGAAATAATCAAACCTGTTACGGCGCACAGCGCGCCGTTACGCCAAACGGCAAAAGACTGGCGATTTATCGCGATCGTAGTAATCAACTGGTGCTTAGAGTAATATATGTACTCGGGACACACAAGTACATAATCGGAAACCGTTACGGGGGACCAAGCGGTAAAGCAGAGGGTGCCCCCACTGCCCACAGATCTTCCCTCTCTTTTAGTAGAACCCGAAAGTCCGGCTTCTTCCACACGGTGTATCCCATGCCATCACGCTCCCAGTCGATGCTCGTGTCGAACCAGTCGATGTCAAAGCGCCAGAAGAGTCTGGCCAGGATGATGCGCATCTCGAGATAGGCCAAATTCTTGCCAAGGCAGCCCCTCGGGCCGGACGAGAAGGGCAGGCTTGTCTCGAGCTTATCGCCCTGCTCGCCCTCGGGCTCGGTGCGGAGCCAGCGTTCAGGGATGAACTTTTCTGGGGCGTGGTAGTTGGCCTCGTCGCGGAGAATAGACCACGGGTGAATGGAAACGCGAGTCTGTTGGTAAAATAGAAGTAAGTACTAGACCCCAATCAAGCCAGATGCGGCGGTCAGGGAAGGACTTACCCCTCCAGGCACCCAGTAACCGGCAATGTCGCATCCGCCTTCGGGCACGATCCTCGTCAGATGCGCCGCGCCCGCAGGCGGATAGATGCGCAGACTCTCCTCACATACGGCGTTTAGATACGGGCAGTCTGCAACCAATGCCCTGGCGTTAATATCTGCTGCCGTAGGGAACCGGTCGCGGATTTCCTTGATGAGGCGAGCACGCTTGGCCGGCTCCTTGCACAGATAGTAGACCGTCCCGGGTAGGAAGGTCGCGGTGGTGATGCTGCCGGCAAGCATGATGGCCTGGAAGTGCGAGGCTATCTCGCTGTCGGCAGGGCGGGGGATGCTCTTGTCACGAAGCATGTAATAAAGGAAGTCCCTGCGTTCCGTCTTCATGGCGAGACGCCTTGCGGAAAACAGTCCTGTCAGCGAAAACTCGAGGGGTGGGGGGTAATAAGGACCTTACGCCTGGGTGTACTCATGCGCGTACTCGGCATGACGGACAACGGTGCCCTGCAGGCTTTTGGGCATGTACCAGGTCACCAAGCTGAACAGCCCGGGGATGACACAGATAGCCCGGAGCATGTCGTTCACGTTGGTGGTAGCGGTGATTACGTTGGCCCAGTGGAATTTGCCCTCCGGTTGCTTCGCTGTCTGCACATCCCACAGATCGCCAAAGCACATCTCTCCTGAGCATAGTTGGCCCTGTCAGCCAGTGTCCTGACACGGTGATGGTCAACTTGAAGAGCATGAGCAGAGGCACCACCACTCACCCGTGATATCATATGTCACGTAATATGACCACTTTACAAAGTCGATGCCCTTTTTGCCCTCCTCCTCTTGGAGGCCATGCATACCGTCTAGCATCTCCTCTGTGCGTCTCGTGATGACATGCTCATGGGCGTACAGGTTCGTGTTAGTGAAGGCGTGGCTTAGCATACGTCGCATGCGCGCGTGCTCGTTCTTGTCGATTTCGACGATAATGTTCACGGTGCCGTCAACCTCGGGTGTGGAGAACTCGGGGTCCTTGGCGAAGGACGGAACCTCCTTGGTGCCGAAGCCATAGATGATTTTCTGGGCAGCATGGGTAGAGAAGCTGAGATGATTCACTCCAATTCGCACCACCGGGCCTAACGGCTAAGAGTTAGTTCGACGGCGCAGCGACTGGAGGGTAGGGTAACATCGTACCGTATTTCTTATGCCAGGAATGATTGACCCAGGGCGCCCTGCCGCTGAGCAGTGTCCAAAACCACAGCGCCTGTGATATAGGTCAGCATCAGGCATATGCAGCCCAGCAGTAAGTAATGGGAAATCGGCCTTTATGTACATACGTTGCTGAATGGCGCCAGCCTTGGGCCCGGAAATCCTGCTAGAGGATGAAAGAAGTAGCGGTAAGCGAACAGGCCGGCAAGATATGCAAGAAGCAGCAAGAGAATCTGTATCAGAGCTTGGGGCATGAAGTGACCGGCCAGATTAGCGTTGCTCATGAGCGTGCCTGCCGATGTGGCGAGCCTGACAAAATCAAGGTCGCCTCGAAGCGACGGTGGTGCCAAGCGCACGGCGAGGACGAAGTCCTTGGAAGACGAGGACAGCATGGCGACCTGACGGATCATCGGGCGAGACTCGGAAGGACAGGCAAGGAGTGTACGTCAAATCAAGGAAGAAGTAGACGCCCACGCCAGGCAAGATCTCTCTCCTGGGCCTCACCGAGGTATTAATATGTTAGCTGATTCTGCCGTCCACACGCCGGCAAGCATGGAAGCAATTCCATCGCGAGCACGCACATGGGATAGGCTGACTGAGCTAAGGGAGGCGATGACTGTCCCAGACATATTGTAGCTTCCCCGGAGGGCACAACGTGCCAAGCGTAAGAGCTGTTGAAGCTGTTCAGACCAGCCCAAGGGTACCCTTGGTGGCGTTTAGTTAGGGGCTAGGGCGGCCGAGGGCTCCCGATCTCGGAAATCTGTATTCGGTACCAACCAGTAATGGAACGTGCTTTTGACTTTTTTTTTTCCACCTATTTAAACCCACTCAGAACCTAAGACTTTGCTTTGGTTAATCTGTCAGGCTTCGAACTTATTGCCCGCGAACCTGCCTATAACCTCTTAACCATAACCCTAAGCTACACCTTTTCTGCAGCGGCTTTAAAGTGGGTGAGTAGTTTTAGCCCCTGCCCCCCACTAGCTTGGCGTTCCCATTATCAAGGCGTTGGTAATTCGGCAATTCATTTCCGACAGATGGCAGGATTCAATTAGGTAATGTTTGAATTGAGTGCGAGTTATATTAAAGGATCCTAAGCGAAATAGAGTAGTGGGGGGTTGTAGCGGTCATAGCTGCGGTATTATAAATTTTCGACGAGGTCTTTTCTTGGGTCGTCTGCCATACCGGGGTGATAAGTACATTGGGGCGCAGTACAAGCTACTCCTAGTGCAGCGTCCCACGTTAACCCCCAGTTCCGGGTTCAGAAACCCTGCCCGCGTCACGGTCTGCGTATGAAATGGTGACCCGCGTCATCTTGTGAATGCCAGAAGGCTGCCGGTTCATGTCCCTTGGGGTCGTAGGCGGGTAACCGTCCCTGGAGTTGTCGCCCATGGGGTTATGTGCAGTTGATTGGACAAGGGTGGCTTGGTCGTTGTCCTCGAGCTCCATTTCCGTCAAAATGCCAAATGGCTTGTTTTTGCTGGTCGTCGATCGGCCCATGCTGCGGAGTTTGCTGTTTTCGGTCGTCCCCGAGCGCTCATCGGGGAGCCTCGTGGTCCGCTGGATGCTGAGCATAGACGGTGCGTATCGCGCGATCAGGGGCTTGAGATGGACAAGAGAGGCGCAGACGATGCCCACGTTGGACTCGATCGATGACCATATTGCTGCGCCGTAGTTATCCCCTCCAACCCCGTGTTAGAGACGTCAAATTACCGACGGCGGTAAGAGTCGGACTTACAAGTAGGATCCTTGGACACGGATGCCATCGTGAGCGACTCCAGACGCAGTATACCGGTGAGGCAAACGAAAGCTCCAACGACGAAGACAGCAATCAAGGCGATGCGCTGCTTCCTGGGGAGCTGAACTTGCCAGAGCGTCTTGACCGGCAGGAAGTAGATGATGAGGTCTTGCAGGATGTTCAGGCCGGCGTTACTCAGATACAGCGCCACTTGGTTGAAGCATGTGCCAGGCACATCGGTGTGCCAGGCCTTGTGGATTGGATTACACTGGAAGATGCCTGCGAGCACGCAGGTGAATCCGGTCAGGGCGACGAAGGCCATCATGCTCCAGTTGACGATGCGGTACGACCGCTGGGGAATGAGCTTAAGATAGAGGAACAAGATGGACATCTTGGTCAGGCTGACGGTGATGTAGTAGGTCGCCTCTCCGTAGTAGAACAGCTCTAAGGAGGCTGCAAAGTTTGTTGTTGGAGGAAGATCCAAAACATGCTTGCCCAGCCCATATTTTGTTTCTGCCGATTGCGGTCACGTCAGCCAGAAACATCTCTCCGGCGGTATCATTCTGTCCGAGTACTCACGTGTGCAAACATTGATGGTGAAGGCCACGCTGAAAAGCCACGATACCAGGATCGTCCACTCGTCTGCCCCACTTGCGGTGCCCTGGACTCGGGCTCTGGTCCAAACGCGCAGTAGGAGCACGATGGTGGATAGGGTCACCATGCAAGTGACAATGGCGATTAGGCTTTCGCTGCGCGATTCGCCGACCACGTAGCCGGGAGCGGCGGCCGTGGAGTTGGACATGGCGAACTCGTTTAACTAGAGAGCGTGGTGACGCCCTGTAGCTGAGGGGCCTTTGGTTAACGGAGGGAGTGCGTTCTTCGGTAGGGGAAGCTGCCTAGTGATTCAACAACGCGAGCGGTGGCGACGCCGTTAATTAATGCTTCAAAGACAGAGTGCCTCGCTGCGTGGAATCAGGATAGCAGCGCATGAGCGGAACTTCTCATGTGCCTGCGTCCCCCTATGATCCCCTGTCAGTGTCGCATTGCCTAGCATGCATGGGGTCGAGGCCGCTGCGACCGCACCTTATTGCCTTCCCCGGCCCGCAGATACTACCCACTGAGACCGGTTGACCACATCTCACCCTGTCAGATATGTGCGCACTGATTGCGCTACTTACCCGACACATACAACCCAACTTCATAGGGCTGTAGTCTTAGAGGTTGGTAGGAATGGATTATGCAATGCTGAGCTATAAAGGAAAACTGACGGTCGAGAGACTGTGACTATCAGATCGTCCCCAATACAACACCTTCCCTACCAAGACTGCTCCTGGTTCTATAACTTCGAACATCAAAATATCGCGCAATACTGCTAATTTGTAGAGGCTAAGATTTCTGCTTTAAGGCACAGAGTTACGTAAGAGATACTACTATCCTGGACATTAAAAGGATAACGTTAAAGATAAGCTTTCGGCTAAGACATTACTAGGCTTAGCCTGAACTACTAGATGTTAAGAAGAAGGCCAGAAAAGGAAGTACCCCGTGCCTCTCCAGATACTAGTACTACCATGTAATAGGCGTTCCGTAAACAACGTTTACAACGAAGAGGCTTGGACTAGGCAGGGGATGGCGGGACCGGGGGCCCCGGGGCCGCGGGCACTACATAATTTACTGTTGGCACGTGACTCTTATCCCGCACCAACTCTGGACGTTCACTCGGCTGCCGCTCCTGGCTCAGACCCCAGCAACGTGCGACGCGGACAGGCGGACCAATAATGGATTGGATTGTTAACCGATCCTAACCAACGAATTTCGACCATGCATGCAAACGAAGCGAGGGGCCGTGTCGCTTGATTGAGGAAAGTAGCGGTCTGCGGGCTCATCTCAGGTGCCCAAACCCATTCACATAAGTTCAACAAAAACATCAAACCAGAAGGCAACTCCAAGTTGTTGTTTTTTCTGCTTTCCTTATTCTGCACCCACTGCGCTCTCTGTGCGGTTCGCCAACTTCTCCCCCACGCTGAACGCGGCTTATCACTCGGCTCGCACACCCCCCTTGCGCCCTTGCAACATGCCTGTAGACTTTCATCTCGGCCCGACCGAGGCTGCCACCCACGCCGCCGCCGCTGGCTTTGCCCAGCATGTCCTCAAGCCCGCCCGCTCTGAGTACCTAAAGCATGAGCAGTGCCCCGAGCGGTTCCGAGCCACCCAGACGGCCTATGCTGCCGCTGTCAAGGGCGGACTCGTCAAGGGCCAGATCTCGCCCGCTCACGGTGGCAGCAGTGGGAGTCTTGTCGAAGCGGCCATCATGGTGGAGGAGTGTTATGCCGTCGAACCATCCGCGGCTCTCACCATCTTCGCGACCGGCCTAGGCCTGACTCCGTTGAACATAGCGGGCAAGCCTGAGCACGCCGAGTTCCTTTCACCCTTCCTTAGCGGGGAGGGTGCTCCGCTCGCCTCGCTGGTGTTCAGCGAACCTGGTGGGGTCGCCAACGCCCTGGAGAAAGGTGCGCCCGGCTTCCAGACTACAGCGCGTCGCGACGGCGACGAGTGGGTCATCAACGGCGAGAAGATGTGGGCGACCAACTGCGCGGGCTGGGATTTTAAGGGGTGTGATCTAGCCTGTGTTGTCTGTCGCGACATTAGTGACGAGACCCCGAAGCCCGATAGCGACCCGAAAGATTATGTCATGATCATCCTGGTAACCCGTGCTGACCTCGACCGTAACGGCGCGGGCGCTTTTCAGGTCCTGCGCCACATCTCGACTCCAGGACACACGTCGGTCTCGGGACCTCACGTGAGATATACCAACGTCCGCGTGCCAGCCAAGAACGTGCTCTGCCCGCCTGGACAGGGCGCTCAGGTTGCCTTCGGCTCGTTCGATGCCAGCGCGGTCCTCGTGGGTGCTATGGGCGTCGGTCTCATGCGGGCGGCTTTTGATGCTGCGCTGGCTTTCGCCAAGCGGGACACACGCAACGGTGCAGTACCGCTGCTGGAGCGCCAAGCATTTGCCGACCTGTTGTCGGGCATCAAGATGCAGACCGAGGCATCACGAGCCTTGACGTGGAAGGCCGCCCACGCTATGGAGAATGGCCCAGGCGACTACGACGCGCGTCGGGAGTTGGCCCTGGCCGCCAAGGTCTACTGCAGCGACGCGGCCGTCAAAGCCTGCACGGATGCCATTAACGCGGTAGGAATGTGAGTTCAGATCGCCTCCCGATTCTATACCCAGGGAAAGAGATACTGCCCCGGTATGGCGAGACACGCTAACACGGATATAATAGCACGGCTTATGACCTGAACCAGCCTTTTGCCGAACTGCTGAACACTGCTATGGTGCTGCCCATCTTCGATGGTGGCAATGTTGGAATTCGAAGACGTCACATGCAGCAGCTTCTGCTGTCGCCGACCTACGATGCGTGGGCTGCGACATATGGCCCGTCCAAGAAGCAATGAATCGGCGTGTTCCTTGGAGGAAGTGTGGGATTCATAGCTGAAGGCAGCCCGTCGGCGGCCTGACGAGCCGCCCAGCCGAGGGACTAGATAAAATAAAACAAGCATCCGGCATGCTACGGCATCGATTTTGGAAGATACAACAAACTTGCTTATGGTGCGCAGCGGCTAAGTTGTTTATCATAGTCTGCCCCAAGCTGGCTCATGGTTAGCGGATCTTCGTGGGTTTCGTTTTACCCGGCTGTGGTTCTCATGTAGCGTACTTGTTGACCAATTCAAAAGCAACTAGACTAGGGTGTACGAACCTTTGTTGCATCCGAGCAAAACCTTGTCAAGACATACCCCTGAACCCACTCCCAATACCACGCTTAGACACAAGGTTACCTACAAGGTAGGTACGTACCTATTCCAACCGAGTAAGCAACGGCGTCACCCCGGAAAACTGTGCCATATTTGAGCCTGACAACGAAATGAATCTGATTGAGTGAATATTAGCCACCACTTACGCCTTACCTTTCGATCCCGAAATCTGGCGCACCTTGCGGGACTTCCAAGCTGCTACCTACCTAGACACAACCTACCTTGACCAAACTTAAACACCATGACAGCAATAGCCTTAGACGAACAGCCACCACGACCCCCCATAAGGTAAGCACGATATCACTTTTGTAATATTTATAATAACACCTCTAGCCTTCGATCCTGGCTCGCAGTACTCGGCGCATTCCTCGCTTTATTCAGCACGGTCGGCTTCCTTAACGCCTATGGGGTCTTCCAAGCATACTACCAAACCCATCTACTACCTGATCGTTCAGCATCCGACATTGCATGGATCGGCTCCGTTTCTATCTTCCTCCTATACCTCGGGGCTGGCTTCGTCGGCCCGCTCATGGATAAATTCGGACCAACCTCGCTGCTATGGGCCGGCAGCATCGGGCTGCTCGCTGCCATATTCGCCACTTCTTTATGTGAGAAGTACTGGCAGCTCTTCCTGGCGCAGGGCGTCCTGCTGGGAGCGGGCATGTCACTGGTCTTCTGCACGCCCTTGGGCGTGGTCATGAGACATATGCCGCATCGCCGCGGCCTTGCTATGGGCTTGACAATCGGAGGGGCCTCGATCGGCGGTGTGGTTTGGCCCGTCATGCTCCAGCAGCTTCTGGTGGAGCACAATGTGAGTTTTGCGTGGACCATGCGTGTCATCGGCTTCACTTTGATTCCGCTGCTAATCTTTGTCTGCCTGACTGTTGTCGAGCCGCCGCCACCACCAAGTTTGTGCTCCCCGGCTCAAGCCAGTCAAGCTCCAGCACCGATTCCGAGTCTAGAGGGCCCGGAAGAGAAGACTAGAATGGCCAATGTTGATGTGAAACAAGCCAACAAGATGGATTTCTCCGTCTTAAAAAAGCGCACGTATGTCCTACTCTGCGTCGGCCTGGCGATTGCCTTTCTTGGTTGGTTCACACCCATTTTCTACATTTCTGCATACGCCACCGCGAAGGACCAGTCCTCGTCAACAACGTTCTACCTCGTTTCAGCGCTCAATGCTGCCTCTTTCTTTGGCAGAGTTGTGCCAGGCCACTTGGCTGACAAATACGGCCATTACAATCTTCTTGCCACCCTGACGCTAGTGTCAGGAGTTATTGGCTTCTGCTGGACGGCGGCAACCACCTTGGGAGGGCTAGTCATTTGGAGTATGGCTTATGGGTTTGCTTCGGGCGTACGTTACCTTCTGTATTTGTGCAGACCATGAATGGGATATTGACCTGTTGCAACATGTCCAGGGCGTAATCAGTCTTCAGGCAGCATGTGCCGGAAAGATCGCATCTCACCAAAGCCAAGGGACCGCTGTCGGTTTCTTGATGGCTTGTTTATCAGTCAGGTATGCCTTTAAAGTCCAAGGTAGCCATTGAACCGAGTGATGGTGACGTGCCGCTGACAGCGTGGTCATTTACAAGTGCGCTCATCGGTGCACCTATTAGCGGCCAGATCCTGAGCCATTCAGGGTTTCTCGAATTATCGATATGGACCGGCGCGACTCTGGTCGCTGGTGCCGCTATTGTGGGAGCCGCACGAGTCTCTAAGAAACAGAGCCACAAGGTCGCATTTTGAGGGGTAGAACGAACAGGTTCAGTTCTCCGGTGATAGGAAGGTTTGCCAAGGGAGGGCAGGGTCACGCTTCCCCCTGGATGGAAGGAGAATCAGGAACCACAACAGCACAAAAATGCATGATTTTGTTATATTTTAAAAAAGTAATCGTGAATTTTTTTTTAACTTAACTAGCTAGCAACTTCCCTGACAGACTCAGAGTTAATTCAAGTCCCGCTAACTACAAATCTTTTGGTAGTTTCGAGTCGCAGCCAGTCGTCCGACCCCGAGCATCGGGAGATGCTTCAGCATATTCCACAACACAGAATGCATCACGCCTCTCACGAGCTTTTCCCTAACTCATCTAGTGATTTGTTATCATTTAGGTGCGGGAACGGTCCCTCTGGCACCGGGCACTTAAAGAACTCGCATATGGGCTGCCACCCTTCTGCCATCCGGTACTCGAGCAGCTTATTTGGCTTCACCATATTCCTTACAGTGGCGTTATGTTCGTGGTAGACGCGCTTCGCGTTGGCTCTCATCTCCTCGGCCGTTCGTGCCTGCAGCCAGCCCGCGTTGCGATTGTAATGCATAACGGACCAGTTGCAGTCCGAAAAGGGCGCGAAGTACGGAATTCACCCGCCTCGCGTAGAACGTCGTAATGATGCTCCATTCGAACCCTTCGTACCACCGGTCGATGTCCCACTACCACGGTATCACCTGAGCGATGCGATATGCTTGGGTTTAGCTCCGCGGCGACCGGCACGGACGCGTCCGTAGCGGCCTGGCACTCCTCCGCCTAGCAGGTCGTCCCAGTCGGCACGGGTGAAGAACTCAGGCGGCGGATTGCTCCTGACGAAATGGAGCATTTGGAAATTCTCCCGGAGGGAAGGCAAAGATGCCCATGCCGCTCGGTACCGGGGGATCAAGGCGTCGTTCGAGACCGTGCCGAGTTGATGTAGGACATGGTCGTGCCCCAATACCATCATTGCCTGGGCCATTGAGTAGGTCCCGGGGCATGGCGAGGAGTAAAAACGTCCCCACCATCTGAGAGCATTTTCCTGCACGGCTTTTCTACAGCCGGCTCTTTAGGGGCGTCACGCTTCTAAAGTCGAAAGTTCAATTAGGGCGAGGGAATTGGTACCGGTCGGCTACCCATTAACCAAGTTCAATACCTAGGAGTCACTCGCCTCACTAGAATCAGGCCCTATTTTGGCGGTTATGGCTAGGGCTTGGATTTTTATGTACATCGCCAAGACGGACCCGCAAAACCACGAAACTTCCAAAATAGAGCCTAATATTAAGTTGTGATTTTTTTAAGCTCGTTCTATACGTCTCTATATATATTTTCGAAAATCACTCTAAAAAATTCACAAATAAAATAATAATGCAAGGTACATGTGGGTTCAAGTTATAATTTCTAAGCTGAGCCAAATATGCAAAAAATTATTAAACGATATAATTTATACGATAAATATTATAACCAGTATCTTCGAATACGATAACTGATTAATAGTATTTACGGTTAAGATAGATTATATCTTAGTCCGATAGAAGCTTACTTTAAAGCCGACTGATGCGTGGTTGCCAACAAGCTTCGACCTTGATGAACGTTATACCCGCTGGCTCCACGGTTCGACAGGGTCAGATAACGAGTAAAAGGCCAAATATTAACATCTCCGTTAGGTATCCCTTAACGGTAAAGCTAGCGCTAGTACTATATTAAGGTTTAAATTAATGTATACTCTTGCTTAATCGAAGTAGGACAATATTTAACTTGTATATATAAAACAGTAGAGAAAATAAATATTATAATATAAGATATAATGAAGTATAAAATAAATAAATAAATTATTTAATTAAGAAGTTAAACTTATTTGTATAACGTAATATAGATTATCATATAATCATTTTTATATGGCAAATATTAAATATAAAGCTTAAAAATATATAATAATAGTAAAATTAAGCAAAATATTAATATTAACAGCTTTAAAAAGAATTTCATACTATGTTATGACCTAACGGTCTTGGCTTTCTTTTCAGACGGTCGGGACCACGAGGGGTCAGCTCCGACCCCAGCCAAAACGTCACGTGACTGGCTCAAAGGTCTCAAGGCGCCAAGCACCTTGAGCCCCTTGAGCCAGCAGGAGAGCTCAAAGGGCTCAACGGGCTCAAGGGTTTGAGCCGCTTGAGCACCTTGAGCCAAGATAAGGATATATACGCTCATTATTTCCATAGTTTAGATAACTTCAGCTTGTAATATAACATCGTTACCCAAGGCACCCTTGGTATTACGAGACGTAATACGTTACTATATCTATTGCTCAGATTCCCACGATACTCCTGCCAACATAAACCCGTCGACTTAAGGTTTAATAGTTGGTTAAACCGCCTAGCCGTCACATACTATTTATATTCGTATTTAATTCAGATTAATTTAACTAAGTTTTTTTTCAAGAAATAACACATTATATTAATAAATCGAATATATTCAAAACTTAAACTTTTTTTAATAATAAATAAGAATATATTTAAATAAAATGATGTTAACATAATAAATTAAATTAAAATAGTTGGAATTATTTATTAAAAGTAGTTATAACTTTTTTAAATCCGTAAATTATATTCGAATTTATTATGAGCGTTATATATTTATTTCTCGTTTTAACACTAATGTAATCATTAGTTTTCGCCGTTATAAATTCGATTTTCTCTTAAATTGTTGATAATAAACATTCTCTTTTCTAAAAAGGTTGATTTTTCGATTTTTCGACGTTAGCTGGAAACGTAATTCATTTTATACATTTAAACACCTTTTTATTTTTAAAAAATTTAATTTCGTATAAAAACAATAACTTATTTTTTATTAAAAAATTAGTTGTTCTATTACTTTTGTCGACAAATTACCTTAGCGATATTTTATTTTTATTTTTATTAATAAAATTTGTATTTCGTTATTTTACAAATAATTTTAAACGTTTCCCCCCTCCCAAAAAAACAAAACTTGATAAAAATAAACGACAAAAAAGTGATATAAATATAATCGAAAAACGTTTCGAAGCAGAAAAACTGTTATTAAAGTTTAAAAAAAAAACAAATATAATTTTTATATTTTCGCATTTAATCTCATTAAATATTATAGCAACTTCAAGCCTATTATTGAAATCGGTGAAGGATCTTTTCAAAAACTATAAATATAATAGTCTTATATAAAAATTTAGATATAAAACAAACCAACAGCGTGTAATAATAAAAAGCAGAAAATATTAAAAAGATTCCAAATAATATAAGAAATAAAACGATATATAAATGATACTGATATAGTTACTTGTATAATATTTTTCCAAATTTTATCAAATTGTGATTTTGGTAGCTGTCGAAATATAAAATTATATGGAGCTATTTAATATATTTAAATATACCAATAGAAATTCTTTATTTAATTTCAAGTTTAATTTGTGCGTTATTTTATTTTGATTATTAGATATAAATTTTAATTAATACTAATATGTATTAAAATAAATTACTATTATAATAATATATAAAAATAAAATCTAATTTTAAGATTACTATTTAAATAATAATCTTTCATCTGTTTTATAATATTTTTATAAAAAGTTTTAACTTCTTTTTTAAATCTTTTTAATATTAACAATTAATATATGTATTTCTTTAAAAAAGATATTATAAAAAGATACCTTAATTAAAATTATAAATAGTTTTTTTAATATCTTATAATGTTTTATAATTTAAATAAATTTATATTATTTGCGAAATTCTGTTAAGTTTTCGCATAATACTTTTTTCAAACTTATTTTTCGATTTATATACTGTTAAAGCTTTTTTCTCTTTTGTAAATTTTAGCACGTAATTAATTCCGATATATTTTAGAACTGTTTAGGTTAATAATATTTTCGTAATATTTTTATTGTACTAAAATTAAATCAACAGCGCTTATATATTTAGGTTTAAAATCTGCTTGGTAATATATTTTTTAATACCGTTAATTTTCGTATAATAAAAGTAATATTCGTTTAATAAAGTTTGTTATTAAATTCGCTTTTAATATAAATAAAGCGATATCTTCTACAAAATAAAAACATTTAAAATTAAATTTCGATTGTTTAATAGCAAAAAGGCTTAATACTTTTTTCTTTCTACATAATGTTTTATAATATTAATATTTAAAAATAAGAAATTAAAAGTGAGTAAATAAAAGCAAGTAATTAAAATCATTCAAAAAATAGTTAATTTTCTAATATATCTAATATGTTGAAAAGTACGTTAAATTATAATTTTTTATTTTATATATACTTTGTAATTATAACTTCTTTATATTTAGAACAATGTAATTATTATATATAAGATACTTTTATAAGCAGTTTAAAAATAATTTAAGAAAAAATACGTTTTATTATTGTCTTTAGTAAATATGTTATAATTATTGCGTTATAATTGTAAAGATCTTTTAAGTTTAAATATTTTTAATTTTGTTATAACAATATTATTATAACTAGAACTTGTAAAACAAGAAAGTATTAGATAACTTTTGTTATATAAAATATATTAAAAAGTCAGGTATACGATAATGCGATCGGTATTTATACTAATGCAGTTATAGGAGAATTATAATCGCCTATATTTTAAAATTATATTTCGTCGCATTAGTTTTAAGTTTTATTAACATATTTTAAAAACGCTTTTATACACGCATCACCTTATATTTAATGGTTATATAAGATATTAAAATTATAGAACTTATAAAAGTGGAACGAATTACATTTGTTAAGTATAAATTGAATATCTAAAACAATTTAATAATTTTAATATCGATATATCAAGCGAAGCTATTTTTTAAAAAACTTAAACTTAGACCTCGGTAACTCATTTTACAAATACGACATTAAATTGGTTTAAAAAATCTATTAGTGTATTAGAAAATAATTATTAACCAGCTAGAAAGTTTTAAATTAGCTTAAATAAACTTTTTAATAGTTATATAAATTAAAAATCTTCGAACTTCAATCTATTATAAATTGTTACAACTTAAGAAATTTTTTGATAATTCAATATTAAAAATGTTACTGAAACCTTATTAAATAATAATTAACTATAAAGGTAGGCGCTTTAAATCGATCTAAAAGATATATTAAAACTTGTAGTGCAATAACTTATTAACACGTTAAAACTTGTACAGAATATAGTATTAAGCAGTTATAATCGAATCATTTTTCAACATTATATTTATTTTTATTTTATTAATTAAACGGTTACAGTATAACTTTTTAAAGTATTATTATTACTTAAAGCTTAATATTAAATTTATATAAATGTTATAACTAAGTAGTTTTAAAATATATAACTTTTTATTATAAATCATAATAACTTATACATTATAAATATTTGCGATTATTATAACTTATAAACAGTTTTACTAATTATATAGTTTGAATAATTCAGCTTTAGCGGCGATCTATTAGAAATTTGCTGAAAGTTATATTCTGTCGACTTATTCTTTTACAAGAGAACGGCTACAGAGTTATCAGAAAAAGCATTCTTTAAAGCGGGCGGAGCCCAATCGAGCCGGCGCGACTTTGTAAGCTCCATAGAATCTCGAAGGGCATTGTGACTCAGACAAGAAGAGCGCTAACGCAACAGAATTCATCACCAAGGTTGTAGCGTCAAGGTTCGCTAGGCGCACAGGCCGCTCAGATAAAAGTGGGGCTTTTACCGAGTCGTCACTTGGATATTGTGGAATGGCCGCCTTGGCATCGAGGTGGGGTAGCTTTCCACTAGCCTTACCAGTTCTGTGGATCATTAAAACTTAATTCGGACTCCCTGTCCCCTTGCGGTAAAAGGCTGCTGTCAGCTGGTCGTTCCCGATTGAGACCCTTGGTGAGTCTAAAACTACGGGACGTCACGCGACATAGCTTTATCCCCATCGGGAACAAGCCGCACAAGCTGTGGATATGACAGCGCCAATGCGTTGGTTGCTGGAACAGGCCGTTCGACGTGGCTGAAATAGCGTAACTTCGCCCTGTTCCCTTGCGGCCTTTTAATTTCCTGGAATCGCATGGAAACCACTTTTCATTTCGAGGCTGAGCATCCCTGTAAAGCTTTACAGTACAAAGGTCGGGCGCAAAAGTGGGACATATATTCTGATCTTGGTCACAGTATGGACTCTAGCTAAAAAGATTATTTTGCATTTAGGTATGCTGTAAGATAAATAATCTTAATTGCAAAAACGCTATGAAAGCTCTAAAGATATTCTTTTAAAATTTATCTTTAGTATATAATAACTGTTAGCTTTATTTTTACTGTATTTCATTTTACATTCTATCGCATTATAGATCTGTTTCGATATTGTATATATACTTTTATGCTCGACTTTCGTAAATATATTTCCGTTACAGGTCCGTATTTAAAACAGTAACATAATAAGCAGATTAATAAACGAATTATTAAAATAAAGTAAGGAGAAAAACTTTAATATTATAACTTAATAAGCTTAACTGCTATAAAAACGGTCGAGGTTTTTGAAAACGTAATCCGGTTTAGGCTCGGGATTGCGTGATTGATTTAATAGGCTTAACTTACCTTATTCAATATAGAATTATAAGCTTATTAAGTTTAAAAATAAGTTAAAAAAACTTATAAAAACTTAACAAATAAAATAGTAGTAGGTCGATAGAAATAATTTAAACTAGAAGTAAAATATATATATTTTTCAAATTTATAATATAAGTTATATTACTTTATAATATTATATCATTATGTAATATATTTTTAATATTACAAAACGTAATTAATTTAGTTTATTATTTTGATTTTTACCGTATTTTTAATACAAATTTGTACCGTTTAAATATACTAATAACTTAAATTTTAACAGTTATATGCTATAAAAGTTTATTTAATAGTGCCGTGAAGCTTTAAGTAACGCTTCTGAAGGACTATATCTTTTTTTTATATTATAAGTATTATAGAAATTTAATTTTAAGCAAAATTTAAAAAAGTTGATAAATAGATTTAAGAATGCATGCTTTAAATAAAAGTTGATTTACTATAAATTAATGTTTCGAAATATAAAATTACGAAGTTTTGTAAATAATGATGAAAAAAACAATTTTTAATATTTTTTAACCTAGATACGAACTTATTTTAGGTTTTAAAACTTAAACAAAATATCAGACTAAATTTTTACAGTTGTGGCTTTTTTATAAAAATACTTTAGATTAATTTAAACCTATTATATTAGATTATTTCGAAAACGGTTAAATCTACGATAAAAGTATAATAAACGATACTCTTTTTTATTATTTTAATTTCGAAAATAAATAGATATTAATATTACATTTTCCGACAGAAAATATATTATTGTATAATAAATTTTATATCTACGACAAAAGGTTTAATTTTAAGCTATCCGTTTGTACTTAAACGTTTTATAATTAAAATATAATAAACTAACAGTAAAATAATCTAATTAATATATTTTATAAACAATATATAAATTAATTGAAAAAATGAAATTACTAAATGATTTCATTTAATTGCATTAAATAAGTATACTAAGAAAACTTTAAAAATCGAAAATAAATAATACGAACGTTCTATAAAAGAATAAAGAAAAATATATGACAAATTAAAAAAAAATTAAAATGGGGCGGAGTTGTTACAGAAACAGGGGTTTCTGTTTCCAGGAGACCTACTTATGGAACCTAACGCAGATCTGTTACAGGTAAACCCCGGGCAAAAAAACTTAGCTTATTAAGTAATCTAAATAATTTAAGTAATTTGGACCAGATTATATAAATTATATAGATTTATGATATATTCACTTTAGGAATTAGGATATATAATAAATAAGTTTTTTATATAAATAATATCTACTTAGTTTTTCGTTTTTTAACTATTAATTTAAGTTTTTAATCTAAAGATAATTATACCGTTTTTTAATTAAGAAAAAAATCTTTAAATCTTTTTAACGAATAAACTCCCAGTAAATTATTTTTCGCCTTATTATTATTTGCAAATCAAAACCTTATTTCGAATATTACTTATATCTTTAGGTAAATATATAATAGGTTCGTTATATTTTAATAATTCCTTAATTCATAGCCGACGAACAATTTACCGCCTAATTAAGGTATAGATTTTCCTGAATTTAATACAGATAATAGCATAGGACGATATTTAAAAAATAAATAACATATCCGATTCCCGTTATTAGCTAGTAAAGAATTAATAACCAAATTAAACGATTTACCCCTTATTGAAAAAGTTCTTTAATTAATTAATAATATAATACCCTTTATTACTTGATTTTAAGGAGGCCCTTTTTTTAACCTTAATAACAGCCTTTATCCGTAAGGGAAATAATTAAAATATAAGGAATTAAAATAAATAAAGATAGAAAAAAATACTTAACTCGAAACCAAAAGGGAAAAATACCAAAATATTTAATTGAAGAAAAAGAACTTATTATAGAAAAGCGAATAAACGTTTTGGCCTAAGAAGTTAAAAGCTTAAAAAAGGAGAACATTCGATTCGCCAAAAAAAAACACTGATTTTTCCGTAATTCGGCTCCTTTAAAGGACGAAATTAAAAAAGTGGTTTCCAATTATTTTCGTTCGGCGCAGAACGACCATAATAATAGGGAATTTCGATTCTGCCACTGTTTGGCGAAAATCGATTACGAAAAGGAATCATTCCGCCTTTTAGCTATTATGGAATGCTAAATATTAAAGGTTATAAATTAACTTCCTCTAAGCCTTATAATAAATTTACGAATATTAAAGGATTTTTGGTATAAGTTAGGCTTTACCTTAAATTTTATGAAAATTCTTTGCCGGAAAATTATTAAAAGGTAATGGCCATTTTTTAATTACTTATCGGAAAAGTTTTCTTATGGTTCGAACCTATTATGAGAAATTATTTGCAAAATTATTTCGAAAAATTTTCGGACATAATTAATTATATTTTTAACAAATATAAATATTTTGAGGACAAAATACAAACCTTATTTGGAAACCTAGATAAAAAATAATATGTAATTAAGTAATTTTGTCTTTTTCGCCAGACCAAGTTAATATCTGAATATACGATAAAATTTAATTATTTAGTAATTATTTTTAATTTGCCAGAAAACGTATTATTTTATCTTTATTATAACGGCTTAAAATTTCAGGTTAAGGATAAATTATATATAGAACCCAAAATGGGATTTTTTGTAAAATATATAAATAAGGTTATTATTATTAACCGATATATTTTTAATTGGTATTTCGAAAAAAAGAAACCGGCAAACGAAGTGATAATAAAAATTTTAATAACCAAGCCAAAAAGGATAAGGGCAAGCTTTAAAAGAAAGCGAATTTTACTTTAAAAAAGCTTAAAAAAACCAATTTAAAATAAAGTATTTTAATTATGGCAAAAAAGGGTATTTTAAAAGCAAATATTGTTCCTCCGCTAAAAGGGATTCCAAGAAAGGAGAAATTTCTTAATCCCAAAAAAAAGTTAGGATGATTAAATAAAAAACCGATAGTAAAGTAAAAGAAAAGAAAAAAAAATTAATTCGATTTTCTCTTAGCCAAAATTTATTATTACCATAATTACTTAGATTTAAAACGATATTTTAAAGTACGAAAATTATCTTATCTGCTAGGATTTTAAGGTTAAAACTTACAAATATTACCTAGGACAAACGGTTTCCAAAATAATTATAGGGTTAAGATATCAGTATTACTTTAATTCCTAGAAGTATAAGATATATATAGAGGACGGTTAGTTTCGACCGGATACTAGCAATTATAAATAATTGTCTCCAAAGTTTTGCGAGCTCCTAGAATATTTGGTACATACCGAAAAACCCAAATCGAACTTTTACGACCTATTGCATTTTACCGTCTGTTATTTCGACGATTATTTCGTTTATTTTAAAGCTAAAAAGGATAATAGCTTTTGGCCTAGATAAAACAAAAAAATATTTACCGAACTTAATAAAAAGTACAGATATATAAAAACCTCCCGATAGCGAAAATACTTTAGGTTTTGTTATTTATATTTTAACTTAAAATAAAGTCGAAAAGTTATATCGCAAGGATATTTATGTTACGTCCCGACGTTTTATATTTAATGCAAGCTCCTAAATATGGGAATATTTTTTTCGGAGGTATACCTTTTTGACTTTATAATTTAAAAAGTATAAAACTAAGGGATAAGCCAAAAGAAAATAATTATTTTCGGATATTAATTAGGCAGAAAGAAATGGTACAAGTATATAGATAATTATTGTACTAAATATGCAACTAAGAAAATTCGAAAATGGAAACGCCTTTTTATAAGCAGATTACGTTAATCAAAAAATGATAAAGGTTTTCGAAAATAAGGTATCGAAAAACTCCAATATACAAAACCTTATATAAGGTAATAAAAGGATTACGTAATTAAATAAAGATTTTTTTTCGATATAAAAACAAAACGTTTAAAGCTATAATCGACTTAAAAGCAAAAAGTAACTTTATTTTTTTTATAATGGTAAAAAAATATTAGATTCATTGGAAATATAAGTTAAAATCCTATAAGTTATGTACAGTGGACGGGAATTTGTCCATATACGAAAACGGACGAATTTTTCAGAAAATTAAAGAATTTTTCGTGTAAATTTACGGATACCAAAAATGGATTTTGCTGGATATTGCCGATATTTCCGGATACGATATTATTTTGGAAATATTATGGTTTAAATTTAGCAATCCATATATTAATTGGAAATATTAAATATTTTTATAGGAAAATAAATTACCCGAAAAAAACGATTAAAAAATTTGCTATATTATCAAAAAAATCCAGATTATAGATCAAATTTTTACGGTACCACCTAAATATTAACGGTTCAAAAAATGGTTTAAAAATAAAGAAAACTATAAGTTATTACCATATAATTAATGGGATCATAAGATATTTATCAAAAAAGGATATTATTTCAAATTTTATAAAATTTATTATATAAATTTTAATAAGTTAAAGATTTTGTAAAAAAGTATTTAACTTAATTTAAAAAAAGATATATTTAACTTTTTAATTTTCCTGCTGGATATCCCGTTTTTATAGTACCAAAAACCAAAGATAAAAAGCAAAAAATTAACGAAAATAAAAATCTGTTTTTTAGAAAAGTTATTGATTATAAACAGTTAAACGATATTACGATTAAAAACGGATATTTTTTAATCCTTATAAATATGTTAAAAAAACGTTAATAAAACAAAATAATTTATTGCACTTAATTTTTAAAACGGTTATTACCGTATCAAAATAACGAAAAAAGAAAAATAAAAATCGGTATTTAAAACGATATATGGATTTTACGAATATAAAATTATACTTATGGGACTTATTAATATCCCTACCAGTTTTTAACGCCTAGTTATAATTACGTTCAGAAAGTTTTTAAATAAATTTATGTTCGTTTATTTTGACGATATCATTATTTATTCCGAAACTTTCGAAAAATACAAAAAGCAGGTTGCCTAAGTACTCCAGACGTTAAACGAAACAAATATCTAAGTTAACCTAGCCAAAAGTATATGGCATACGTAAAGGCTAGATTTTCTGGAATACGTTCTTATTTCTGGCCAAATCCAGATTTAACGTTTCAAGATAAAAATAATTAAGAACTAACTTATCCTTAATAAGGCGACCGTTATAAATATCCGGCAAATTTTAGGATTTACGGATTACGTACGCGGCCTAATTAAAAAATACGGAAATATAATTAGGTTATTAACGAAATTTATTACCAAAAAATATACGGAAAAGGAATTTAAATTTCTAAAAAATGCGAAAAGAACGTTCCAGATATTAAAAAATACGATTATTAATAGACCCATAATGAAATTACCTAACGTAAACAAAAAAACGCCTGAAAACGGATGCTTTAAATTACGCCTTAGGCGCCGTCCTAAAATAATTAAAGGATAACGGCAAATAATACCTAATGGCATATTATTTAAAAGCATTCCGAAATGCAGAATTTAGATATTAAATTTATAATAAAAAATTATTGGCAATTATTAACGTTTTTAAAAAATAAAAGTTTTTCTTTAACGGAACAAAATTTCTTTTCGATATTTACTTCGATTATAAAAACCTTACCTAATTTATGAAAACCTAAAAACTAAATAAACGATACGAAAAATAAATAATATTTTTATTAAAATTTAATTTTAAGATATATTATATTTAAAAAATATTTAGGTAAATATTTTTAGTTATAAAGGAGATTATAATTTTAAAGTTTCTAAAAAAAAATGCAAATATTATAATATAACTAGGATGGCATTATATAATTATGCGAAATTTTAAGGAAATTATCTTCCGAACTTTTAATACGGTTTCGGAATTCTTATAATATATAGGAATAAGAAAAAGTTTAACAGTTAAAAGGATAGCCAAAAAATCAATTATTATACCATGGCAAAATTTATATTTTAAAGGATTAACAAAAGCAATTCGTAAAGGAATTCCATAAAAACCCGTTATACGGATATTAAAGGATCTTTAAGATTATTAGACGGTTATAAGAAAAATATAATTTCCTTAAGTTTTGCCGTATAATTAAAATAATTATCAAAAACTGTAATATTTGCAATATAGCAAAAGTAATACGATATAAGCCTTATGGATTATTATAACCTATTAAAATTCCAAATAAGGCATAAAATATTATAATTTGGGATTTTATTATTAATTTATTTTTATTTAAGGACTTAGTTATTAGAATCGAATACGACAGAATATGGATAATTGCTAATAAATTTATTAAATATGGGTACTTTTTACCTTTTAAAAGAAACGCGATAACAAAATAATTAATTTATGCTTTTATTAAATATTACCTTAATAAATATACAATACCAAAAAAATTATTTTCGATAAAAATACGTTTTGTATTTTAAAATTTGGCACCAACTTTTTTAAATAAATTAATGCCAAACTTAAATTCTTAACAGCATATTATCTTTAAATACATAACTAAACCGAAAATTTAAACCAGATTTTAAAATAATATTTTCGAAATTATATTAATTATTAACAAAATAATTAGGTAAAATTTTTACTATTGGTATAAATCGCTTATAACATATCTGTTAATAAAAATATGGGCATATTCCCTTATATAGCTATATACGGACGCAATACAAAGACGGAACGTCCTAAATAACCATTTAATAAAGCTCCAAAGATTATTATAATTGCTTTAAAAACAAAAATTTTAATAATAAAAATCAAAACGATTTAAATTCGTTTTTAAAACGAAATATAATTTTTTAATAACGAATAACCCAGTATTATAACAAAAAGAAAATTAAAAAATTAATTTTGGCAAAAGAAAATAAGGTTTACTTATTATGCCAAAAACAAAACGCAACTTTAAATATCTTATAAATTAAAATAAAAAAACTTAACGATAAGCTTAACTTTAAGGAAATTAGCTTATTTAAAATTAATAAAGTTATTTCCAAAACTAATTATCGATTGTCGCTATTTAAAAATATAAAAATATATCCAGTTTTCCATATTTCGTTATTTAAATCAATACCCAAAAACGCCTTATTAAAAATAAAGCTAAAAATCGAAAAAAATAATGGCAAATATAAAGTCAAACAAATATTAAATTCTAAAATAATTAAAAACAAAATCCAATATTTAATTAAATGAAAAAATATTTATATAAAGGAAACTTATGGAAATTATTTAACCATTTAACGAATGCGATAAACTTAATTAAGACGTTTTACCGCCAGAATTTTAACCGACCGTCTTTAATACGGCTAAGGTCGCGGGCGATAACGGTCCCCCGTTTAAATCCAAATCTTCGGCGTTCCAATCGAAAAAATAAAAACTTTCAAAACGGCGTCCATTTCAGAAATAAGCTGCGCTTATTCCGTTTTTACGCGACGTTACTTTTTTTGCATCTTTTCCCATTTTTCTAACCGATTTAGTTTTTTTTCTTTTTTCAAAATAGTTACGATTTTTTTAAAACTTCTTGTTAAAAATATAAACGCTTTATCCGATCAATAAGCTCCTTTGTCCTTTTTTTGATAACCTCCTAATACGCGACTAAGGTATTTTCCGCCTTTTGTTTTTTTTTTCCAAATAATTATGTATTTTACCTAATTTCGTTAATAAATTCATAGTTAAAACGTCATAAGCTGGATGTTAACGACAGGTATAATAATTATAACTTAAGATATCCGGAGTAAAAAAGCATTCGGATTCGCCAAGACGAATATAATTGGAATAAGGAAAAGCCTTAATACTAAACTTTTTGATGGAATTAATTCGAACGTTACGAAAATCGCGTTAATTTAAACGGGGTTTTTTTTTTCGAAGACGACTTAATATGGTAAAATTAATTAGGATACTTTGAAAACCTTTTTTTAACAAAAATAAAGTAGCTATTTACGGTTTTTATCTTTAAGATAAAGATCCTTAAAAAGGGGAAATAATATTATAGGAACAGGGATTCCTATTTCCAGAAAACCTATTTATAAGGCCTAGCGCGGATTTGTTACGGGTAAACCCCGGGCAAGAAAACTTAGCTTATTAAATAATCTAAATAATTTAAATAATCTGGACCAGATTATATAAATCATATAGATTTACGATATACTTATTTTAGGAATTAGGATATATAATAAATAAATTTTTTATATAAATAGCCCCTACTTAATTTTTCGCTTTTTAGCTATTAATCTAAGCTTTTAATCTAGAGGTAATTATACCGTTCTCTGATTGAGGGAAAAGTTTTTAAATCTCTTTAACGAATAAACCCCCAGTGAATTATTCCTCGCCCTATTGTTACCTGCAAATCAAGACCCCATTTCGGATACTGCTCATACCTCCAGGTGGATGTATAACAGGTTCGTTACAGGGGTGTTACACCTATAATCAGGCTCAGCTGATCAGAAAGCCCGAGTCTCGCATGTATATTAAGAAGTTCCTTTTCGCTATAGGTTTAACTTCTAGATATTATCAACCACCATTACCACTTAGCACATTTTTTGTTATTTCAGTTATCGAGGTTTAATACCAGGAATATAATCAGAATAAGTTTTTTATTTCGATAATCTCACTACGTATCGTCATATAAAATTGATTATCCCTATTAATTAAAACCAATTTTCCTTTTACCTTAACTTATTTAGCTGCTAAAAAGACAAAAACTGGCTTTAATTAGCTACCAAAGCAATTTTCGATATTTCCGATTAATATTTGGAAAAAAAATAAAATTTTAATTAGAAATACGAGTAATAATAATTACGGTTATAAAAATACAAAAACGTATATTATGTTTTACAAAATAACGACGTTACGAATAATTGATAATAACGAAACGACTTTAAAACATTATTAATTAAAGGGGATATTTTGGAATTAAGAATTTAGGGAATTTTATCCGGAATTAGATTTTTAACAAACCGATTTCGGAAAATTATATGTTTAAAAATGTATAGGCTTAAAGATACATATTAATTACTTATGTTTTAAACTGACAGTATAATTTAAAATATAATATATTTCTGAGAAAACCTTGTTTAATAAAATGAAATTCGGTAATTTGGAAATAAGATATTAAATAAAGAATTAATTAAGATTAAGAATTAATTAATTATAATTTATTAGGATTAATTATAAAAAATTAATGTATTAGCAATAGGAAATAAAAATATGTTATTAATAATATTGTCGGGGCACAAATGTCTCGGTTTAATCTTTATACCCCATATTTCTAATTACCATTTTCATAACTTCACTTATACACTTTTTCACCAATTCTTAATAAAATTACTAGTAATTTTAATTACTTATAAATAAATAAATTGCGTATACGGTAAGATATTCTAATATTTCGTATACCAGCCCTAAATTATAATTATAACTTCGATCCGCTTTAATATATTATTTATTAAATTATTTAGTATATTTTTTACGAGCTTTTCTTATATCGCAATTGTAATAATAATAAGTAAATCCAGTATTTTCTGCGTATTACCGAATAACTTAAGTTTCGGTTTCTTTTTTTAGATACGTTTTTTTAATAACTTTTATATGTTTTTGATAAGGTTTAAATCGGGAGAATATGAGGACCATTTTAGCATTTCGACGGCCTGTCTTTAAAGTTATTCTTTTACGATTCGGGTGGTATAAACGCGAACGTTATTTTGTATAAAAATAAAATTATTATTAAAGTTTTCGAGAAGGTATTTATTAAAGTAATTACGATAAGTGCGACCGGTTATTCTGCCTCGGGCGGTTTCGGGGTCCTTATTAAGGGCTATTAGGAAATTCCGTTTTCTATACCGGATGCCACCTTAAAATATTTGCGTTTAACCGGTCTTTTTATCGAAGTTATATATATTTAAATGATAAACTGGAATTTTGTATTTCGAAGGAAATAATTCAAAATTAACGTAATAATTAAAATAAGAAAAGTAATATGTTAAAGATATTTTTTAACTGAAAACTTACTGCGCCTGTTTACCGTAATTGCGGTTGACGTTTATTTCGTTGTTAAATAAGACTTTTTGCTATTATTCAAAAGGTTTATTGCGGTATTCCAAAATTTAAAAAAGTTTTTATTTTATATATTTCGGAATTAGCAATAAACGTTAAAATACGTATTAATATATTATCTTTTTCTGACAAAATTACTGCATTAAAATTTATCTAAAAATATATAAATAATATAATTTGATAAATTTAAGGATAATTATAAAAGCATTAAAATTAATAAATCGCCATAAATACCTTTTATACATCGGCCGAAATTTATATAAGTAACCTGAACGTGGTAAAAATTGGGCTGAATTTTAACGCATATAGCAATTATAAACCCTTTAAACGGTAATAACGAATATTGCGTATTTTCCCGTAATTTTGGCAAAGCCGTTACCCAAATTCTTTCGATTTTCTATTTCGTTCTCGTATAAAGTAATTATTCTTTTCGCGAAGCAATTGAACCCAAAATAGGTTGTTTACTTATGATTAAAGTATGAAGGATGTTGGCGTTAAAATAATAAAAATATTCGTTTTTGTAAAGCGTACAGAAATTTGTCGAAACTTTTGCACCTTCACTGTATATTTACGCAAAGGTTAAATTAATTAACATTAAAGTAATGCCGTTATAATTAACGATATGGATTAAATTATTAATATAAGCAGAAGAAGAAATAAGGTTATAGATTTTGTGACTTCGTTTACATAAAGAAAATTTCGAAAAAGAATTAATATTATATAATATAATTAAAGAAATGGGACCGATTTATTAAATAACATTTTTTGGAATATTTTTGCTTTAATAAATTAGTATTTCGTATGACCTTTATTTGGAAATATCCTTTAGTATTTGCTGGTATTAATTAACAGAATTAGTCTAGCGGTAAATTAAATAATGGAAGTATTAATCGTAAAATTAAAAACGACTTAGTCCGATATTTACTGCCAGCAATATGTTAATAAAAAAACGAGTTTATTTAAGTAAAAAGAAAAGGGCGATATTTTTATTACGATTACGAAAAATCCAGAAAATATGGACGAAAATATTAAACGTCTTACATTCTATTATATTTACGTATGCGAATAATAACTTTAAATTATTAAATTATATTAATTCTAAGTTATTGTTTTCCCATTAACAAAATCTTTTACGATTTAGACGATTTGCTAAAAATATGTCGAAATTATTAAAGATTATAGCATAATAAAAGTCATTACTTACTTTGGAATTTCTTATTATTTGAAAAAAATAAAAGTTTAATATCGAATATTATTAATTATTATTGATTATTTAAATTTACGTATAAAAACGAGGTTAATAACGAATTATCTTTAAATAATCCTAATAATTTCTTAAAGCCGGTTATAAAAGTAATTAGAAAATGGGTATCGAAAATATCGAAAATTATCGTTAAAATACCTAAAGGACGAGAAATTAAATTTATTTAAATTTTGTCATAAACTTTTATTGGGTCTATAATATTTACTTTTAAAAATATAGCTTTAAAATCCCTTAATTAATATGCATACGGATTACCGATAAGCATTATGAATAAGCTCATTTTTTTATGGTATTACCGGATACGTTTGTTTTTTTAGATTTTCGTTTTTTTAGCATTATAATTACGGATTAGCTTAAGAAAATCGGTAGGCTGTATCGGAAGTATAAATTTATAAAAGCAGAAATAATTAATAAGTTGTTTTATTAAATAGATAACCTTTTTATGAAAGATTAAGTTAAAATCGTCTTTAAGGGTATTATTATTTGGGATGAACCAGTTGAAAGTATTTTGAAAACTTTTAAATTATAAAACTTAAAATAAATACGGATTATTAAAAATTAATTAAAAATATTAATAAAATATGTTTAATATAATATACCTAATTAAATTTAAAGTATTATTTAGAATATGTTATTAAGGTTTACGATATTATTAAAAAGAATTAGGCTTAAAAACAAAATTGCAAATAATGATAAATATACCGAAAGCTTATTAAAGATTTTTAATTAGTTATTTCGAAAAAGGTTTTAATAATATTTTTACGAAATTTAATAAATAATATATAACGTTTTATAGTACCGAAACGATATTAATTAAAATTTAGCTTTTTAATAAAGTTAAATAAATTAAATATAAGTGGCGAAGACGATAATTAAATATGGTTTATTTCGACTTTAATTAAATAAAGAAGGTATAATAATAAGACCTTAGATTTTTTCAATAAAGTAATTTTGGATTTAAATCTTTTTTAATACCAAAACGTAATTAGATATCGGAAATTATTAATATTTTACAGAAATTAAAGATTACTTAAATATGATAAATTTAAAATTTTACCGTTTTTAAAAAAATGAAAAACCGTAAAGTTACGTAGTTATTATAATATTAGGTATTTTTAGGCCAAGAACTTCCTTAGGTATAATATAATAATACCGATTTATCGATTAATATAATAAGTTTTTAGCCGGGCGATTTCGGCAAAAGAAGATTTTATTATAAGCAAAGTGGTTACTAAGATAATTATTAAAGCCGCGGAGCATAATTCGGTAATTTTTAAAAAAGTATTTATTAACTTTGCGATAAATAAGGGTACGTAATATATACGTATATGTTATTTTCGAACATAAAAATACTGGTTTAATTTCGTTCGATAATAATTAATATATGATTTTTTTCGGTTTTAAAGTTAATGGTTTTAATTTAAGTATAATATAATTGCCGACAATATTCCAAAATTAATCGATCGATAAAAGGATTTTTATTGGGAAAAAAATCTGAAAATAGATATATAATTTCCCTAATTTGTTTAATTATTTTAAGGATAAGATAAAATATTATAATTACTAATAGAAAATTTATAAAAAATTAAAAAGATTAAAATTTAATATTGATTAGGATTTTATTTGTTTTATTACCCCGGATATACCTTATTATACGATAACTTTAATGCTTAACTAATGGGAATCCGTTATTAATTAAAACCGTATTGTTAAGATTAATATATTTTGTTTTATTATAAGGGACAGTAAATTATTTTATGAAAAAGTACTTTTCGTTAATTAAATTTGGAACGATTTTATTAAAAGCAAAAATATTCGGTATTTTAAGTAAATTTAGGTATTAAAAGTTAATATAGATAATTAGTTTTTAAAATTTGTTAATATTATGTTATTTAAGTAATCGAACAAAAAAAAAGAAAAATACCGGCGAATTTATAAAGAAAAATAATGCCGATAATAATAAACTTATATAAAATGAACATTTATTTTTAAATGCCGAAATAAAAATATCAGCGGATTATACGTTTAGTTCTGATAAATAAATTAATAAGTAATTAAGAAAATATTAAGAAATTAGAATTTACAAAAATACGAAGGAAAGTTCGAAATTATTTAGTTAGAATTAATTAAAATTTGTCCGGATTTTAGTAAGATTTTTAAAAGTTTTATAACCGTAAGAATATTAAAAGTATTAAATTGTAAAAATAAGAAAACGATTAAGATAAAAAAAGCAAAAATCCGTAATTTTATATTTATTAAACCATAATAAACGCCCAAGAATTGGATTATGGATAATAGAAATAAGCCGGCAAAATAAAACGAAATTAACATTTTGTCTGTAAAATAATATAATCCGACCGAATATATTATTTCGTTATTCCGACTTATTACTATAATTGGTTTTTTTAAATAAAGGACCTAATTAATAATATTATTAATACCGAAACCGAATCGAATATTATAATTCTGTCGTATATTAAGAAATAAGAGTTGACAATACGATAAATACAGGTTTTATTATAAAGTTTAATTCCTAAAAAAATATTAAATTCGAAAACGTAATTGAAATTTCGATTTAATTAATTGGTTAAATATTTATTATTTTTTGTTTTGTTATTGAGGACCGCTGCATAACATAATTATGAATATTAGTATTTAATTTTATGGCGAAAACGAAAATAATATTAAATATGGACCCAAAAATAATAAAAAGAATTTTGGAATTCGGTCGGACGAGAATCATTATTTTTTTAGTACCGGTAAAACGAATTAACCGCAATATTTGCGTAAATAATTAATCTGAAAAGGTATAACCGATAAACCTATAAGCCGTTTTATTAGCGTAAAACATTTTAATAATGAAAAGATAAATAAATTCGTTATAAGCCCTTGTATATGTAAGATAATGGACAGCTGTGAGCTGGGTGAGGTGATCTCCGACCAGTCGTAGAGCAGATTCCAAGAAGTGAGTGTATTAGGTTACTTCCATCTGGCGTTTCCCACTAGCTGCCAGATGGTGGATTTATACTAGTGAGTGGGTCGGTGGCTGATCGGTGGCTGGTCGGCTACCAGCCTCATCCTCCTAGGGGCTGTATTCTCACAGTATATTTTCGATTAGGAAAACGTTTTTAATTAAAATTATAAAATAATTTAAGAGGTTATACAAAATAAGTTAAATTTTAAGGATAAGATTTTAGGATAATTCGGTAATGAAAAGTTGGTATATACGCTGTATAGAATTTTATAGAAAAAGATATGCGATAATATAAAGGAAAAAAAAAGAAACGGTACAAATTACTATAATATATAAGATTAAGTGAAAAAAAAACAATTTTTATCGCTAATATATTATCCGATAAATCGATATTATTTAAGAACCCATATTAAAAAATTAAGAAGTTCGAAAAAGTTATATAAACGATTAAGGAATAAGGAAATGCTCCAGATAAACTTGATATATTATTAACGGTATTATTTTTCAGGTTTATTTCGATATCTGAAGTGATTCGATTAACCGCAAGAAAAATTAAGGCTTTATTTAATTAGATCGGCGATACGTTTACTTATATAAAAAAAGGCTTTTTTAAGAAAATAATGTTCTGAAAAGAAATTACCTTAGCATAAAATTAATAGAAATATGATTAAATTAAAACAATTATCGTACCTTTTTAAAAAATCAAAATTATTTCTTATCAAGAATAAGACGTTGATAGGATTATGGTATTAGTTAATATAAAAAATAAGCTGATTAATAAATTGCAAATACGTATCGAAAAAAAATGCTTAAATAATTGTCGGTTAGCAGGGGGTGCTCTAGCACCCCATATACTAAAAATTCCCTCTGATCGGAACGTATATGTTCCGAAACTAGATCACCTTAAAGTACAGTGCGCGTTTTAGAACACCTGCAACTAGTTATTAATATATATATATAACTGATATCCCTTATATCTGACAATTAAAAGTTTTATTCGCTTAATTAAGGCATATATTAATTGATCAGCTGTTATTAAGACGATATAAGCTATATATCAATTGTGATTATCGAAATACGCCAATAATAATAATATCAATCGTACCGTTAACGTCCTCCGTTATTTATAAAGGACTCCCAATCTAATGTATACTTGCTTAATATTTGCAATTATATCGATTTGAATTAAAACTTTTAATAACTTATTAAACTTATAAAACTTAATATAACCTTTTACCCAAAAAGACGAATGCATTATACGATACGAATTAATACCTTAAGCGGTTTTTCGTCCATATTTGCATTTTCTGGAGCAATTACCGAAGAAATCGATTATATTAATTATTTAACAAATACCCTTAAAATAACGACTAAAAGCAGATAAGCTTATAATTAGGATTTTACGGCATATATTTATAAAGATCCGAAGTACGATACTTTTTATTAGAACATTAACGACCTTACGAAATAAATTCTAAAGTTAATATTTTTAGTAATTAAAGAAATTAGCTTTTTTCTAAAAAAGAAATTACGGAAATAATATGCCAGCCTGGGCGAATCCGGCAAGGTGTACGATAGCAGATTCCTAATTAATATTTAACAGAAATACCGTAAACGGTTAAAATAAATTTCGAAATTAATAAAAAAGCTAAACAAATAAATCGTAAAATAACAAAATATTATGGCCCAGAAATAATAATATGGTATTCCGGAAACAAAAATAATAATTATATAAGTTAACGATTTATATATAATATTAACCTTTATTATTATAATTTGGACGATTATCTTTTAAATGGTAAAAAAAGCCGAAATTAATAATAATACGATTAATTATTAGGAAGTAATAACGACCTTATTAAATTATTAGATTATAACAAACTTATAATAATTATTAAGGAATATTAAAGTAACGTTTTTAATGCTTTATGAGATATTTATAAACTTTTTTAATTAATACGACCTTAATTAAAAAAACTTCAAAAATATTAACTTTTAACTGCAAAGAAAAACTTTAAGCCGTAAACCAAAACGAAATAACCGTAAAAGCTTTTATACTGACCCAAACGGTAATAAGCGAAGGCGTTAAAAATTAAATATATAAAGTATCCGTTATAAAACGTATTTAATTAATTACCATATATTATTTAATTACTATTATGCATTCTTTAAAAAAACCCCAAAAGGTGTTTATTTTAACGATAAAGTGATAATATATATTTAAGGACAAATTTCCGCCGATTAGATTCTAAAGAAAAAAATCGACCGTTTATCAAAAATTATTGGAAAACTTATTATATAAAAGATAAATTAATTTTTAAAGAAGGTACGATAAATGCTAGCATATTTCCTGGTTATTAATAAACGTGACGCTATAAGTACTTTATTTTATTTTTTTTTAGAAATGTAATTATTTTGAACTTGAGGTTTATAATATATATTTTTAATTAAATTAATAGATTTTTAAATTTTAATCTTATTATATATGGTAACGGGATATACGTAAGTAATCATTTTATTCTGATTAAGAGATATAAAAAGGTTAATGTAATTTTTCGAAACTTTAATAATACGAAAACGTTACGTTTATATAATATAACATATTACGAAAGTTTCGTATATAACCTGGTATTTTTCCGGTAACTCCGGAAAAAAAGTTATTAATAAGATAACCGAAAAATTAATAATTTTATTCGAAATAAATATAATTAGGTAGTTATTATATTAATAAAAAATTTAATTAATTTTCTATCCAAAATATTAACGTAATAATTACATATATAATTTTAATAATTTATAAATAAAATATTAATTTTTAAATAACGAGATTATTACGAATCGATAACGGCATTATGTAACACTTAAAATTCGGATATCCAGGATCCGAAATAATTATTTAATTATAATTTTATACGAAAAAAATCCGCTTAAAAGGTTTTATAACAGTCGAATACTAATATATGGTAAAATGAAGGCTAAAAGGTTAATATGCCGTAAACCAAAAAAAGGAATATCCCGATTAGGATAAAAAATCGTTATCGATTTTGCAAATCTTAAAAAAGATCTTAAAAGATATAAATACGTTATGTTTACTACCGATAAATAACTAGATTTTATTTAGAATATTTACTTTAAAAATTCAAAATAAAATATATTAATTATAACGTGGCGATACTTTTTAAAAATTTTAAAAAATTAAGATAATGTTTTCTCATAAGTGATTAAATGCGATAACGAAATTCTAAAAAATTATTAATTTCGAGATATATTTTAATTATCTTTTTTAATATTAGATTTAAACTTTTAATATTATATACCTAAGTTTAGAATAGGGGTGTAAAACATTTAGGGGGTGTAATTAAGGAAAAAGCGATTACGATACGAAATAATATTAAGTTATTTTCGTTTTTAATTATATATATCTTTAAAGCGGTAATATATTTATATAACTATATTTTTAAATATGTATTTTTTAACAAAGCTTATACGAGGTTTATTATATTTATTTGGTATATAAAAACGGCGTTGCAGTATTTAATCGAAAATCTTAATAAGCTTATTTATAAGTATACGGCTATATAGTTTATGTTATAATAATTACTGTTATAAAGAAAAAATAAAGATGTTAAAAAGTAAATCTTAAAACGTGTATTAATACTTTTATCGGTTACCGATTTATAAATATTTACGAAATTTGGAACTTATTAATTAATAAGATTATTGTTATTCGAAAGATATATTTTAACGAAAAGGCCACGTTTTTAAGTAATATCAAAAATCTAAAAGATAACTTTTTGTATATTATAGAGCATTTATAAAATTAATTCCAAAAAGCAAAAATACTTAATTAAAACGATAATTATTTATTTATACATAAGAAAATGATAAAGGTTTACATAATATAATTTAAATACCGGTTAAAGAACAAAAATAATTTTAAAAAGATATTAGCATAAAATATATACGAAATTGGAAAAAATAAGTTTATTCGTAAGGGATTAATTAGTTTTATATAACCGTTATATTCGAAATATTTGCGTTTTTTAAATTATTACAGCTATTAAATTTGCCTTAATAATTAGTATGATTATTATGTCGCCGGAAAAAATGAAAATAGCCTTAGATTTTTTTTATATTGTTTGACCCAGCATAACGGTAAAAAACGAAGGTATTTTATGGGTTGTAAACGTAAACTTCCCTGTATGTTCCGTATTAAGAAGGTATTATCCGAAATAAATATCAAATGTAAGAAACTGTATTTAATATAAGACGTTTAACCTTTTTTATAAGTACGTACGATAACCGGCCGGTAAATTGCGGAAGTTTAAAGAAATTAGTTATTTAAAATAGGTATTACTTTAATCGAAAAGGAAATAATACTTTGGTATATAAAAAGGTATTTAGGTTATAAGACCGGGTATATAAACGTAATTTACCGCCATTGCCGTAAAGCCATAAAAAGCTACATATATGCCCGTTAGGGAAAATATTCCGTAAAACCGAAAAGGCTTATTTACAAAGCCATAAGAAAATGCAATTTTGGAAAGCCATTAATTAGTTTTTTGCTAAAGTGAAATAGGTTTTAAGGTATATATAAATATATATTTACAAATTTAATAAGCATAATTGGCTTTAAAAATATAAGGCCTATTTTGTTATACGAAGCGATTAATAACTTAAAACTGCTTATAGAAATATATACGTAATTACTTTGGTTAAAAAGTCGTTTCGAACTTTAATCGTTATTACAGTTAAATTCGATTCAAAACTTAAGTAATATAACGTTATAAATACTTTTGTAAATATTAATTTATTTTATAAAGTATACATACAAATGTTTTCAAGATAGCTGTAACGTAATAAAAATTTCCTAATTAAAAAGGTATTACATGGATTAAGGGAATTAGTTTTATTATAATAAAAAGATTTTATTAAAATATTTAAAGAATTAGGATTTAGCCCCGTTTTTTACGAACCTTATTATTTTACTAGTTAAAAGGTATTGATTTTTTTATAAACGATATTGTTATAATATATGGCAAAAAAGATTACGACTTTGTTAATTGATTGATTTAATAAATACTCAAATAATATATTTTAATAAGGGGCAAGGATTTATAATAATGTTACGGTATCGAAATAATTAAATGTGACGAGCTAGGGAGTTTAACCAACTATTAAACCTTAGTCGTACGAGTTTATGTTGGCAAAAGTATCGTGGGAATCTGAGCAATAAATACAGTAACGTATTACGTTTCGTAATATTAAAGGTACTTTAGGTAACAAATTATTATTGCAAGCTGAAATTATGTAAACTATGGAAATAATAAGCATATATATCTTGATTCCTTTATTACTGCTTATTTCTGCTTAATAGAGCTTTGTTAAACGGTTGTTTAATATTGCTTAATTGTATTTAGTTGTGCTTGGTTAAAACTCGTTAAGTACTAATTACGTAACCTTAAACTAACGTAATTTCGTGATTTTGGTTGGACCGTTTTCGTAGGCCCAGCTGGCTTAAGTCGTAATACGATCTCCTTTTTCCCTAAATTTTGCCCTTAAGATTTTTTTTGGTAAGCCTTTTCCCTTTAAGATGTTGGCCCGTATTATTAAAAATCGTTATCAAGTTTTTTTCGTTTATTACGCGATGTCAAAAAAATGCTTTTTATTTTTAATGATTTTATTTTTGAAATTATACCGTATTTTTTATGCTTTTTTAAAGTTTACAAATGCGAAATGATGGAAAACGTTTTTAAATGCAAAACGTACGTTAAACGTGGCTGTTTTTGTAATAGTAATAGTATTCCTTTATTTTTCTTAAAAAATATTCGTACCGAAAATTAACGTTTAAAATGCGAAAAGGTGTTTGTAAAAAAGCGTTTCTTGGAATTACAAAAACGTTATTAATAAGAAATAAACGAAGCTATTATGCAGTTAATTCGTTTTCGAAAATAAAAAATATTTTTTTGTTTGAAAGAAATTAAAATAATATAGTAAGAATTGTAGTTGCTACAGGAGTTGGAAAAGTAAGAACGTTAGGAGCAGGCTAACGGCAAGGTTTTTTTAGCCGCCTTGGCTTTTTTTTTAAAGCTATCTGGCGTTGTTTGGCCGTTGGAAAACGTCGATTGGGATATAATTATTTCCGGTAATTCCGTTACTGTTGGTAAAAAACTTTTAACAGACGTTAAGCGTTAATAAGGTTTTTGGCAGGTTTCCAGGCGTTTTCGGAGTCCGGATGCATTTTTTATTTGATTAGGTACTGGGTAAATCTGTTTTATTTTCGTATTTCGAAAATTTCTTTTATTTCGTATACTTATTTGTTTTTTATTTCCATATCGTTTTATGCCGTATATACCTTAATTGTATTTGCTATTAATTCTAATAAAGAAACGGAAAAGATTGGATAAAGTTTAATTTTTGGTAGAAATTCTAATTGGTAGTTATTTTTTGAGACTTTTTTGGAGATCTTGTATAAATCGATATATTTGAAATCGAACTTTTTGTTGGGTTTTTTTTGTTTAAATGTTTTTAGTTGCGAGGAAATTTTTTCTTCCAAAAGTTGGTTTTTTTAACTTTTCTTAGTTATAATATTTGCTTATTTGATTTCGTACGAATTTCAATTTTGTTTTTATTTTTTGGTATAATTGTCGTAATTATTTTGATATAAAAATTGTTTTGATATTGATTGGACCATTATTACGTATTCTTTTTATAAATTTCTGGAATAAACTTAAAATTTGCGTTCGTAAATATTATTTTGATACCTTTATAATAGCTAGTATTATAAATTAATTAAGTAATAGGTAATTTTTTAACCTAATTATTTTGTTTGTAATTGATGTAATATCGTAAGTAAGTTTTTAAAATTTAAATACGTTAAATAATTTACAATTGAGGCCGATTTGTATTATAAGGCCTTATTAAAATGTAAATATAAATGTTGATTCTTTATTTAAAATAATTTCCATAAATAATATATGTATCTTAAAACGTATTTAAAGAAAATATATGCCGTGTATTTGGCGTTTGTATTTTTATGATATGGTAAAAAATAAGAAAATTTCGTAAATCGGTCGACGATTACGAAAATATTATCGTAATGTATTTCCGTAACTAAATCTTTTGATATAAAAAATATAATAATACAATCGAATGTAACTAAATACCATAATTATTTTGCAACTAGTAATGGTTGTCATTTTCTCTATAACTTATATCGTCGAATTTTTACTTTGACGCAAATATCGTATTGCCGTATAATTTTTTATATTATTATTTTTATTTTAAGAAAGGAATATATGCGTTAAAGCCGTTTCAGGGTTTTATTAATCCCTGAATATCCGTATAATTAATATTTATATATTTTTCGTATTAGATCTTTTTGATACTCTTTTGGAATTTATATTTTGTTTGTTTTTTGGTTTTCTGAAAATCATTATTATATTGCTGGATCTTCTGGTATATATTAAAAGATATTATTCGAATTATTGTAATCTGTCGTAAGCGTAAATATCTTTTCGTAACAATATCGAAAATAATATAATTAATCTTAATTAATTTCTTTTTAAGGTTTGATTACTTACTTAAGGTATTTTCTTTGTTATTTTCTAAGTTTTTCCTATAGATAATAACGAAGCTTAAGTTCGCCAATTTTTCCGCGTAACGAAGTTATCGTCTTATAAGTTTTCTGGTTATGGTAAACCGGGTAAGATTTTAATAATCCGTATAAATCTTAATTTGGTATACGTTTCCCTTTAGGAAGTATTTAAATTCGCGAAATGCCATAATAATGGCCATAAATTCTTGTTTGGAATATTATAATTTAATTCGGTTTCTTTTATTTTATACGAAAAAAATATAATAAAATATAATTTGCTTTAATTATTTTGCTATCCGATTATTACGTTTAACGTCTAATCCGAAATATCGGTTTTTAGATTAATAAAATGGTGTGGATCGTACATAATTAATATTAATTTGTTAGTAATTGGATTTTTAATATTTTGAAATATTTCTTCCGTATTTAGCGGTTATTTGAACTTTTTTTTCATAAGGTGTATTAAGGGTATAGTTATTTTGTTAAAATTTCGAATAAACTTCCTATAATAATTAGCGAATCCAAGGAATATTTATATTTCTTTAATTATTCTTGGCGTTTGTTATTTTGTAATTACAGCAATGTTTTTAGGGTTTATCCTGATATATCGTAAAGTAATAATATATTTTAAATATTTCGTTTTATATTTACGGAATTAATTCTTTTTCGCGTTAATAAATAACCTTACGTCCTGTAAAGCTTAAAGAACCTTATGAACGTATTTTACGTATTTCTTTTCCGTTTCGGAAAAAATAAAAATGTCGTCGATATAACAAACGGCGAAAATATCAAGGTATTTTCGTAATACATAATTTACCATCCATGAAAAAATTGTTAATCCTTTCGTAAATTCTATTAATATAATTAAATACTTAAATATGTTATATTTCGTTTTAAAGGTTATCTTTTATTTGTATTTTCTTTAATTTTAATAAGATTATATCCGTTTTTAAAATCGAATGTTATCAATTATTTAGCTTTATAAAGTCGGTTTTTTATTTCCGTAATTAAGTGTAATAATATTCGAGCTTTAATAATAATATCGTTTAATTATCGATAATTAATAATAAGTCGTAATTTTCCGTTTTCTTTTGGTACAAAGAATGTCGGATATCCTAGTAGTAATTTCGAAAGTTAAATCCATCTTTTCTATAACTGATTTTCCAGGTATTTTCTGAAAATACCTAATTCGTTTCTGTTAAAGTTATAAATAGGGTAAAATTTCGTCGAAAACTTTTCCTTAAGAATTATTTTATAATTTTATTCGTTATATTTTAATAATTTTATATGGAATTCTTTTCTGAAAGGTTATTTATATTTATAATATTATAGTAATATATTTGTTAACTTCTTTTACTTTCGGGGCTATTATTGTTATTATTTTAAATCGTTATTCAGTTATTCTAATTTCGTTCTAATAGTAATAACGATAAGTTATACTTTTCTTTGATATCCGTTTTTCGTTTTGTATTTTGTTCTTTTGGGTAATAAGATTTTTGTCGTATTCTTATATTTGTATTTGTCGTTATTATTAATCGAATATTAAGATCTTAACTTTTTTTAATTTATTAATATGTTATAAGCTAAACTTTATTTAACCAATTTTTCCATTAATTAAAATTCCGTATTAACGTATTTTTAACAATCCTAAGATTATATCGTAATTCTTAAATAAAACGATACCGAAATTAATTATTTAATATCGTCCTTAAATAAAAATCTCGAAATAATTAATTTTGCGTATATTTTTTTCGTTATCGTAAGCAAATTTTTAACTTTTGGCATTCGTTATTATACAAGGTTTTAACTTATATCTTTATAGTAATTTAAATCTATTAAATATATTTGATATAATATAATTCTGGTTTAAAGTTCCGCAGTTTACTATTGCGATATATTAGTACGTTCCGATTCGTATATCTAAAGTAATAAGGTTATTAACGGTTCCTATCATTACGTTTAAATCTTTTTGTAAAAACTCTTTTTAATTTTTCTGGGTTTCGTTATTCTACGGCTTTTGTATAGGTAGCCTTTTTTCTTAATTTCTGTTCGAATTTATCGAATTTTATTTATGTTTTTTCGTTTAGCGTATTAAGTTGCTGTATTTATCGTTATTGTCGACAGATTGTTCGTTTAAGTTATATTAATTATTTTTGATTTTGTTACAATTTTTTTCCTTATCGAATAAATTGTTTTTTTATGTTTGCGATTGCATTTTATGATACGTCGTCCTAATTGTTGTTTTAAAGATTTTTTGTAAACTGACGTAATTTTTCATTAATAACTTTTTTTTCGTAAGGGTTTATAATAAATGTTAATTAAAAATAAAGGCCCGTAATAGCTTTTTGGCAATGCTTTTTTATTGTACGTTAAATTAATTTCTTTTCCGTTTGGTGGTTATATTATTCATAATGACATAAAGGATTTTTTTGAAGGCATTGCTTTTTTTTAAGTTAGCTTTTTGTTTCGGCCAATTGCTGGATATTTCCTAGGGCTATGGTTCGAAGCTATTGATACTATTATTTCTTGTTCTTATTATTTCCGGTACGATTTGAAAAGTCGAACTTTTCGTTCTATATATAAATAATTTGTACGTAAATATATTATTTCCATTTTTTCTAATCGGGATATTCTTATCGTCGACAATATATGGCATACATTCTGCCGTATCGATTAAGGTTTCCTAGATAAATTTCCCTTGTCCAGTTCTAATGTTTGCGTAATTATCCTTATAATATTTCTTATTATGTTCGCGATATTTATTAAGCCAGTTTTCTGGCTTTTTGTATTCCTTATTGGATTTCTTATTATGGGGGACCGAATATGTATTTAGGCTAAATTATATTAATAGATTTGCCGCCTTTTTTTTAATTCTTTTTGCACTGTTTTTAGGGTATAAGTTTTTAATTATTTTGATAAGTCTTCTTAGGTGCCTTATATTACGATACCTTATATCTTATCTCGTTATAATTATAATTCATATTTTGGCTTTAATTTTCTGTTGTAAATAACTCCTAATTCTATTAGTCTTAGTTCCGTGCCGTAAGAAATATTATTATGTCGAAAAACGCTAATATTAACCATATATCGGAATTTATTATTATATTTTTTAATACCTTTAATACGTTATGCGTATTATCAATTGTTAATTTTAATTACTATAACGATCAAATCCAATAAATAATTAGGCCGATCAAATTTAAAAAAAATACATTTTTTTCTTTAGGCCGTCGAAAAATTTAGACATTAATATTTTTTGTTTTTAATTTAATTTAGCTGCTAATTAAATTAACGTACTGCCGTAATTGGATATTAATCCCTTTTACCGTAATTACTAAATTTATATTTCGGCTTTTATTTTTTTGTTTATTTTTCCGAAAGTTTTCGTTAATATTTATTCGAATTATTCGTAATCGTTATATACTTGCACCATTTCCGGATTTCGATTTTCGATTAGCAAAATAATATATTATTTTATAACAGGCTTAAATTAAATAACCGTATTTCCCGTAAATCGTCCGATTATAAATTTAATTTATATAATAAACGTAACGAATCAAATGCGAAAATACCCGAAATATGCTTAGTATTAAGTTAAAAACAATTATGACTTTATCGAAATTCCGTCGCAGAATTCTGGCTTAAAAAGTTTAAAAACTTTTCCTAATTTGTTAAGAGTGTTTAGCTAAATAATTTAACTTGCTTAAAAGGGTAGCCCGAATTCGGGAGCTTTTTTTTCCCTTTAGCTTCTCATAGGCGGCTTAAAAAATATCATAAAATTATTATTATCTTTTTCAGACTAAAAAATACGTTCGTTTATAGTATGCAGTTGTCGAAAAACTTCTTCGCGAAAAAGACGAAGTTTTTCCTTTTCCTTTTGGGATTCCATTCCAGTATCCGGGTAATTAAAAACTTAGTAAATAGGCTGTTCGGGTTGTTTACTGGTAAACATGACGTTAATCGGTATTACTTAGAATCTAACGGTACTATTGAACAAAAGTTTATAACCTATAAGGAACTAAGGGGTTTAACTAATTATTAAACCTTAATCGTACGGGTTTATATTAACAGAAATATCGTAAGAATTTAAGCAATAAATATAATAACGTATTACGTTTCGTAATACCAAGAATGCATTAAGTAACTAATTACTATTACAAGCTGAAACTATTTAAACTATGGAAATAATAAACGTATATATTTTGATTTCTTTATTACCCTTTATTTCTATTTAGCAAAGCCTTGTTAAGCGGTTGCTCAATACTGCTTAGTCGTGCTCAGTTGTGCTCAGTTAAGACCCGCTGAGAACTGATCACGTGACCTTGAACTAGCGTAACTTCGTGATCTTGGCTGGACCGTTTTCGCAGGACCAGCTGGCTTAGATCGTGACATTAAAGATAGATTTAATAAGAAAATCTGGTTATTTTAATCCGATTTTATAAATAAGCTAATTAACTTAATACTGAAAAAAGTTTAAATAATCTTTTAAAAATACCTATAATTAGCATTAAATTATTGTTAAATTTTAATCTGGCCTATTTAAGCTTTGTTAACAAATATTAGAAAAAAGTCGGTTCTATTTTTTTCGTAATAATTAATACGTAACCCGATATGTTTTTTCCGGTATTCCGATTTGCCCGATTTAACCTGAACCTTAGCAACGTATATTATAAAGCTGTCAACCGAATTATCTTATACCTAATTAGAATTAAAGTGCTAACGTTATAGTTCGGGGATAAAGATTTATTAAATACCTGGAATAACGCCTTTTTTGCGGATAATACGATTAACCGAAAAAGCTTTTAAGTTTATTTTATAAAATTATTTAAAAAAGTAATAAGATAATAAGCGAACAAGTAAAATACAGTAATTACTTTTATAATAAAAATGGAATTATTATCTTTTACGCAAATTATAAAGGAAATTTTATTTAATTTTCGATTAATTAAAACATTAAGAATTACCCTGGATATAATACCATTAAATATATAATATAATAATTAATATATTACACGGCTTATTAACATTAATATTACTTTATTAAAAACGAAATTACGGCATATAAATATATATAATTATTAATTATAATAAGACGTAAAAATGGATTTAATTAAAATAAATTATACGCTTACAGGCGATATATTTGCCGACAGTTTAACGAAAATCCTATTACGCGAACTTTTTAAATATTTTAAAAAATAACTAGGATTAATAAATATTACGGAAACTTTCGATTATGAAAGGAACGCCTTACAAAAGATTTTAAAAGAGATATTAACTAATTAATAAAATTTAATTACCAGAAGAAAAATGGAATAAATAATTATGGTTCTAGGAGTTATAATAATTAACACTGTAAATGCTTTAAGGTATTAAGGGGGTGTATCGGTTAGCAGGGGGTGCTTTAGTATCCCATATATGGAAGGTTCCCTTTGATCGGAATATATATGTTCCGGAACTAGATTATCTTAAAGTGCAGTGCGCGTTTTAGAACACCTGCAATTAGTGATCAATATACATACAACTGATTTCCCTTATATCTGACAATAATCGTATATTGTATACCGGAATACCTGATTTTTTATATAGAAAAAAGATAACGGTTTACAATTAATTTACTTTATGAGAAAATTAAATATTATTACCTTACGAGATATATTGATGCTGGAAAATTATAACGAGTTTTTCGTTAATTTGTCTATATGTTTTTGATTTCCTTTTTAGATTTTTGGTGGGTATAATTCACATATTTTGGTTCTTATTAGCAAGAATATAATAACGTTCGTATTACCGGTAAATATATTCCGATATATTATTATATTTATAAGGGTTATTAATTTTATGGCTTATTTTTATTGCGTAATCGGAAATATTCTTTACGATTATCTATCCGAAATTGCGGGGTTATTCGTAAATAATGTTAGTATTAAAAGATTAAAAACGCGATATAAGAATATTAAAAGTTTCTCCGCGATTTGATATTTTGTTTTCGAATATATTATTAATATAAATAAGACTTTTTTTAATTGCGAATTTGCCGGAGTTATAATTAATATATAAAAGTCCTACTGGTATTATAAATTTGCGGTTATAATTGAAATTTTTTGCGGTACGAATATTCGTTCACTTAATACAGCTAAAGTAATAAAAATTCTAAAAATTCGTTTTTGTCAAAACATATCGGAAGCTAAAGCCTTTATAGGGATTATCGTTTATTATTGGATATTTATTATGTATTATATTATCAAGGCGGAACTTTTTCCCTATTTATTCCGTAAAAATAAGCCTTTTATTTAGGGCCTTAATTAGGAATACATTATAAAAATATTTAAAAAGAAATTTAAGATAATTTGAATTTTAAGTATTATTAATTATAGCTCCGAAATAGGAGAAAATATTATAAGGACGGATTTGTACGGGCGAGGTTTCGGAGAAATATTAGATTAGGTTATTAATAGCGTAAAATATCCGATACGTTATAAAAATAATATCTGGAAAAAGAATTAAATTAAAATACGATATTATTAAGTTAAAACACTGAATCGTTTTCAAAATTTTAAAACGATTTCGAAATTATATTTACAAAAATCGGTTTACGTTAAAAACTAATATTACGGTATTCATCATATAGATTAATAATTTTCTAAGTTTATTATCCGGTGGTTCGTTAATTTGTTAAATTATGTAAATTAAGTTTTTCGCTTTCGAAATTTATTATGTCCCTGGTAAAAAAAATACGGGCGTTAATAAATTATCGAGAAAATTAGCGGGGCCTTTTGATAAATTAGACGATTAATAAGAAAGAAAAGGTAATAACTTTATAAATATTTAGTTAAACGTTATTGGGTCAAATTTTATAACCGCACTAATTTAAATGAAAAAGGAAATTTTTTTATTAGGATATAGTTTAAACGGTTTTAAAAATATGCAAGGTTTTTAACGATGTTAAAAGTTTTTAATGGATTAACAAATATAACGATAAAAAAGCGAATAATCTTTAAAACCGAAACCTTGAAGTATTTTGTCCAGGATAATATTTTCTGGCGTAAAGTAAAAAAGAAATATGGCAGTTATAAATTTGTCGATAAAGAATAAGAATGCTTAATAATAATTAAATAATATTACGAAAGTTACGGTTATAAAATACGGAATGCAATTTATCAACGTATAGCTGCTTTATAGTATTAACGTAATTAATATGGATAAATACGGAAGGTAATTTTTACCTATATTTTATGCCAGAATGTTATTAATTAACGTTTTGAAAACAGTTATAGGTTTTCAGATTTTTTGAATATCATAATTATCTGGGTTATTAACGTTTAGTTTATGCTAAACGATAACAGGTATAAGACAATTATCGAAATCCGATACGAACTATCCGAATATTTCGAAATGAAAACCTTACGTATAATTATTTTTATAATAATTAAGAAGTTTTTAGACAAATATATTTTTTACCGCTATGAAATTGCGGTTAAAATTAAAATCGATAGAAATTCTAAGAAGAAGAGAGAAATTATCCAAATTTACAAAATGTTTGGAATTAAGCGAAAAATTAAAACTATATATATTATATGGCGGTAAGGATTAATCGAAAAGGGCCATATTCCGATTATTAAAAAAATTAATAACAACAACGGATGGCATAGGTAAAAAATAAATTAAGTTTTTGTTTTAAACAGTATTTACGGATAATATTATTATAAACAATTACGGTTTTAACCATTATAAGTTATTATACGACGAAAAAGCATTTTTATCAATCGAAACTATGTTACCGATATAAAGAATTATAGCATAAGATTTTAATATATTAAGAGAAAATTTAATTATATAACGAATTAAGCTATTAAAACACAAAATTAACGATGTTATTAAAGTAATAAAGGTAATTATGACGTAACGGCATAATGTTATTTAATTTGTTAATTAAAAAATAAAAACAAAATAAGAATTCTATTTTTAGAAGTTAACTGTTTAGTATTGCTTTATTATATACTACGATATATGAATATATTTTAAAAAATACCGTTAAAATGCCGATAAATAAAATCTTGTTTAATTAATAATTTATTTAATACAGGTTTGCACTATTTGAAAAGACTTATTATAATATTATTACGGCAAGTCTTTTTATTAATAAATTAAAGTAATTTATTAAAGATAAAAAAGAGATATTAAAGGCTGCATAACATACAAAAGAAATAACTGGATAGATTTATTATTTAACGAACCCGATCGGTTATACGAAATTATAAGTAAAGCGTTAAACAATATAAATATCGAATTATCGCAAAATTCATAATCTAAAATTATAAAAGCTATTAAAATAAACATTAAAGTATAAATACCGCAAAAGAAATTTAAAAGTTACATAATTATAAATAATAATAATATATACGAAACTAATTTATCGAATAAGAAAAGAAGTTTTTAACAGTTATTTATAAAATATTAATATATATAAAAAAATCTTAATTTATATTATTTTCAATCGTTAAGATTATGAAAATATCAAAATAATAATTTATTCGAATTTTCCAAAATGCTGCGAATTTTAATTATATCATAGAGATCTATAAACCTTTTTTAATTAAACGTTAAAAAGAACCGTTATTAAACTCGTAAAAAATTTTGTATTTTACTTTATAAATATTTAATTTAATTTGCGGTTTTTATAAAACGCGATCGGAAATCTCTAAAGTCATTATCTTTAAATATATATTTATATTTTTTAGTCCATCTGATATAATCATTATAAACATTTTCCGCAAAATTAAAAAATAATATATATCCGAAAAATAAAAGTATGCCGTAATTTTTAGACAATTTAAAATGTAATAACGTTTTTTATAAAGTTCGCAAAGTACCATATTAAATATTTCGAAAAGCTAAATAAATAACTTATTTACGTGCCGAAAACTTTTAACAAAATATATTATAAGTTAACTTAAGAGACCGGTGCGAATAATTTCGATAAATACGGTTTTTATTCTAGGCTTACTTTTGGAAAATAGTATTTTGGTGATCGGCGACTGGGCGTTAGTAATTTCCGAAAAATTGGTACCGGTAATTCGCTATTTTAAAAACGAACTAATAACGGGATCGAAAATAAACGAAATAGATATTATGTTAAGTATTTACTATTAATCAAAATAAAACAAGCTATGTCGGCAGTTAGATGCTTCAGATGCCCACGGCTGGCGCTTTAAAGCAGTGCTCTGCAGCCTGGGATAGCGTTTGTCCAGGGACCACCGTTTGTACAAATAGGACGTATATGTAAGGGCGGTACGCCCCAGACTTCTTTAGTCTTTCCTAGCATAAATCATCAAGCTATCACCAGTTTCCTGCATTTGATCACTGTCACTGCTGACAAGTTATAATAAAAAGAATACCTTGTTTCGAAATGTTTAAAAATAATATAAATAATAATTACGTTATTATTCCAGATATCGATTATATGTTAAAATATGAAAAAAAGGATATTAACGAAAATTTAATCTGCTAATATTAATAAATAAATTAAGCAATTAATCAATTTTTCTTAAACCGCAAAAAATGGATAAATATAAAAATAACGAAACTTTTTTAATATTAATATTAAATACTGGCGTTATTAATCAGCAATTCCTAGAAATTTGTTCGACGAGATTTAAAATTAGAAAAATTACCGGATTACTTTCGATAAATTATTGTACTTTTGATTAAAAATAATAAGGTTTAGGCAGGAATAAATTATTTTAATTGAAATTATAGGAAGAAAGGAATTATTATTTTTAACACTATTACAAAATCGATATTTAAAAAAAAGATATAACTTGAGTCTAAAAGTTTAATAATATATCGGACTTTAGCTTTTACGCATATCGAAAAGGTTAATCGGAGGTTTATTGTTATATTAAAATTATGGAATTAAAAGTTTATTTATTTTGCGCATAAACAATTTAATAAATATAAGATATTTTAAAGCTTTAAGAATATAATAAGGATATACCGAAAAACGATCAAGGTTTTGGAGATTTTAATTATATCGAACTTAACCGTTTCTAATAATATCAGAAATATTATTTTTAATTAACGGATGGCTTATTTGCTAAATAGATTTCTTAGGATCTTTATTAATACGAAAACCCTAAGATTTAAAAAGTTTTAACGGTTTGGGAATGCCTCTAATAAACCGATTAAACATATTAAATAAATGGAAAAAGGTATACAGATATAGGTATTGATATACGTAAATAAGTAATAAATATTATTAATAAAGAAAAAATAGGCGATTATAAAAATTAAAACCTAAAAAAATACAAAAATAATAACGCTTAAAAGCAATTAATTAAAGACGATAATAACGTACGATATTTCCTTAATAATATTAAAGAAAAACTTCTTGGGAGTTTCTTGGCGTACCAGAATATTTTACAAAAGAATAATTAAAAAAAGCATATTATCGATAAATTGCTATTTTTTATTATTACTATTAAATATCTTTCAATATTGTATTAATTTTACACTTTATTAATTATATCCCATATTTACATACTTATATTACGACTTCTTATTTATTATATATTCGGATTTTATTACAGATATTAAAATATCGACGTCGTGGACAAAGAAATTCAGAAAACCGTTTCGGATTAATTTTAAGCTAGACAGTAAGAAAATAAATTAATTAAGTTTCGTAAATTAAGTAAGGTTACAAATAGTAAGGTTTTAAAAACTTCAAAATTTAAGAAAATGCTGAAAAAGTTATACGGCAACACTTTATTATATGTTCTTATATTTCGTCTTAATCGGAAAGTTAATTTTAATTAATTAATACCTATTGCCTTATATAATTAAGGAAAGAATCGACTTTAGGATTATTTTAGAATATTATCAGATTTTGAAAATAATCCGGACTTATAGCATAATATCGTAACGATATTATTTTGCAAAATTATTATATTTATTGCAGACGAAAATTATCTCTGATCAAAACATTGTAATATATTAATATATACATTTTCGTACAGGGCTATAAGAAATAAGCTAATATATATTTTTAAAATCGGTCGTTTTATTATATAAAGATATTATACATGATTTATATAAAAAAATAAAAACTTCTATCCGTAATTCGGATATTAATTACTTTTAAACGATAACCTATAATATTATTCGTATTAATAAAACTAAAAGATATGGGCATTAAATTAAATTTGTACATATTTAATTAAAACGTACCAATATAATATAAGACAACACTCTTTTAAACGATTAAATTAAGGAAATGGCAAGGTTTTATCGATAAAAATATAAGTAAGCTAATTTCGATAATTTACTTATATATATTAGTAGAGCCAGGATTCTTGAATAATATAATGGCTAAATATATGGCATTTAAATGAGTTACTTATTTTATATTATTATACGGAAATCTGGTTTATAGGAAATAAAAAAACCAATTTTAAATAAAAAATAATAATAAATTAAAAATATAAAAAAGGAAATTAGGGCGTATTTGGTTTATATAACAAACATCAGGATAAAAACGTGCTTAAAAGATTTTAGCCTGGTAAACATCCGTTATTTATTTCCGAAAACCTCTCGGATTTTCTTTTATCTTCCCATTAGGATATTTGTATATCTCGTCAATCTCAAAACAGCCCCAAATTAACGGGCAAATTATATAGTATTACTAAAGCAAAATATATATTTCGCACGCTAATTAATAATTAACGTATCCGAGCTATATTAATAGGAACTTATAAGATATTATATTGACAAGTGGAAAATACATATCAAATTATTGAGTAACGATCAGAATGTTATTTTGTTCTAAAATACCCAAATTAGAAAAAGTGAAAGAAATTAATGTGCAATTAATAATCGGAAGATAAAGCGTAAAAGGATAAAAAAAGGTTTTTAACGCGAAAATTTAAGTAAAAAACAAAATTAGAATCATAAATTAAACATTTTAGAAAATATACTATATCGAAAAAAACATTTTAATTAATAAGAATATAAATATTGTGTACTTATTATAACGTTAAGTTATTGTTACTTTTTACAATAAAACGAGAACATTTTCCATCGTAAAAAAAAGTTTAAAATAAGACGAGATATTATACATATAATTAAGCTCGGCTAATCAAAAGGCCCAAATTTCGCATATATATTAAAAAGTTCTTTTTCGCTATAAGTTTTACCCCTAGGCATTATTAGCCACCAATACTATTTAGCACATTTTTTGTTCTTTCAATTATCGAAGTTCAATGTCAGAAATATAACCAGAATAAGCTTTTCATTTCGATAATCTTATTCCGTATCGTAATATAAAATTGATCATCCGGACTGATCAAGTCTAATTCTCCCCCTACCCTAATTTAATAGTTAACCAGCGAATTAGGATAAACGATAGAATAAGTCTGCTATCTTACATAATACCGTACCAGAACCTATAAAACTTAATATTACTTGAAAAAGAATTAAAGTAAGATTAAGTGTTTTAATTACGAGAAAATAGAATATACGATTTATAAATACTAAAATCTCCAAAGATTTAAATAAAATAACCAAATTTTAATGCCGAAAAAGAAGTTTAAAAAATATTAAAAAGGGATAATAAGGTTATCTATATAATCTAGACTTAATACGAATATCGGCCATTTCAATAAAAAATTCGATACAGAATAAGAGGACCCTTTTACAATTGCCCTATTTCGCCAACGCGCCACTGTCACGGCGCTATCCGTCTCTTGGGTTTCTGGAAGATATTCTGTTATTACACGAGAAAAAAAAAAAGAGCTATCTAGCAAGCGAGTAACGCTTGGGTATATATAGCGAAACGGCGGTTTAAATAAGCCGCTTTGCTAGTGCTATAATAGTAGCCCTTTTTTCTTAAGGTAATTGTCCTTAATCGCATAAAAGATAAAAGTGAAAATATAAATGCTTTTTCCGCATTCGAAGCTTAGTTAACTGGTGGAGTACTAAATGTCGTAAAGTATCGTAGCGTTAAAATGGTATACGCGCGATATAATCGAAATAGGGCCGTAATAATGGCCGAATAACGAAATGCCGTACAAAAAGTGCATAATGCCAGCTTCGATACGGAAATAGTAATATCGTTGTACGAGTTATTATTCGCCCGATTGGTTTTTGCTATATTTTCGTTTTTACCGTTTTTGCGATATAAATATTAGGTTTTTCTCTTAATTTTTGTTCTCTATTTTTTCGTTCTTTTTACGACGTCCTTTTATTACCCGTTTTGTAATTTTTTTCGTTATTATAATAATATTTTCCCGACCTTATATTATTTATATAACGTTTTTTACGCGAAATAACTATAAGTAATTTATTTTAAACATTTTTTATTATAATCCCGATATTAAAAAAATGTTTTTTTCCGGTATTATTTCGCGTTTGCCGTAATAACAAAATAAATATTTTAAAGTAAATATTAAAATATATATTAATTAATAAATTATATACATTATTATATTAATATTTCAACATATAATCGGCAGAAAGTATTTAAGGCGATTTTTTAAATGTAAATATCTTTTTTTATTACATGCATTTTTATTTCGACATTAATCGCGATAATAATACCGAACCGACTTTCGATAACGACGGCAATGAGACGTATACGTATCTTGACGGTTTTTATCGGGAATTTTGCCGGGCGGTACTCCGATTTTTTACCATTTTCGAAACGGCGAAAAAATATATCGTACCGTATTGGGTATAATAAACGCGACAAAAAATTAATATTATCCCTTAATTATAATTACGCCTTTAATATTACTTATAAAAAAATAAAATTAAATACTTTACGTACGTTACCACCCGATAAACCTTAATATAGGTTTATAACCCTTATTTTACGCATAATGCCGTAAATATACCGAAACGTATATTTCGTAATAATATAATATTAATTTTACGATATTAAAGCTAATATCTAAATCGCCACTTAAAAAACAGACTAAATATCGTTTAATCGTTAATAACGAAAAATATTGATTATTAATGTTAATTAAATGCGTTTTTCGCCATAAAATATATATTATTATTTTTGTAACTCTGGATTCCGGCTAGGCGGACGTCAATATTACAATATTCCTTTTACTTTTTAACAATTTTTAATCGTTACGTTATTATTGTAATACTATTTTTTTCTTTAATGTTAAACTACTATATATTACGTAATTTTTATAATAAGGTATTATTATTTAATTATTCGTTTTTACTTTTTAGTTATTTATAGCTTTAATAATATTAATATTTATTTTTGTTAATTTTAATATAATATTCGCTTAATTATAACGTTATTGTAAAAGACTTTATTTGGGCGGTCTGTAATCAGTTGCCAATGAAAGTCTTTTTTTAGTTAAAGAAAAAAAAAGGAAAAATGAAAATATAGTTATATATGATCGCATATAAGGCGTTGCGCTGGTGCTGCTTAATACCGGTGTTTATCCGATGCTTTAAAATAAGGCTTTATATAACCTTATTACATTACCTTTTACCTTTCCCAAAAGGGGTTAACTTATTGCAGGATTAATAATTGTGTTAATTTTTAATTTTTAATTAATCCGAAATTTGGAAATTTATGGATTTCCGAATAAAGCCTAATTTAACTAGCCGATTATAAGCTAAATATATCTTAAATAGATTTATATATAAAAACGCGTTTATATTTTTATTTATTTTAATTTGTTTTTTATAATAATAACTTAATTTGATAAATTAAATTCTATTAATATTTATTATAATGTTTTTATATATTATTTCGTAACAGCTTTAAAGTTAATTAATACGTTATAACGCCGCGAAAATACCCTGCAAAAAGAACGTTCTTATGTTTTTGGGCCTTTTTAATAAATCGGAATCCGTTAAAACTTTTCGTACGTTACATATTTACGTTGTTTTGGATAAATATCTTATTCGTATTTGTAATATGCTCTATTTTACCTCTGTAATTCGTTTTGCCGAAAACCTAAATACGTTTTATTTAAATTAATAAAATATATAATTTGTTTATATATTATTTATTCGGTATTTCCAGAATATTTATTATTATAGGGAAAAAGGCGGCCCTTTATGAAGCTTATATTAATTATAACTATACATATCTCGAAATACATATCATTTTTATTTTTTAATATATTTTTTAACGTAATTCCCGTATAATTCGCAAATATTCTCGAATTTCGTTAGGCGGACGACGCGCTTTGTAAAATTACTTTTAATTACGATTACCGAAACCCTGGTAAATTCGTTTTCTTTGTATACTGGTTATATTATTTCTTTTGCCGTTAACTTTAATTTACCGGTTATTCGTATTTAAAAAAAAATAAATATCGAAACCTTATATTTATATTTTAAATTTTCATATATCGTTTATTCCGAAATGAACTTACGCCTTTAATTTCTGGCTTATACGTTATTTATATATAAATTAAATTGTTAATTTTACCGTTTTTTCTATTTTGCATAAGAAATAACATTTTAAGTAAAAAGTAATAAATCCCGCAATATAAAACCTTTTATAATATTTTTACGCCTTTTTTGTACCGCTTATTAACGTATATTATAGGTTAAGTTAATAACCGTTAATAATTATATTATCAGCTTTTTCGAAATTTTCGTAATCGTAACGTAAACAATTAAAAAAATCCTAGTTTTGCCGGAATTCAATATAAATAATGCCGAATACTTGCGTACTTAAGGTACTTAATTTCCGCATAACGTTAACGTTATAAATTCGTAAAGTAAATCGTTAAATTTATAAGTTTTTAAAAATAATTAAATATTTTCGTAACCGACATATTATCTTTATAATTTTTAATTTTTTCCTAATATGCTTTATTTATAAATAATAAAAGCGTTATTTTAATACCTATTTACGAATTATTTAATGTTATTTTTAAGCGGTTTCCCTAAATTTCCTATGCCGTTTACGTACCGTTCGGCCGGTATTTTTAAGCTAGGCTTTTATCCGTCTTTTTTCGAATAACACGTTGGATTTAAGGTCCGTTATTAATAGCTATATTGCCGTATTTTTGTTTCGAATTGTTATATAACCGCCGTATTTGCGAATTTTTCGAACGGTTCCTAAATCGGTTTTACGTAATTTAACCACTTTACTTGGATTTAGCATATAAAACTTTTCTTTACTTTTTTAATCCGGATTTAAAGGATATTTTTGATTTTAAATTCCGGTTCCTTATTTCCTTGAAGGATAATAAAAAAAGGTTATATATTTACGTTAATCTGGGACGTTAAAGCGTTACGATTTATACGTTTTAATACATTAATATAAAAACGGTTATCAATCTTTTTACATATATTTAATTCAATAACGTAAAAATTAATTATTTTGGTTACCTGGTATTTAATTTAAAGCTACCTTAGTTTTTTCGACGGTTAGGGAATAATGATATCTTTTAAGAATAATTAGATTTTGTTATTAATTTCTTATTTTTCGGCGGCAGAATAACGTTTATTTGTTATTTTCTTTTGCGTTTGCTGCGTCGTTTCAATTGCAACTTAAGCGAATTCTATACTTTTTCGCAATTTCCTAAAGAAATTTTCCGTTTTTGTATATAGATTTTTCTTGGTTGCCGAATTGCTTTTTATTTAAGGAATCGGATTAACATAATATTTGTAAAATAGGAAAAAAAAATTTTACCGAAATCGTATTTCGATTATTAAATACAAATATCGCCCCCGGAAAAAGTTTACTTTATTTTTATTATAAGTACGTTACGAAAATTCGTAAATAAATTAATACCCTTTATTTAGCTTTTTCTGTAATATTAACGGTTTTTAAGTAATATATAATACAAAGGCGTTATTTTATCCTTATTAATTGGCAAAATTTAATCTAAAGGTTTTTTACCTAATTAATCTTTTTATTATTTATAATAATGTTTTAAAAAATATAAAATTTTTAATATATTTTTTCAAATACTTCAATATATATTTTTGCGTATATTATACGTATTGGTTTTAAGATTATTATCTTAAATAAATAAGTTATTATAATTATTAAAAAAATAAGTTATATTTAAAAACGGCTAATAAATTGGTTATAAAATCGAACGATAATTTGCTATAAAATGGTTTAAAAATTAGCAATATCTTTAATAATTTCTTTTCTTATTTTTCCATAAATCTTTATAGCCGTATACGTTATAATTTCTATAAAACCGCCTTACCATACGATATATACCCGGCTGTAAAAAGGTTTTCGAAAATACCCTTTTCGTAAATTTTTTATTTGTATAACGTATTATATAGTAATCATAAATATTTTATATTAGGGCCGTTTTAAACCGTTTTTAATTTAAAATTTAAAGCCCTTTCCAAAATTAAGGAAAACTTTTAATATTAAAAATATATTTTGCGATTAATATTAATAATTTTAATTTTGCAAAAAATTTATATTTTTTTATAATAATCTTAATAATCCGGTTATAATTTTTATTATGTTTTAATATTACGTTTTAACGCTTTTAAAAAGTTTGGTAATATTAAAATATTTATATTTTTCGAAATAATCCGTTATTTTTAATTTTAATATGATTAACCGTTGTCGTATTTTAAACGTATTTTTAATATTTTATAAATAATATAAATAATTATTTATATTTTATTAATTAAAACGTTTATACGGGTTCCAGGTTATTATCTTTCTTTATAAACATATTTTATTTTTTACGCGAAAGTATATCGACCTTAATATTTAAATAATTAATACGGTATTTAAAATAAAAATTAAAACAAAATAATTCCTTTAATTACTTTATTTAATATTTATTTAATTTTTTAATTATTATAAAATATTTTTAATTTTTGTAATTGGTAATAATATTAAATATGGCTATTAGGTTGCGTAATTCCAATATCTTATGTTATTAAACATTTTATTACCGTTGAAAAATTCATATCATATATTTTGTAATTAACTTTAATGGGATTTAATTTTTTAAAATAATAAAAGATTAAACGTAATATCTTTAATTTAATAACCTAAAATATATAATTTCTGTATATTACCCTTAAATAATATATTTTTTATATTATAAAATTTTCGGGGTTTTATTATACTAAAATTCGTTCCGTTATAAAAGCGTTTTTAAAATGTTTAAATATTATTTCCTTTTTTTCCTTTAGCAAAATAAAATTCTTTTCAGCGTTAAAGTTATTAACGGTACCGATATATCCACGTAATGGGCTATAAATTTGGAGTAAAAATTTACGAACTCCAGGAAATTTCAGATTTTTTTTAAATATTTTAAAACATTCCTATTTTTCATTACGTATAGCTTTTCGAAATTTATTTATATCCTTTTTCCGACATTTATAATAAGTCCAAAATATTTTATCGTTTTTAGGGCGAATTCGTATTTACAAATATGTAAATTTAAATTTGCTTTTTTAAGCGGCTTAAAACCTTTTTTATCTTTTGCAAATAATCCTCCTTAAATCCGGAAGAAAAAATAAGGATATCGTTTATATACGTTAAGCAAAAACCGTCGACATACTTCCTTAAAACCCCGTTAATATATTGTTAAAAGGTTACGGAAGCCTTATATAAGCCGAACGGTATTACCAGCTATTCGTATAAACTAAAACGTGTTCGGAATACCGTTTTTTATTCGTTTTTCTCCTTAATCCTAATATTTTGAAACGTTCTTCGGATATTCATTTTCGTAAATTACTAAACATAAAAAAGTGATTTCAAGGTTTTTAAAATAAAAGATAAAAAGTAACGGTTTTTTCGGCTATTATATTTAACGCTCGATAATTGCAATAAAAACGGAGTTTTCCTTAAGGTTTTTTTAATAAATAAAAGCGAAATGTTTATAAGCAAATTATTTATAAAGATATGTCTTTTATTTAAAAACTTTATTAGGGTTTTTCTTAAGGTTAATAATTCGTTCTTAATTATATAATATAAAAGCCTTTATATTATTAATATTTCTTTTTTTATTCTGTTTTTATGCAATAAAATCATATGGTTTATTCCGGTACAAAGTAAAAATAAGGCGTTATTTAATTTTTTATCGAATAATTTCCGAAACGCTTTTAATATAAATAAAAACTTTTTATTAATCCCCACTTTTTTCTTAACCGTTAACGCCTTATTAATATCGGCCAAAATAATTAAAAACAATTAAATTTCCTATATAATCCCGTTTATCTTTTTATTTTCCCAAATTCCGTTTCGAAAGCAATAGTTAAAATTCTTTTCGCCTTATATATTGCTCGTACGGTATTTTCTTAGGCCTCGTATTTTTTTCCTAAATTCTTATATAACCTATTGTACTTACCGTTAAAAAATGCTTTTATATTACGTATACGACGTTATAACACTTTATTTAAAGTTTTTCTAAAATTAAAGGGTAATTAAGGTTATTAATAATATATGCAAATATATTGGCTTTAAAACCGTCGATATCTAATTTTATATATATTATCTCTTGAAATTCCTTTCGCCGTTATAGGCTTTTTTTCGAATGCTTTTTAATCCGCATCTATTTATTAAAATATGCAATAATCGGAAGCATTTTACGAATATTTCGTTTACTGCAATAAAATATATATATCTTTAAGTAATAAAATATTTTATAAATTTTTTTAATTAATATATATATCCATAATAAATAAAATACAATCCATATTTTGTTTCGTGATTTTTATTTCGGCCTAGGTTACCTTTTATTTCTGAATACGCTAATATTTAGGAATTATTCTTTTTTTTCGCTTTTAAATTTCGACTTTTTATTTTCTTATGTATTTAATAAATTAATCTTTTTTTCAGTTTTTTTGTTAGTAAAAACGGGTAACAATTTGCCTTATAATTAAGATGTTTACAGCATAAGTAAACGTTTTTCGTTATGCGAACGTTTTGTTTATTTTTTAAATTATTTATCGCGCACATTATTTCGGCATTAAAAATAAAATTTGCGATCCTTATTTTTGCTGACCTATTGCCGAAATACCCGTTATGCTTATATTGGCATTTAGGTTACTTTCCGCTTCGTTATTACCGCTTAATTAAGTTATTAAAAAATTGTTTTTCTTATTACGTTATTCCTTTAAGACGTCCGGTAATTTCCATTATTTTATTTACTTATACGTTATAACTTGTAAAAAAATCCATTAAAATTAAATTTTAAATAAGCTTTTTATTTGATATTCCTTGTAACATATATATTTCGGTTCCGTTAAGTAAATAATCTTTTTTACGTTTATTAATATTTTTTCGAATAAGGGATAAAATAACGAAAACTTCGCGTTATCGCCTTATTTTAAGTTTTAAAAACGTTTAATCATTTTTTATGCCGATTATTATATTATTCGTATAATACTTAAAAAATGATAAAGGTTTAAATATTATTTAAGTTCCCGGTAATATAATAAATTATATTTGTACGTTATATATTAGTTTTAAATTTTCCGTATATAATATAAAATTGTTAACGAATTTTCTTTACGAAAATAACGTTTTATAAGTTTATAAATTATAAATACGTATTATCCGGTGAACTTTTTTTTTGTCCCGTTAAAATTTTCCGGCTAAGGTAACAGTTTCCGTTTAACTTTTGCTATTAATTCGGTTGCTTAAACCGTTTTTGCGAAATAGCTTAATTACGGTTCTAATCGTTATTGGGTCGAAGAAATATTGGTATTTGTAAGGGTTATTACGTTCCAAATTTATAATTAAATAATAAATTTTTATTAAATAATTAAGTAATTTTTAAGTCTTTGGGCGGTTTATATTAATTCTTTATTTGTCTTAGGTTATGTTTTTATATACTTACGGAATTAGGTTACCTTTTTTTTATTCTTTTCGAACTAGTAACTTATACGTTATTTTAAAGCCATTATCGAACTTATTAAGGTTTCCGTTATAACGCTAAATACCTTTTATAACTCTGGGGCGATAAGGGCCCTTTATTGGGCCCTTTAAAACACGTTCGAAATTCTAATATTTAATCCCGAATATTTTTTTGCTTTGCTAAATAATAAGCTAGAAAATATGTAAAAGGCTTTATCTAAGCTGTCTGCAATTAATTGCTAATAAAAATTTATTTTCTAGCTAAAAAGAAAAAAAAAGAAGATAAAAATATAGTTATATGTGTTCGCATATAAGGCGCTGCGCCAGTGCTGCTTGGTATCGGCGTTTGTCCGATGCTCCATAATAGGGCTCCATACAGCCCTATCACAGGTTTCTTTTAACATCGGATTAAAAAAAATTATCGTTTTCTGTTATATAATTAAAACTTATAATATTTCGAAAAATTAGGGTGAGTCGTTATTTTAATATCTTAACTGTTTTAAAAATTCGATAAAAATATAAATCGGTATTTCTTTTATATGTTAATACCTTGCAAATAATTACAATAATTTCTTCCTTTTATCCGATTAATTAGTTTCGTATATATTACTATTATTTACGACTGTTTAATTTTCGAATCGTTTATTCGGTATTTGATCTTGAATTTATGTTTAATAAATTTTATACTTTTAATTTATTAATTTTCCGATAATTCGATATTTATACCGTTTAACGTTTCGTTCGCACCATCGTATAACTGATCGTATTTACTAAGTAATAATTTTATTTAATTATTCTTTTGTAAGTTAATCGGCTTTTAATATCTTTTTTTATTCTTAATAAATTGCTTTAATTTGCTAAAAAGAAATATTTTTCAAAATAATATCTTTTTAATTTTCTTTAAGCAGTAAATACTTTAATTAATTAAATTATTAATAAGATATGGTTTTATATACCGGTATTTTAATTTTATTCCTTTAAATATACTAATATGTCGTAATAAATTATAAAATATTATTAAGCTGTTAATTTCTAAAGGCCGAATCTGTATTTTGTTTTCATTATTTTAATTAATAAGGCAAGCAGCTTTACCGTATTATGTAATAATTACCTTAATTACTTTAGTAACATTATCGGTTTTGCGCTTTAATAACTTAATTCGTTATATAATTAATTTTTTTTAATATATTAAAATTTTATATAATAATCCTCTATATTAGTATCATAATTTCGAATGGTAAAAGCGCTTTTTAGCCGTATAACAACTTATAAGGGCTAAAACCGTAACTTTTCATAGTCGTATTATCCGCAAATACCATTTTAAATAAAAACTTAACTTATTTTTTATTTGTACCGTTTATCGTTTTTATTAATATTTTAACGATTAGGATATACTTTTTTTCGATTAATCCCTGTTATTAAGTAACGTATGTAATTTTAATTGTTCGCTTAATCCTAATTATCTTGCAGGTTACGATAATTTCGTCTTTATTTTTAAAACTTTTATCGATTTTAATTGTTACCGCAATTCCGTATCGGTAAACAATATATTTGTTTCGGAATTTTTTGATTACCGTAAAAGTAATTATATATAAGGCTTTAATTTCGAAATATCCGAATAATCGTATCGGGTTTCGATAATCGCCTTATGCCTGTTATCGTTTAACATAAATTGAACATTAATAATCTAGATAATTACAATATTTAAGGGATTTAAAAAGCTATAACCTTTTTCGAAACATCCATTAGCAGTTTTCTGACATAGAACCCAGATAAGGATTATTTTCCGTATATGCCTAGATATATTGTGCTAATAATATAAAGTAATTATATATTAATAGGTTATACTCCGTCTTTAAATAACTGTAATTTTCGTAATATTACTTAATTATTATTAACCGTTTTTATTCGCTTTCGATAATTTTGCGATTGTTATACTGTTTTTCCGTTTTGTGATATAGAATATCGTCCTGGATAAAATACTCAGGGTTTCTGTTTTAAAAGTTGTTCGGTTTTTTATCGTTATATTTATTAATCGATCAAGAAGTTTTAATATCGTTAAAGATTTTACGCACTTTTGCGACCGTTTAAACCCGGTCCTAATAAAAGATTTTTTTTATTTGTGTTATTCCGGTTATGAGATTTAGCCGAATAACGTTTAGCTGGATATTAATAAAGTTATTCGTTTTTCTTTCTTATTAACTGTCCTGTTCCTTAAAAAGCATAGTTGGTTTTTTCGATAATTTATTAAGAGCCGTATTTTTTTTGTCAGGGATATATTTAATTTCGATATAGAAAGGCTTAATTTACGTCATTTAATGAATTAATAAAATACCGAGCAATGAATTTATAAAGTTATTAATTTGTATTATTAATATTTTAGCGTTAATATTTAGCGTAAACCGAACTGCATAAATATAGTTCCGGAATCGCTTTAAGATTTTAAGAACAGTTCGATATTCCAGCTTAATTGTATCGTAATTTAGTTCGGTTCTTTTCCAGGTATTATTTTTATAATGCGCTCGATATTTTACGCTATTAATTACCTCGTTTAACGTTTTTCCGAAATTTCGCCCGTACGAATACGTTTTTATAATAATCTTTCCCATTCCAGGGTTATAATTAATAATAATTAGGGGTAAAACCGTTATAACTGTCTTTTTAAGTATTTCTATAATATATTTTTAACTAGGGCCTTAAATAAAAAGTTTGTTTTTGTAAGATAATGGATGGCTGTGAGCTGGGTAAGGTGATCTCCGACCAGTCGTAAAGCAGATTCCAAAAAGTAAATGTATTTGTTTACTTTTATCTGGCATTTTCTATTAGCTGCCAGATAGTGGATTTATATTAGTAAATGGGTTAATGGCTGATCGGTGGCTGGTCGGTTACCAGCCTTCTTTTTATAAAGGTTATAATTTTATAATTACTTTTTTTAAATTATTAATTCTTAATATTATTATTATTAATTTGATATAACGCGTTTTACAAACCTGGTTATATATATTTGCCGATAATATACCGTTATATTATGTTATAAGTAATTGTTCTGGTAATTAATACGTATTATATCACGTAATTAATTATGTTCCGCTTAATTTCTTATTATAATATATTTTTAACTTTACTTTATTTATTTTTTTTTCTTTTTGTTTTCCGCGCTTATATCTTATTTTTTTTGTATATACATTTTATTCGATTTCCCGTTTTTCTTTATTTTTATTTTGCTTTTTCCGTTTATTTTACGCATTATTTCCGTTTATTATATTTTTCTTTCGTAAATTATTTAAAAACAGTGGTATTTTAATATTTAAAAAAATTAAGATTTTTTAACGTTATTTTTTTGATGCCGATAATAAGATAAATATTAATCGTATTATAAGCGGTAATAAACCGTATTATATTTACGTAATATAACGTTATTTCAATTACTATACGGTTTACGTTTAAATTTTAAACGCCTTAAATTACGTCGTAATTAATTATTATTACAAAACCTTTCGCGCAGTAAGTAATTATTTTTAATATTATTAATATTACTATTTGATTTCGTTCAAATTCCGATCGTTTTTAAAAATGCCGCCTAAATAAATTTTTAATTTGGTACCCATAATAAGGAGTTGATTAACGATTTCCAAAAAGTTCGTATTACGGGTATTTAATATAAACGTTTCGACGTAATTACGGTTGGTTGTTAACGTTTTTCGTAAGGCCGAATTTGCTTTTAACGCAGTTATTATTAAAAAGTATTATTTTCTTAATGTAATTAAAGTTAATTTCCGATTGTCCGTTATAATTATAGAAATCTAATCTTAATACCGTTTTACTTTTTATAAGTTCAAGAATTTTCTATAAATATTACGGGTTTTTTTATTATTTTGTAATTAACTTTTGATTAAGCGCAATTTTAAGGTACTTCTATAATTAAGGCGATTTTCGAAAACCGTTATATTATTATGTTTTTCGTTTACGAACACTTTTCACCCGTTTTTCGACGTTTTAACGAAACTTTGATATTTATTAATAATTATAATTAAAATACGGGTTTATTCGATAAAGTTATTATTAAATTTAAATATATTCAGCATTTGAAAAACGGGGTTTTATTTCTAATTAATAATAAATTATATTCTGGTTATTTGGGCTTCGTTTTTTATAAAAAATAAAACGCTTTTAAGTTTTTTCCGAGTTTTAGGCTTTATAAATTTAATAAATATATGTATTTTTAACCGCCGTATATTTTTTAATTATTTTCCGATATTTTTATATTAAATTTTTAATACGTTTACTAAAAATTCATTAAGATAAGGCTTAATATGTAAATGTAAAGTTTTGTATTCGAAATAAAAACTTAATTTTCTTTATATTACCTATAAACTTCCGATCGGTATACGATAAAATAATTATTTACTAAAAACTTAAAAGTAATTATTTGATTAAATAATAATTTAATATTAATATTTTAATTTTATTTGGAATTATCTTTTATAATTTTTATAATTATTAAGCGATTAATATTCGATCGGGCTATTATTACTTTACGATTTTTAAATCGTTTTATTTTTTATATACGTATTTAAATTTTTTTTCGTAACGTTATGATATTTTAAATATATATTTAAAATGCTTTCGGGGCTTTTACGTATTATATTTGGTAGGCCAACTTTTTTATTTAATTAAATATTCGCGTTATCCTCGGTTATTTTAATAATGCACAATATTTTTATTACTTATTTTTTTATTTTTTTTTATTATTTCCAATAACGTTATTTAAACGTTACCTGGTTTCCGGTTATATTATGGTTTTAGCAGAAATATTGGAAATATATTATATATCCGTTAATATTTAATAAGGAAACTTATTTTCTACGCTTAAAAGCTTATTTAATTTTTAATCGTAACCCGGATATAAATAAATATAAATTTCTTATTTTTAAATTTAAAGTTTTTAATTGATAAATATATTTATTATTTTATTTAAAATGTTATAAACGTATAACGTTAATTATAATATTCCTTCTGAGCTCCAGTTATTTTTTTCCTAATATTCGTATATTATTTAGCAAATAACCGCCATTGTTTCGAAATAATCTTTAACTTTTTATATATATTTTTGAAACCTTCATAAAAAGTATTTTATTATTTTTAAATGGTACTTTTATAAGGTTTTGAACGGAAAATAGCCGGTAAACGCATTCTGCATGTTATTATATGCGAATTCCGTATTTCGTAATAATCTTATTTAATAATTTTAATATTTATGAACGTAATTACGGAACTAATATTTTAAAATTTAATAAATACGTTCCGTTTATTTATGGGTTTATAAATAATAAATAATCGATATTTGCCGTTGTATTTTTCGCTTTTTATAAAATTCTACTTATAATTAATTTATGAATAATTTATATTTATTGTTAATAATTCCGATTAACGTAGCCAATTTGCATTTAATTTCGTCGTAAATTAATTAGGCTAATTTAATTGCGGTTAAAGTTTTAACCGTAAAAATAAATAATTTTAATTTCGTAAACCGGTTGACGATTACCATGATTACGTTATATTTAACCTATTTATATTTAAGGTTTTAAGAAGTCCCATAATAAAATGTAATTAGATTTTTTAAAAAGGTTACTTAAATAACGGTAAAGGTTATAATTATCTTCATAGTTTGTAATATAAATTTATTTTACCCTGGTAATTCGGATATTATTTGCCATATTTTCCTAATAAAGCGTTTTAATTATTAATCCCAGCGTACGAATAATTTTTATATATCTTACTTTTAAATTATTACGATATTAATTAATTAATTATTTCCATTAAACGCTGTACGATAAGATTATGAATTTTTCTTAATAATATAAAACCTTGTTTAGGTTTAAAGAATATTTTTTTTTATTTTAATTTGGCGTCCAGTTATCAGTATTAATTTTATAATATTTAATTCCTTAATTTATAATTTTAAAGTTTAATCGTAAAATTATCAAAAGATTTTCGGTTAAAATGCCATTTCGTTTTTAAATAACCCTTTTGCTAAAAAACGTAAAACGTATTAATTATAAATAATAATTTTAATAATAATTTTATTTTCCCCAGATTTCGTAAAATCTAATCGTAATACGATTATAATTTGCAGTTATTGTTATTTAACCGTTAGTCGTATTATTATTATAATTCGTATTTATATTGTTATTTGTAAGTAATAAGTTCGGTAAATATATAATTCTTTTTTGTTTCGAAAATTTTCTATAATTATATAACAACAGGTTTCCGCTTTTCTGATGCGGATAATAGTTACCTAAATTTTTGTTACCTAAAATTTATTTGGGAATTTTACAACGAACGAATTTTACGTTATTTTTATAAGGCCCTTTACCTTTTTATAATACTTTAAATCGCGCTATATATTTACAACCGTTTTCCGTACATTTTTCGGCATATTATTTATAAATCCGAATTTTTTACATAACGTAAGGATTACGTTTTTATACGTAATTTCCCTTAATATGTAATCCGAGCGTTTAAATAGTTTATTTACCGGGTTAACGGCGCCCGGTTAGTATTAAATCTTAAAATCAAATTATATAAGATGATACACTTATTGGGTTAACCTTTTTTTAAGATTACGTACCGCCGCTTTTATTATGTTTTTTAGCGTTATATGTTCGGTAAGTATTAAGAAATCTTTTTTCGGACTTTTAAAATATTGCGTTAATGTTTTAAGCTTTTTATAATCGCCAATAATTTTTATTACTTTATAATTTACTGTTTTTCGGTTGGATTTAATTTTCGCAACAGGTATATAATTAAGCGTTAATACTATCTGTATTTTTATAAAAGTATTCTTAACATGGCTTTTACCGAAGCATCTATTTTAACCTTAATATTTTGGATATTATCCTAATTTCGGAAAATAATTAAAATTAAAATAATTGCTGGTAAATTAATTAAAAATATTTCGTATTCTTTTTTAGCCGAATAAATACTTATATTATTTAAATATATTATATTGACATAATTAATTAATCCACTTAATATTTTATAGATATAGGCTTAAAAGGTAACGAACGTATTAATAAGGTCAAATAACATAATTATATATTTAAACTCCCCATATTACGTTTGAAAAACCATTTTCCATTCATGGCCTTTTTTCATTCTAATAGGGTGGTAAATATCCTTAAAATTAATTTTCGAAAATACCTTAATTAATCTGATATAATTTATTACATTTAAAATTAAAAATAAAAGATATCAATTTTTTATCGTTACTCAATTTAACCTTTTATAATCGACGTACAATCAGAACTTACTGTTTTTTTAAATATAAATAATATTATTATCTTTACGTCCGCTTTGGAATAACGGATCCGGCCTATTTTCAGGTTTTTTTCGGATATATTTTTAAATACTTTTTTTTGGATTTCCGAAATAAAATAAATTAGACCGAATAAAGGCGTTTTCCTGAGGATTAAATTTCTTGCACATTTTGCCCTTAATAATTAATGTATTCTTTTCGTTATTTTTTCGGAATATATTTGCCGGAAATTCTTTAAATATATAAAAAGGTCGATTAACACCCGTTTTTATTATTTCTCGAATTCCGGGATATTTAGCTTTTCGGCTAGGCCTATTAAATTAACGGTATAAATTTCCTTGTCGGAAAGCGTTAAATTTACCATTTCCTATTTATCGACTTTTTATAGCGGTCCGTATAATTATTAATATGTAATTATATTTAACAAAATCCGTAATTTACTTATTCCGGATCTAAATAATAAAAAATCGGACGTTTTCCGATTACGGCGTATTACAAAATAAATTTGTTTAAATTTTCGTTTGTTACCGTTATTATTTATTATGTTACTAAAACTTTTATAAGCCTTATAATATTGAATATATACGTCATTAACGCTAATAACGCCTAGAATATTTACGGAAATTAATTAAAAATTAAATTTGTTTCTTAACTTTTTATTTATAATATTTATTTGTATTCCAGTATTTATATTTACTTATACCGCTATATCCCTTATATTATTTTTGATAAACACCTTTTTTCTAAAAGGCGGTTTTATTCCGACCGTCCTGCGATTATTAGCCGAAATACATTAAACGTATATATTTATTCCGGCTCCTTTTTTGGATTTACGTTTAAGAATTAATTTACTTTATCGTTATATACTATAACGTTTTATATGGCCTTTAAAGGTCAATTTCCGTATAGCCGGGATAATAGGGTTTTTATATCCTTTTTTAACTTACAATTTATATTTTTGTAACTTGGTTTCTTATAATTATAATATTTAAATAAGCCCTTATAAAAAATAAAAATATTAAATTGTACAAATTTATTTTAATCGAAATTAAATCGGCAATTATTTACCTTTTATATATAAAAATACCTGGAATCGTTATTAATTTTACGTAATGGTTTTAATTAATTCTTAAGAGCTTTTTCTTAAAACCGTTAAAATAAAAATATTTATTTTTATTAATACTTTTAATAAAGAATTATTAATTTTTTGGCTTTTTTTAGGCGTCCTAATAACGCTTTATTTTATTTATTACATTATTAATTCGTTCCAGTTTAATATTCTTTTTCCATAAAATATTTCGTAGAATTAATATTAATTTAGAAAAGTAATTAAAAATAAAATGTTTATTATCCCGATAATTTTCCAAATTAAAAACGTTTATAAATTTTATTTTATATATTAAAAATTTTTATATAACGTAAAAGTTTAACGGTAATTAATCAAATTATTATTACAGTTTTATAAATTATTTTTAATATTTTTTGTTGAAAAAATTAAGATTTATATAATATTTCCTAATAGAAATTTATAAATATTTTATTTTTAATTTTTCTTCGTACATAAAATAATTAAGCATAATGTGGTATAATTATTATATATTGGTAATAAAAATATTTATATAACCTATAGCTTATTAAATATAAATATAGGCATTTTGCCTTAGTTTTTTAATGTAAATATCTATAACAGCTTTTATTTAATTTTTTTTGATTAACGTACGTTCGGAAAATTCCGGGTAATTATAACGCGGTATTTACTTATTGCCCTAAGGTTTTTGCAACTATATTATAAATAACTTATAAAATTTTATTTTTTAATTTATATTACTACTTATTATTTGGTTAAGTATTGAAATAATTCGGAATATTATTTGTTATATTAACGAATAATTTTTAAGATTTAATTATTATTAAAGGGTTTAACCTTTTATTATTTTAAATTCCGAAACCCGTTCGTTATATTACGTCCGTTTTCCGACCGTTTAGCTAACGGTTGTCGAAATACATCCTTATTATATATGTAAGGTAATTCGGGATCCCGGGAACCATAGTCTTTTACCTGTTAAAGTTCCGTTATAGGCTTTTTCGCCTGTTCTCGTACCGTGATCGATCATTCGTCGTTTGGGTTCCGATCGGCGATCTTTTCGATTAATAACTTAGGTTCGTTTTATAATTGGCCAGCTTTGCTTTTAATGGTTATCGCGTTACCTTTTATGGTAAATAAAAGAATTATAAAATAATGGATAACTGTAAGCTGGGTAAGGTAATCTCCGACTAATCGTAAAGCAGATTCCAAAAAGTAAGTATATTAGGTTACATCCATCTAACGTTCCGTACTAGTTGCCAGATAGTGGATTTATACTAATAAGTAGGTCGGTGGCTGATCGGTGGCTGGTCGGTTACCAGCCTCATCCTTTATAGAGGCTGTATTCTTACAGTTTTTACGGAGTAAATAAATAAAAAGTTCCGCCTTAATAATATAATATATAATATATATCCGATAGTAAAGGGTAATCGTTAAAAACGCTTTAATTCCAATATATTTTTATAAAAACCAATTTTCCGAATTTTTATTACTTTGGTTACATTAGGTCGATAATTATTTACACCGTAAAAAAATCCGATTATAACCGTAAATTCGCAATATTACTGCGATTATTGTATATTAATCGTAATTTTGGCAAATTCGTAATTAAGAAAGGTTTTATATATGTTAATAATATGTTCCAAAACGAACCGTCGAATTCCGAGGAAAATCTTAGCATTATCGTCTCGTATCCTTAATCCTTTAATCTTAACGTTATTTACGAATAAACGCGTAGTTTCGGCCATTAAATTATAAAGGATTTTTCCGCTTACGTAATAAAAATAAGTTATAAAATTGGTAAACATTATACGTATAATAATATATCGGAGTATTTTTAGCGGTATTACGAACGTTATTATATTTTTATCAGTAAATGTTAAAGTAACTTAATTATATCTAAAAAAAGTTTATAAAGGAAATTTAAAAGTATATAACAAAACTTGCGAAAAGTTTATCGCAGTTCTCCGGCATAAATATATTCCGCAAAATAATAATATTTACCTTTATTGCAAAATTAATTAATTGCAAACCGCCATTTCTTTTAATAAGAAACTAGGTATTTTAGTACGTAATATGCGATTATTCGAGTATTTCTTTCGATACGTATTTTTATTACGTAAATTAGTTTAGCCTTTATGTTAATTGGTATTATAATACCCTTAATTTGCCATATTTTATAGAAAATAATTTTGATTTGGTAAAAAAATACGATAATCTTTTTAATTCGATTATATTCCTACTAATCTTATTTTAAGGTAATTCCTTTCCAGAACAACATTTTCTTAAAAAACGTTTTTTATACAAATGAACCTATCGCTAATTTAATTAAGTAAAGCCTTCATTCTTTTTTCAGTTAATGGAATTTTTCGAGATATTAAAATAAACCTAAGAAATAATACCGTTAATAATATACCAGGTTTATCCGGAATACTTTTTTATTTTTTGATCGTTTATATAGCTTCTTCGAATTCCTCATTTTTTTAATTTAGGTTCTTAGGTAATATCGATTTATCGGGTGCTATATTATTCACAAGAAATGCTTTTTTCTATTTAGGCTTATATATAATATTAATCTAAACCGTTTTTTTTTTTCGCTTAATATTATCGTATATTTTTTCCTTAAAATTCCATATAACGTATGTATTAAATTTTCGTTATCGAATTGTCCTAACATTCTGTTCCTAAGGTTTAATTTATTTCTTATAATCTTTTAAATCTTTTTATGTTTTTAATTAACGGACGTTTTTTTAATCGAAAATATATAAAAGCTTATCGCTAGTTTATTTATTTTTTCGTTTTTAGGCTTATTTGCGCTAATAAAATAGCTTTTAAATTTACCGGCTATACCTTTTCAAATTGGTTATCCGTATGGATATTACGGCTAACTCGTTTTGCTAATATTACAAAAATAATGATTTTCGTTGGACCGAATTTTAAAATTCCTTTTATCACTTTTAGTTCTAGATTTAATATTATTTTCGATTTCGCTATAAAATTAAGTCCTAATATTAATAGTTATATTACGTGGCTGTCATCGACAATAAAAAGAGGAATAATAAATAATAGATTGATTAATTAAATTAAAGTTTCAATTAAGTTTTCGGATTAGGTCCTTTTTTGGAAATTATATCCCATAAAGAAACCCGTATTTGTCATATTGCCAGCTTATGTTTTTTTTAACGTACGATAGGATTATAATATTCGATTCGGCTCCGGTATCGATAATATTATTAATTAGATTTTTTTCCAAAACCAATTTTAATAGCAAATCGGAATAATGGAATAATATATTTAGTCGGATTATATTATTATACGCACAGAATATTAGTTTCGTTTTGTTTTTCCGACTTTTATCCAATATCTATAATTAGGATCATAGGCGTTTATTGCAATTTAATAGGTGAAAAACCGCGGACTTTTACCTTTATTATTTTAATCGTTTTTTTATTTTTATGGTCCTTACGACGATGAAATTTTTAAAAGCCCTATTAAAATCCGGGCAAACTTTAATTAATTTTGACCAAGTAATTTCGAAATCTTTTTTGCATTTCCGTAAATTCCCGTTTTTTAATATTTTATTAATTGCTTATTAATTAGTTTGCCGGAATTAAAGATATAATCCGTTTATTATTTTATTTCGGCATTTAATAATAAAAGTTTATTTTATAAAAATTTATTATTATTAATCCTATTTTTCTTTATATATTAGCGGATATTTTTCTTTTTTTTACCAGGTTATTTAATTAATATAATATTAGTAAGTATAGGGGGCTAATTATTTATATTAATTTTTGACGCGCGGATTTCCTTAAGGTGCCGAATATTTTTATTTTTAATAAGGCTATTCCAAAGCTAATTAATTAAAGGTATTTTTTTGTACAATGGCCTATCTTTTTATATATCAAAATAAAATATATTAATTTTAATAATACGGTTTTGATTGATAACAGGTTCCGATTAATTAAGATTTAAAATTATCGTAAGGTAAGGTACGTCCGGGGTATTAAAACAGGTAAAATCCTGGCTAATATTAAGTCTCGATTTTTATAATCTTTTAAAAATTTTCTGTCGGTAATTATAATATTTTATCTTATTTTTAAAATAATTTAAGAAAGTAGGCGAATTATGCCTGCATTTTGAAATCTTTTTTTAAATAAGAAATATTTATCTATTATTTAATTTTGGAATATCTTTAGGAATTATATTATGCCGAGATTAAATCTATCAACTTTAAACCTAAAAAAAATCCTATATTAATCGTTATTAAGCGAAATTAAACCGGTTTTTTATATTCGAAAAAACTTATACGTATATGTTACGTATTCTTACCTGTCGTAAAATTAATAAGCTTTTTTTTTTCAAAATTCCGCAATCGTCATTCGCGGTCTTGGTAATTACCTGGGTAATTATTTCGTTTACAATAAAATCTTATTTTGCTAAAATCGTCCGGCTAAAAACCTATTGCATTAATCGATAAGTCGGTATTATTATGATATGCCTAGGGCGGTTTCTGGCTTAAAAACTTCTAATGTTGCGATAATTAGCTAATTTTACAATTTTCTACTTTTTTAAAAAGCGTTAAAGTTTTGAATTTATCGTATTGAGGTAGTTTTTAATTGTTGTAAGGTATTAATAATTTCCGATATCTGATTACGTTTTGCCGATAAAGAATATTTAAGTCCAGGATTACTTTGTCGAAAAGGTCTAGGGTTTTATTATTATATTTTTTTTCTTTAATTAAAGTCAAAACGAACCGTATTTAATAATCGTTTTTGCCCTTTATATTTAATTTATTTCACTTTATTAAAAACCTAGTTTTTAATTAATATCGTTATGGTATTATAAAGCGTTATATATATATCCTTAATTTTATAAATAAATTATTAAAGTACTTTTCGAAATAACTAGCTGAAAATGCTTTTAATAGGCCTTTAATATATCAGTTTTTGTTCGTAATTTTGTTTTTGAATTTAATTTCTTTAATAATATTGCAAACCTTAATAATATAATTTAAATAATACTTATAAAACTGATTAGGTATATTGAGTTAAACTTATTTTATTAATGTCCTGAATTAACTTTTATTAATTTATATTTGCTTTAGGTTTTATAATTTAAAAGTTTTCAGAATGCTTTTAAACCCCTTATTTCAAATGGCGATATCTTTAGGGATAATTTTAATTCGATATTTTATAAAATGGTTGTTTATCTAATAAGGTAACTTCTTAATTATTTCGGTTTCCGTAAATTTATACTTCCCATATAGCTTGCCGATTCTCTCAAGCCAGTTAATAGCCGTAATATTAGAAAAACGAAGGCCTGGCAAAACGGATATATCCGAAAATATTATAAAAGAAATAACCTTATCCATAATATTTACTAGAAGTCCGTATTTATATTAATTAGGGGATTCCGAAAATACAATATTAAAAGTAGATATTCTAAACTTAATAAAAGTTTGTACCGAAATTTAAATATGTCTGTAAAAGGCTTCACCTGAGCGGTCTGCAATCAGTTGCCAATAAGAGTTTATTTTCTAGCTAAAGAGAAAAGAAAGGGAAAATGAAAATATAGTTATGTATGTTCGCATATAAGGCGCTCCGCTAATGCTGCTTGGTATCGGCGTTTATTCGGTACTCCATAATAAGGCTTTATATAGCCTTATTACATTATTTCTTATTTTTCTCAAAAAATGTCAACTTATTACAGGATCAATAATCGCGTTAATCCTTAATTTTTAATTAATCCGAAATTCGGGAAATTTGTTAATTTCCGAATTAGGCTTAATTTAAGTCATTAATTATGGGCTAATTATGCGCTAAGCAAATTTATATATAAAAACGTACTTACGCTTTGACTTATTTTAGCTTTTTCTTCTTATAATAATAACTTAATTTGGTAAATTCCCTTTTATTAATACCCATAATAACGTTTTTATACGTTTTTTCGTAACGGCTAAAAATTAATTAATACGTTATAACGCCGTAAAAATACCTTACAAAAAGGATGTTCCCATAGTTTCGGGCCTTTTTAATAAGTCGGAATCCGTTAAAACCTTTCGTACGCTGGATATTCGCGTTATCCTGTACGAATATCCCGCCCGCATTTGCAATATACCCTATTTTAGTTATATAATTCGTTTTGCCGAAAACCCGGACGTATTTTATTTAAATTAACGAAATATGTAATTTGTTTATACGTTATTTATTTATTATGCCCAAAATACTTATTATTATAAGTAAAAAGGCGGTCCGTTATTAAGTTTACGTTAATTATAACCATAAATATCCTAAAACAAGTATCCTTTTATATTTTTGCTAATATATATTTTTAACGTAATTTCCGTATAATTTACGGATATTCCCGAATTTCGTTAAACGATTAATGCATTTTACAAAACTGTTTTTAATTACGATTATACAAATCCTGCTAAATTTATTTTCCTTACGTACCTTCCATATTATTCCTTTACTACTAACCCTGGCTTAACGGCCATCCGTACCTAGCAAAAGGCGGATGCCGAAATTTACGTTTACGTTCTAAGTTTTCGTATATCGTTTATTCCAAAATAAATTTATACTTTTAATTCCTGGCTTATACCTTATTTATACGTAAGTTAAACTCCCGGTTTGATTAATCCTTTTATTTAACGAAATAAAGGACGCATTAAGTATAAAAACAATAAATCTTATTATATAAGTTTTTTTTATAATATTTCCGCGTTTTTTTTACGCCGTTTATTAACTTACGTTATAAGTTAAATTAATTGCCGTTAATAATCATATTATTAACGTTTTCGAAAACCTTATAATTATAATTTAGGTATATAAAAAAAAAGTCCTGGTTTTATTGGAATTTAATATAAATAAAGTCGAATAATCGCGCGCCTTAGGTACGTAATTTCCGTATAACATTAATACTGCAAATTCGTAAGATAAATCGTTAAATCTTTAAATTTCCAAAAATAATTAAATAATTTCGTAACCGGCATATTATTTTTATAACTTTTAATTCCTTCTTAATATATTTTATTCGTAAATAATAAAGGTTTTATTTTAACGTTTATTTATAAGCTATATAGGGTTATTTTTAAGCAGTTTCCCTAAATTTTCTATACCGCTTACGTACCGCCCGGCCAATGCTTTTAGGCTTAACTTTTATTTATTTGCTTTCGGGTAATACGCTGGATTTGGGGTCCGTTATTAATAATTATATTGCCGTATTCTTTTTCGAATTATTGTAAAGCCGCCGTATTTGGAAATTCCTTAAACGGCTTCCAAATTAGTTTTACGTAACCTAACCATTTTATCTAGATTTGGCGTATAAAGCTTTTCCTTATTTTCTTAATCCGGATTTGGAAAATATTTTCGATTTTAAATTCCGGTTCGTTATTTTTTTAAGTATAATAAAAAGGGGTTATATATTTGCGTTAATTTGGGACAGTAAAAAATTGTTATTTGTACGTTTTAATAAATTACCGTAAAAATAATTATAAATCTTTTTAAATATATTTATTTTAATAACGTAAAAATTAATTATTTTAATTACTTAATATTTAATTTAAAACCACCTTAGTTTTTTCGACGGCCAAAAAATATTATTATTTTTTACAATAAATAGATTTTATTATTAATATCGTATTTTTCGGCAGAAAAACAACGTTTATTCGTTATTTTTTCCTGGGTTTACTAAGCCGTTCCTATTGTAGCTTAAGCAAATTCCGTACTTTCTTGTAATTTCTTAACGAAATTTTCCATTTTTATACGTAAATCCTTCTTAACTGTTAAATTATTTTTTATTTAGAAAATCGGGTTAAAATAATATTTATAAAATAAAAAAAAGAATTTAATTTTATTAAAATCGTTTTTGGTTATTTATTACGAATATTATCCTCAAAAGGAACTTATTTTATTTTTATTATAAATACGTTACGAAAATTCGTAAATAAATTAATATCTTTTAATTAACCCTTTTTATAATACTATCGGTTTTTGGGTAATATACGGTAAAAAGGCGTTATTTTATCCTTATTAATTTGTAAAATTTAATTCAAAATTTCCTTACCTAATTGGTTTTTTTATTACTTATAATAACTTTAAGAAAAGGATAAAATCTTTAATATGCTTTTACGAATATTTCCGTATATATTTTTATATTTACTGCACGTGTGATTTTTAGGATTATTATTTTAAATAATTAATTTGTTATAATTATTAAAAAATATAGGTCGTATTTAAAAACGGTTAATAAATCAATTATAAAATTAATTAATAATTTGTTATAAAATCGTTCGGAAATCGGAAATAGTTTTAATAACTTTTTTTCCTATTCTTTTATACGTTTTTATAACCGTACATATTGTAATTTTTGCAAAACTACCTTATTATATAATATATATCCGGCTAAAAAAGTTTTCGAAAATATTATTATCGTAATCTTTTTACTTAGGAGGCTTATTATATGGGAATCGTAAGTATTCTGTATCAAGGTTATTTTTAATAATTCTTAATCTAGGATTTAAAGATATTTCCGAAATTAAAAAAAGCATTTAACGTTTATAATATATTCTGTAATTAATATTAATAATTTTAATTCCGTAAAAAAATTACGTTCCTTTTTTATAATGTCCCTAATAATAGGGTTGTAATTTTTATTATATTTTAACGTTAAGTTTTAAAATTTTTAAAGGTTTTCGTAATATTAAAATATTTACGTTTTTCGAAATAACCCGTTACCTTTAATTTTAATATTATTAATTATTATTATATTTTCGGCATATTTCCAGTATTTCGTAAATAATATAAAAATTATTTATTCTTTATTAATTAAAAACTTTATATAATTTTCCAATTATCGCCTTTTTTTATAAGCATATTTTATTCTATACGCACAAATATATCGGCTTTAATATTTAAATAGCCGGTACGGAATTTAATGTAAAAATTAAAATAAAATAACTTTTTTAATAATTTTACGTAACGTTTATTTAACTTTTTAATAATTATAAAATATTCTAAATTTTTATAATCGATAATAATCTTAAATAAGGTTATTACATTATACAGTTTTATATCTTACGTTTTTAAGCAACTTATTACCGTTAAAAGTTTTTTATTATATATTTAATAATTAATTTTAATACGATTTAATTTCTTAAAATAATAAATAACAGGGTATAATATTTTTAATTTATTAATTTAGGATAAACAATTTTTATATATTACCCTTAAACAATTTATTTTTAATATTATAGGTTTTTCGAGGTGTTATTACGCTAAGATCGGTTCCGTTACAAAAATGTTTTTGAAACGTTTAAACGTTACTTTTTCCTTTTTGCCTTAACGAAATAAAATACTTTTCCGGATTAAGGTTATTAACGGTATCGATATATTCGCATAATAAGGTATAAAATCGTAATAAAAGTTTGTAAACCTTAAAAAACTTCGGATTCCTTTAAACGTTTTGAAAATTTCTTATTTTTTAATTACATATAGCTTTTTGGTGTTTATTTATATCTCTTTTCCGATATCAATAATAAATCCAAAATATTTTGTTATTTTTACGGCGAATTGGTATTTGGAAATATCCAGATTTAAACCTGCTTCTTTTAAGCGGTTTAGGACCTTTTTTACCTTTTGCATATAATTCTCCTTAAATCCGGGAAAAAAAATAAAAACATCGTTTATATACGTTAAATAAAAAACGTTAAAATATTCCTTTAGAATTTCGTTAACGTATCGTGAAAAAATCGCGGAAGCCCCGTATAAGCCAAATAATATTATTAATTATTCGTATAAGCCGAAACGTATTCGGAATACCCTTTTTTATTCGTTTCTTTCCTTAATCTTAATCTTATAAAACATTATTTGAACGTTTATTTTCGTAAATTACTTGGCATAAAAAATAATTTTAAGGTTTCCGAAATAAGGGGTAAAAAATAATTGTTTTTTTTAATTATTATATTTAACGCCCGATGATTATAGCAGAAACATAACCTTTTTTCAGGTTTTTTCATAAATAAAACCGGAATCCTTATAAATAAATTATTTACGCGAATATACCCTTTATCCAAAAGTTTTGTCAGGATTTTTCTTAAGGCTAATAATTTTCCTTTAATTATATTATACAAAAGCCCTTATAATATTAACATTTTTTCCCTATTTCGTCTTTACGTAATAGGATTATATGGTTTATTCCGGGACGGGCTGGCGATAAAACGTCGCCTAATTTTTTGTTAAATAATTTCCGAAATATTTTTAATTTAAACGGAAGTTTTTCGTTAATCTTTATTTCTTTTTTAAGCGTTAACGCCTTATTAATACCGGCCAAAGTAATTAAAAATAATTGAACTTCCTATTTAGTCTTTTTAATTTTTTTATCCTCCGAAATTCCGCTCCGAAAATGGCAGCTAAAATTCTTTTCGCCTTACGAATTATTCGTATATCATTTTTTGGGCCTTATATTTTTTTTCGTAAACCCTTATATAACTTATTACACCTACCGTTAAGAAATATTTCTGCATTACGTATACGACGTTATAACGTTTTATCCAAAGTTTTCCCAAAATTAAGGAATAATTAAAGCCATTAATAATATATACGAATATCTTAATTTTGAAACCGTCGATATCTATTTCCATATATATTATTTTCTTAATTTCTTTTCGCCGTCGTCGCCTTTTTTTCGAATTTTTTTTAATCCGCATAATTTTATTAAAATGCGCGGTAACCGTAAACGTTTTACGACCGTTTCGCTTATTACGATAAAATAATTATATCCTTAATTAATAAAAGTTTTTATAAATATGTTTAATTAATATATATATTAATAATAAATAAAATACCGTTTATATTTTATTTCGCGATCTTTATTTCGGCCTAGGTCGCTTTTCGCTTTTAAAAGCATTAATATTCAAAACCTATTTTTTTCTTTTTTCGCTCTTAAATTCCGACTTTTCGTTTTCGTACGTTTTTAACGAATTAATCCCTTTTTGCGGTTTTTTTACTGGTAAAAACGGGTAGCGGTTCGCCTTATAATTAGGACGCTTATAACGTAAATAAAGGTCTTTCGTTTTACGGGCGTTCCGTTTTTTAAAGTTATTTATCGTACGTATTATTTCGGCGTTAGGGATAAGGTTTAAGGTTTTTACCTTTGCCGTTTTACTGCCGAAACATCCGTTATATTTATGTTGTTATTTAAGTTATTTCTCGTTTGGTTATTACCGCTTAATTAAGCTGCTAAAAAATTATTCGTTCCTTTTTGCCGTATTATTTCTTTAAGATGTCCAGCGATTTTTATCATTTTATTTACCTATACGTTATAACTTTTAGGGAAATTTATTAAAATTAAAACTGAGGTAAATATTTTTTAATCCTTTTTTTAAAAGCATAAATTTTACTTCCGTTAACCAAGTAATTCTTTTTGCGTTTATTAACGTTTTTCGAATAAGGGATAAAATAACGAAAATTTCGCGTTATCGGCTTATTTTAAGTTCCGAAAACGTTCGGTTACTTTTTTTTCTTATACCGATTATTATATTATTTATATAATACTTAAAAGAAACCGACGAAATTATAAGTATTATTTAGGCCTCCGGTAATATAATAAATATTAATCGTACGTTATATGTTAATTTCGAATTTTTCGTATATATCGTAAAATTACTTACGAATTCTTTTTATGAAAATAACGTTTATTTCGAACTTATAAATTTTGGATACGTATTATCCGGCGAATTTCTTTTTTATTCCGTCGAATTTTTGCGGCCAGGGTAACGGCTTCCGTTTAGCTCTTATTATTAATTCGGTCGTTCGAACCGTTTTTGCGAAATAGCCTAATTATGATTCCGATCGTTATTAAGTTAAGAAAAAGTAAGTATTCGTAAAGGTTATTACGTTCCAAATTTATAACTACATATTAAACTTTTATTAAATATTTAAGCCATTTTTAAATTATTGGGTTATTTGTATTAGTTTTTTATTTACCTTATGTTGCGCTTTTATATGCTTACAGAATTAAGTTACCTTTTTTTGCTTTCTTAAATTAGTAATTTATACGCTGTTTTATAACCGTTATCGAACTTATTAAGGTTTTCGTCATAACGTTATATACCTTTTATAACTTTGGGTTAATAAGGGCCTTTTGTTAACCTTTTTAAGGAACGTTCGAAAATCCTAATATTTGATTCCGAACGTTTCTTATTTTGCTAAATAATAAACTAGAAAATATGTAAAAGGCTTTACCTAAGCGGTTTGCAATCAGTTGCCAATAAGAGTTTATTTTCTAGCTAAAGAGAAAAAAAAGGGAAGATAAAAATACAGTTATGTATGTTCGCATATAAGGCGCTGCGTTAGTGCTGCTTGGTACCGCCGTTTGTCCGGTGCTCCATAATAGGGCTCCATACAGCCCCATTACGAGGTTGAACCTATCGTCCTTTAGGTATTTTGATAATAATTTCCGGTATTTCCGGTATATATTCTCTAATTATTTCTGTAATTTGTTTTCAATAATTAATAGAATTATATAAAAATGGTTCGTTATTAACCTCATTTTCGTATTTAGATTTAAATAATCGGTAACTATTAATAATATTCGACGTTGCATTTTAATTTTTTAGGATAATAAGAAAATCCGGAACGGGTAATAACTTTTGTAATACCGCGATCGTTAATAATTTCGACGAATTTCTAACAAATTGGTTAAATCTTAACGAAATTTGCTAATCGGAAAAACATAATTCGCGGTTAATATAATGTGATAATTTAAAGTTATTATTCGTATACGTAAATATAAAGAAATTGACGGCGTTTAATATTTCCGCCTATAATATTTGAATTTTTCGCAGTTGCAGTATAATATCGCGCTTTTTATTTCACCTAAGTAAACCCGTTTTTTCTAATTAATATATTACTGGCGGTAAATATCGGATTAAGTCGTTTTTAACTTTACGGTTAATATTTCTATTATTGATTTTACTGCTAGAATAATTTTATTAACTAATTTTATCGACTTCTAAAGGATATTTTTGCCTAAGACCTATACGAAATACTGGCTTATTAAGGCGAAAGGATTTCAAAATATATTATTTAATAAATTAGTTTTATTTTTTTAATTATATTAAAAAATATTAAACCTTTTTCGAAATCTTTTCGTAAACAGAATTTTAGGTTCTATAACCTTATTTCTTTTTTTTTACGATAGCAATTTAATCCATATTATTACTTATAACGGCGTTATTTTAACGTTGATTAATCCAAAATCTGCGTAAATATATTATTAATAACGTATTTTCGTTTCTTAATCTTAATAAGCCGATTTTTGGTAATTAATCCTAATTAATTATAATTAGTTAATTTTTAATCGTAATTAATTTCGTATTTATCGTCCTATTTTTAAATAATCGAATTTCATTTTATTAAATAAAGGTTTCCAAGAAATAAAGTATATCTTAAATTAGGCCGTTAGTTCAAAAAATATAGGTAATTAATTTATATTTTCAAGTCTATGTATTTTTAGGAATATAATTTTCCGAAATCGGTTTGTTAAAAATCTGGCTTCGGATAAGGTTCTGTAAACGCTTAATTTCAAAATATCCTATGTAACTAATAATATTTTGAAATCGTTTTGTCGTTATCGGTTATTCGTAACGTCGTTATTTTGTAAAACGCAATATACATTTTTGTATTTTTATAATTGTAATTATGATTACCCGCATTTTTAATTAATATTTTATCCTTTTTTAAATATTAATCGAAAATATCGAAAGTTGCCTTGCCAGTTAACTAAAGCCAATATCCTTTTTTTGGCAGCCAAATAAAATAGGGTCCGGGAAAAATTGGTTTTGATTAATGCGGGTAATTATTTTATATTACGATACGGAATGAGATTATCGAAAATGAAATGCTTTATCCGATTATATTGCTGGTATTAAACTTCGATAAATAGAAATAACAGAAAACATGTTTAATGGTGATGGTAGTTGATAATGCCTGGGAGTTAAACCCATGGCGAAAAAGAATTTTTTAATATATATGCGAGACTCGGGTTTTCTTATTAGCCGAGCCTGATCATGAGTGTAATACCCCGCCCCACTTCAATAACAAATTAGATAAAGAATGTAAAAAGCTAAAAAGCTAGCCAAGAAAACGTCCAAAAAATAACGAAATACCTTTAGAGAATAGTTAAAAAAATATCAGAAATAACCGAAAAACGTTTATTATAGAACTTTAAATTAATATGGGAAAATATACGCCATATATTATTAACGACAGAAATGCCTTGCTTATAAAAAACAGAAACGGTATATTTATAAAACAAATTACCCGTATATATTATAAGCGATTCGACTTTTTAAACTGAATACGAAATTAAAAAAAAATAAATAATAATATCGGTATTTCCGATTTAAAACCCCGAAAAATAATATATACTAATTAGCCGAACCAGAAAATGGGCTTTAGGGAAAGTAATATCAATAAAAAGAACCCTTTTTATTCTTATAGGTAATGCGATTATTAAATGGAAAAAAAAGTTAATCTAGCGTACGATAAAAAGATATTACCAAAGGGCCATTATAGATGTTTATTTTTAGTTGGCATTTATTATAAACACTGACGAAAAAAAAGTTATTAAGGAAAGATTATGTCAGTTTACGGCCGAACTTTGAGACAATAATTAATATAATGCAAAGTGGAATACGATCGAAATTATAGAAAAATAATTTATCTAATAGGAAACGAAATTCCAGGAAAAATAAAAACAATTAATATAGCTTGAAAAAAGAGTACCCCGGCAATACCAACAAATTGAGCAAGTTGGCGCGTTATATAAAAAGATACCCACAAAGTTCAACAAACTTGAAAAACAATTTTAAAAAAAGAAATTTATTTATAGAAAAGCCGTAAGATAACGAAATCCCGAAAGGTTGAGAAATTTTCTTAAAAAAAGCTTAAAATACGATAATAATAACTGTTAATAACTTTATTAGCTTAGATATACAAATTAAAAGATCTTGGTATATCGCAATAATATATTACGAAATTCTAAACAGAAGTTATGTTTCACTGGATAAGGTTAACGAATTTAGATTACTATAGAAATACAAGTTAAAACTTTATATAGTGACGAATGGCGAAGATCAGGATTTTCCTTATGATAAAAGAAAGGGTTTACGCGAAATTAACTGTTTCAATATTTTTATTTAAGAATAGTGCTAAATAGTTAATTTCGATATCGTTTTATTTAGGAATTACGCTATGAGTTTAGGAAAATTATAAATATATTAATAGAAAGCTTTAATTAACAAAAGAATTGGCCAGATAGAATTTACCTTATATTCTATGAGTAAATTATAAAAAAAGAAAAGGGTCTTATTATTCGATTAACAATAACTACGAATGCAGACATAAAAATACGTTAAATATCTGATTCCCTTAAGGAATAAAGAAAAGAGGGAAATAAAAAGAAATACGACGTATTATTGCTATTATTAAAACGAAATTAAGCCTATTAAAAAACTATTTAAAGCAATAATCGTAACGGTTAAAAAAATCTAATGAATTTATTACTAAAATATTACCAATACAAGAATCTTTTCAGGGAGGAACTTAATACGAAATTATTAACACATAACGAATAAAATTATGAAATAATTTTAAAAAAACGTTTTTTGACGAAGTTTTATTCTATCTACAACTTTAACGAAAGGGAATTACGCGTTTTTAAGAAATTTTTAAAAGATCGGTTATAAAAAGGATAGATACGATTTTCGAAACTACTAGCGGGATATCTTATATTTTTGGTAACCTTAAAAAAAAACCAAAAAAAATATGATTTATAGTTCGTTATCAATAATTAAACGATAGTATTATTAAGCATCAAATATTAAAATCCTTAATTACAAAAATGAAAAACTTGTTGTACAGAAGTTAATAATTTATGGCATTCGATTTTAAGGATAGGTATAATCTTATCAGAATTAAAAAGAGATACCGAAAGAAAATAACTTTTAAAACGAAATACGAAATCTTTTAATACCTGGTTACGTTAATAAGATTTATAAACGTATTAATAATTTTTCAAATAATAATAAATTATATATTACGAAAATACTTCAATATTTTTATGAGGTATTACTGTAAGAATATTCTTATCTTTTCGGAACGAAAAAAGTATATACAAAATACGTTTACAAAATTCTTCAAATTTTACAGAACGTAAGGTTGCTTATTAACGAAAAAAAAGAATTAATTTTACAACTAAAAAAATAAAATATCTAAAACATATTATTATCTCAGGACATATTAGAATAAACCTTAAAAAAATTGCTATAGTTACAAAACAACAAACGTTAAATACGGTAAAAAAGGCATAGGTATTCCTTTGATTCGCTAATTATTAGGTGAAGTTTATTCCAAATTTTAGTAAAATAGCTATACTCTTAACTAAGCTTATAAAAAACGATTTTAACTAAACGCTCGAAATGAAAAAAAGTATTTCAGAAAATAAAGAATATAATTATTAGCAAACCAATATTAATTATATACGATCTAATTCGTCCGATTAAGTTAGAAAACGATATTTCGGATTACCCACTAAACGTAATAATCGAATAGCGAAATAATTAAGGCGAATTTTACCTTATTATTCTTTTCGAATAAACTAAAGAAATGGAATTTAATTACGATATTCAATATAAAGAGTTTATGGCTATCGTTATAGTCTTTAAGGAATTTAATTATTTTCTTAAGCGAAGCCTGTATCAGGTTAAACTTTATACAGATTATTAAAAATATACCCGTTTTATTACGACCAAAAAAAATACAAAACGATAATTAAAATATGCTAAAAAATCAGCAAACTTCGATTTCATTATTATTCATAACAAAAGCTCAGAAAACGGCATAGCTAATACCTTAAATAAGTAATTAAATTTTGAAAATATATTGGTTAAAATTAATTATATAATTTTTGATACCAGTATAAAAAAACATTTAGGCTTACGACAAATTACGAGAATTGAGATACTAGCATTTAATATGCATTAGAAAATCCAGTAATATAATAACGAACTTTTAAAAAACAAAAAGATTAAATGAAATGCAAATTTCAAACAAATATTAGGAAATTTTAGTACGAAAAATATTTAAGCATTTACAAAAGCTTAAAACGATTTTAATGTACTTATTTTTTGGAAAAAAAAATAAAAATAATAGTTTAAAAAAACGATGGCAGTATAACCTTTGTAATAAGGCCAAGGTACGACGATATAAGCAATACGAAAAATTACAACTATTACTAGTATTAAAAGAATTATCGAAATCAGTTATTATGGATTTTATTGTTAAATTCCCTTTATCCGAAAATCTAGCGACAAAAATACATTATAATAGAATTGTCGTAATAGTCGACACACTTACGAAATATTTCTATTTTTTACCTTATTAAGAAAGTTTTAACGTCAAGTAAATAACATGCATTTTCTTTAAAAACATTTTTAATATATACAAATTATTACATAGAATTATCTTGAATAAAAAATTACATTTACTTTAAAGTTTTAGCAAGATCATATAACGCAAATCGGCCTAAATTATAAATTATTTACTATAGTTAAACTTTAAACGGATAAATAAACATAGTCATTAAACCAAACGTTAAAAGTCTATTTACGATATTTTATTAACTACGAACAAAATAATTGAGTTCAAAAATTACCTACGATTTAATTAGTATATAATATTAGTTATTACGAAAATATCAAAATAATTCCAGTAAATGCCAATGTCGGTTTTATACCAAACATTTACAAAAATACGTACTATAAAGCTGTTAACGTTAAAACAATCTTTACGTGAAAATAATTAAAATAATTACATTAGGAAATAAGAAAGGAATTAAAATACGTACAAAATTAATTAAGTAAATATTATAACGAAAAACGGTTAAAAGAATTACTCTGCGAAAAGGGGGAAATAATTTACCTTGTTACTAAAAATATTGAAACAGAAAGACCTCACAAAGATTTCGATTTCAAATATTCTGAATATATAAAATAGCTACGAAAATTTTAAAAAACAATTACTAATTGGAATTCGAATCGAAAATCAAATTTTATTTTCTTTTCTAACTTTTCTTCCTTAGGTTAATAACGGATAGAATAAAAGTGTATATGGCGTAAGATAATATAAAAGTAAAAAACAAATAAAGATACGAATTAAAAAAAATATTTAATATACAAAGAAAATGGATTTACCCAGTATCTAGTTAAATAAAAAAAATACCCGAATTTCGAAAGTATTTAGAAATTTGTTAAAAACCTTATAAACGCTTAACGCCTCTTAAAAGACTTTTACTAGCAGTAACAGAATTATTTAAAAAAACTTTCAGTTAAAATTCTTAAAAATGGACTAGTTAAAAATTAATAAGTAATATAATTAAAGGAGCTCCGATTTTCGCATACTTTTATTCGTCCACTTTATTTATTAACTAAAGTCAGCGATTAATAATTTTGACTTCTTTAACGTAAAAAGATTTTTAACGACGGAATCTAACAAAACGATCAATAATCTCGTTAATATTACGTTTTTTACGTACTAGGTTATCCCTTATTTTTTCTAAAGGCGTAAAGAGGTTTTTTTTATTAATAACCTTTTTACATTTTAAACCATTTTTTAGGCTAATATAGCGTAAAAATTTAATTAAGATGCCCAAACTATTACAACGACGACGGTTCTTAATATATTTATTATTACGCCGAATTTCTTTAATAATTTAATATAGGATAATATTCCGAAGCAAAACATATACAGCATAACTTCAAAGCCAAATTTAATAATATAGGCAGCAAGAGAATTTAAGGCTTTTCTTCAATTGGAACAATTACGAAACTTACGGTTTGTAAAATAACCCGCTATAATAAAAAATTAATAATTTACTAGTGACAAGATTTCTAGAGTCAAAAATCCTAAAAAAAGAAAACTCGTGATATAATCCAAACCAAGGTCGGTCTTAGAAAACGGTCGGACCAACGCAAAAAGGTTACGTAATTAAATTTCTCTTAACATTAAGGTCTAAGTAAATCTATATAGAACAAATCGAATCTAACAGCATTAAATTTATAACGGTACCAGAGGGTAATAAAAGTTTAATTAATTTGTAAAAAATATATACGTTCGTTATTTCCATAGTATAAATAACATTAGCTTGTAATACTTATTAATACTTATAATTTGGTTACCCAAAACACCCTTATTATTACGAAACGTAATAACTTATTGTACTTATTGCTTGAATTCTTACGATACTCCTGCTAACATATACCCGTCGACTTAGATTTAATAATTGTTTTATTAGCTTAGCCGTTATATTTAAATTTTATATATTTTTATAATACATATAATTTAGTATTTTCGCTTTTATATTCAATATTATCTATTAAATAAGTATTGGAAATATTTTAATAATTTCGAATATTTTCGTAAGATATCTTAATTATCTTAATTTGTAATAAAATTAATTAGATAATTGTATATACATCGATTACGTTTCGTTTATACAAAAAAATTCAATTCTTTTTAGAATATAATATGTTTTTATTATATGATATAATATACACTCAAAAATATATTATATCTTTAATTAATATTTTATCCGGAACCGTTTTATAGTAAATATATAATTATATTTAATTATATTACTTACGGCGGTTTTAGCAAATTTCGTTTTTTTATCTTTATTTTTTATAATATTCCGAACGTAATCCAAATACATGGTATTTTGGTTCTTTTTCGTTATTTTATATAAAGTCGGTTATTATAAACTAAGTTCGAAAACCTATTGATTTATTCGTATTAACTGTTATCTTACTTAAAATTAAAATCAAATATTTAAAAAAAAATAAATATACAAACAAAATAATAGATGAATAATCATGAATTATTTTAAAAAGTAAATATATTAACAGATTTCGCTCTGGGTTATATATATATTCGCCCGGGTATGGAATGTGGTAGTTGTCCTAAGCACTTAGATTGGCGACTGATAGTCGACATTTAGGCATATCGTCTATGTCCTTTTATTTTCTTATAATAGTTTGCTTATTTGTATTAATTACGATCAATGTTTTCGACTTTAATTCAGTTACGAAATGATATTAAAAACTAATATTATTTATTATTATAAGACATAACAAATATATGTATTTTATTTATAGCTTAAAATGTTTAAATAGTTCAAACCTCTAAGCGTTTCAAACTTTTTAAGCCCTTTTTACTGCCTTAAAGGCTTAAGATGCCAAAACCCTTAATGGCCTTAAGCCGGTCACGTGATCTTGTTTTTACATCGGGTCTAGTTTCTTCTCTCCGACCGTCCCCAGGCCTGCCAAGCCTGTTGGGTTATAACACTATACGGCAGATACCCTTGGCTTTTAGTCACTCTAGGCACCAGTTACGACGCAAGGAAAAATCATAATCATCGCGACTAGACTCGTAAGAATTTATGATAATTTTTAGATCATTGGCTTATAAAACATAACTTCATATATCATAACGGCTGCTGTGCAGATATGTACCACTCCAGAAGTCCCTCCTCCTCTTTCAGTAATCCTGGAGGCTCCGTGTTACGTACCTCTAACTAATAAGCCCAAAAAAGCGTAACATCAGATCTTCGTTCACGGGAGCCGTGTGTCCCACGCCTTGACCAAGGTATCCCTGGAGCTGTGTCCCATCCCCATAGATCATCTGAGTGTACGCCTGCGATGGAACCCCCGTCACATTCCTTGTCGACTGCACATTCAGGACGTTGGACCACTGCTTCAGCGCCTCTAGCGCACACTGAGGGCGGACCAGGGTGTCGGCCAGACCGTGCCAGATCTGCATTCGTGGTCTGCGGCCGCTGTAGCCCGGATATGAGTTGCGGACGAAGTTGCCCCATTCCTGGGGAGTGTGCTGAAGTCCCTGAGCACACGTCTGGTTGGGCGAGAAGGGGGTGGCACCCGGTGCGCCGGCGAAGCACGCATGGGCGGTACCGGAGTAGGCTGCGCAGGCTTCGAAGACGTCCGGGTAGGAGCCGGCGAGGACGTTGGTCATCATTCCCCCTGACGAAGAGCCCATGACGTAAACATTGGCTGAATCGCCAGTGTACCTCTGCAAAGCGTAGTTAACCATGGCGACGATGCCGCCTGCGTCGCCGCCTGCGCCGTGTGTCAGGCTACCCGGGTTATGCACGTCCCAGCAATTGCTCATATTGGGCGTGCTCGGATAGATGAGGATGAACCCATTCGAGTCGGCGTATGAGGGCAGCCTTGTGCCGCTGAACCACTGCTGACCAGTGCCGCCGCATGGGTGAAGCTGAACTAGCACGTTAGTATCTTCCACCGCTGGCACACTGAGCTGCAATACTGACCGCTACAATAATGGCTGGCCTTGTCGCGAGTCTGTCGGGTACATAGATGTACATCCGGATATTGGTGGGATTATTCCCCCAGTTCTGGACCTGTTGCAGAGAGGCGCATAGGCCGGTGGCTTCTGCGATGGCGAGGTTAAGAAAGGCTCGGAACAACATGGTTGGGAGCAGAACTGGTAAGCGACCTAGCTGGACAATAGAACACAAATGACTGACGCGATTCGAAAGGGATGTAATTGTAAATCCAATGAGGTGTAATGTCCATTATTATACTCCTTTCCAGCGAGCTACACTCGGACGGCTTGAAAGATGATGCAGTCTCTGTGAAATGTCGGCAGTGGGAGTCGGCACGGAGAGTATTAGCCGTAAAGTAACCGGCAGTAGGAGTCGGCACGAGAGTGCCAGCCGTAAAGCAACCGGCAGTGGAAGTCGGTAGTGGAAATGCTGGAATCCAGGACACATCGAGATGGTCATATTATCTCTTAGTTCCCGCAGGAAGGCAGAGAGCAGCGCGCCGCATGGCCGCCCCTGAGTGATATATCAAGTACTCCATATGTAGCGCTTGGTTAGTTCAACGCGTATTTCCAATAGAAGCCCGTGTGTTACGGCCTGGTGCTCCGTAGCAGCTTCCGGCATAGCCACAGCCGCAGCGCTTGGTTAGTTGCTACAATTGCGATCAACCGCCGGTCTTTTGCCCTTCGGCGCAACGGTGGGGGGTGCAGCTGTTTCATTGTGACTCCGGAAGAACGCAGTCCTAGCGGCGAACTAGGAAGGGTAAAAACCTGTTGCCCCGCCTGCCAAAGCAGTCTCACGCGCAGACGGATAGTGAGGCGGCATTTCATGTCCGGTACGTTGCATTTACTTTTGACCGAGCCCGTATATGCCAAGCAAGGTAGCAAGCATATAAGACACACTTGATCACCGGCAACACTACGAGTATTACTATTTACCAAGGGAATAAATTTTAATATATCTGTTATAACATATTAGTTCCAGCTAAATAACTCGAATACGTTGGCAATTAATTTCTTAACTTATATATATTATATATTTTAATTACGATCGTGTATTTAACCGCAGAAAAATTTGTTTATTTTTAAAAAAACTATTATTTTTCATTTAGGATTATAAATACTACTTTGGGACTAAACTGTTCCAGTAAATATTAAATGTTTATATTGAAAATGTTTTTATAAAATTAATATGTTATAAATAAAACCACTATATTATATATTTGAATTATTTTGATAAGTAATAAAATAAACTAAGATGGTGTTATATCGCATAGCGATAGAAAATTGAAATATAACGAAGCGTAACACTAAAAACATAAAAATTATTACACTAACTTTTACAACATTTATTATATTATTATGCTAACTCGAGTTTTTTAAAAACAAAATACTATTGCGATCATTAATTTTAATATTTTTTATTAATTAGATGGAAATTAACGCGTATTAACGATTAAAATAAACTGCCATTAATATTATAAAATAACAATAAGTCATTAAAAATTAATACAAGAAATAAAAAAGCTTATAGTTAAAATAAACTTATTATAAATTAAGATTAATTTTATATTCATTTATTATTAACGCATTTAACTGTTATAGAAAATACTGAACGATTTATAATTACTTATTTAATTTAAAAATTATGTTTTAGTGCAAGATAATAAACAGTGTTAAAAAGGTTTAAATAGAGAACATTAGTAAGTATTTGAAACTGTTAAAGAAGTTATTCTAAAATTTAATTAAATAATACGAAAAGGTTAGCAATAATATAAAATTGCAATTATATTTTTCTTTTAACACAGTTAATATTGGGTGTTTTTAATACCCTTATTAAATTAAAATTTAGAAATCTTTAACCGTTTAATTATTTTTATAAGTAAAAACGCAGTTTATTATATATTATACTGAGTTTATAAGTATTATAACGACGTATTTTATTAAACTAATATTTACTTAAAACAAATTTATTTAAATATGTTTTCATTTACATTGATAATTACCACTTTAAGTTTACTTTATAAGGTAATCTATATACGCATATATTAAAACTATGTGTTATAACAGGCTTCTTAAGGAATTTAAAAAGGATAAAACATTAGTTTACCTTGTTGTATTTTTAATAGTCGAACTATTATATATATACGCATTGAAATAATAGTTATTAAAAATGACCTTTTTAAATTAACAACAAGTAATTTTAGTTTATTTTATGTTTTAAGTTCCTTTTTGCAACTTGTCTTTTTATTTTAGGGCTTAAGTTCGAAATTAATAAACACAGTCTTAATTGCATTAAGATATTAAGTCAAATTTCTACATTTTATGTGCGAATATAAAATAATACTAAAATATTACGTTAATAAAAGTTAACGCTTGGAGTAATTATTCGTTATCTATTAAAAGTCTCAATAAAATAATTAATATCTAGTTATTGTGTAATTATTCAGAAAGTATAATTAATTATTTATATATATATATTGTTCGCTATTGTTTAAAACTTTTAAATATTTATTATAGCTCATATTTTTTATTTTTACGAATATTACTTTTTATAAATTCGGACATTACTTTTTTACGAATAGTTCGTCAACGTAAAATATGCGCTGATATTATGTATTTATTGTTTGTGTACAGCTTATTCGTTAGAGATACTGAAAATCTATGTTATTAAATTTAACAAACTGTTTGTAAAGTTTAAAACAGCGAATATTATAACGTTTAAAAATTCGATATAAATAAAAGCTTATTCGTTAACGATAAAACAATTAAAAATAATCCCGCGTAATTCTTTAATATATAGAAATATTTTAATTTTTAATATTAAATAGTTATATTTTTACCCTAATTTTAAACCCGCTTTTTAAGACTATTGATTTTAATAGATTTTTTAATTTTATTGCTATTTTTCTATTAAGAAATTATTAAAGAAATATATTATAAATTAATGTTTTTTAAATTAGATTAATATAACACTTAAACTATATTCCACTAGGTTTTTGTATTCGAAAACGCTGTTTATTAAATATAAAAACTCGAATAACTAGATGGATTAAATTCTTCTTCCTAACTTTTAATCTTAATGCTACATTAAAAGAATTAAATTTTGAAAACGAATTCAACATTTAAATTGATTAGTACAATATATTTTATTTAAAATCATCGTTTATAGCAGTTTTTATTCCGGCGCGCTTATAAATACTATTTTTAGATAAACGTTAATATTATTTGAAAATAAAAACATATATATCAATTATAAATTATTAACGTAACTCTTATTAACAAACGAAAAATATAGTAATTAAAATATGATTAGACGAAATCGTTCTAGAAACAGTATTTAAAAAGAAAAATATTATTATTTAATTTATTAATATTTAATATATTAGTATTATTACGGCTTAAAAGTATCCGTTAATACTCAAAAGATAAGAAGTAATCGCAAATGTATTAGATAAATCTTAAAAAAGCTTAAATAAATTTAATATTTATAAATCTGTAAAAGAAATCGCTAAGTAGAATAACGTAATTAAATAAAGCTAATAACGCGTAACGCTATAAAAAGGCACAAATATAAAATACGCGATGTAGTTTTCTTTTAATAATTTAGAAACCATTCGGATTAAGATTTATAAACACTGCCGTTTTGAAATAAAGTTGTTAAAAAAGTTTTACCAGTAAACGTTTCCTGCGTATTATGAAAAACAAAATTAAATTTACAAAATGTTATATTATAAATTTAATCGCTAAATAAGAAAATTAAACTTACGTTAATTTTATAGCCATTATATATAAAACTGTTTTCTAGACTTTTTAAATAGACTCATAATACTTAATATTTTATCTTTTACGCATATATCTTTTTATACTAACCATTTATATTATAACAAATAAGTTACCTAGTAATAAAAAATCCGTACCATTGACGTACTTTTTAATATCTCAAACCGTTGGCGAAAAGGAGATTTTAATATATAGAATGATACAAAGGTAAAGGTTAAACGTAAGAGAAATAATAAACTGCTTAAGAAATTTAAAAAAAAACAGGCAAAAAAGATATACGAGATTTGCTAGCTATATTGATAAGAGATGAGAACGACGTAAGCCTGATTTTCTTGCTAACATCTTTAGCCAGATATATAAAAGATTAATATGAAGATTTATATTCAGAACCGTTAAAACATAATATAATTAATATAATATTCAGCCAATGATAAAAAGTACGAAATATTTAAAATGAAAACATAGTAATATTTTTAAAAATTATGTAATATGATATGAAAATTAAATTATAGTAAACGAAAAATAAACGTACGAAACTACTTGTAATTTAGTTTAAAATATTTGAAAATACTCATATATTACGTCGATAAAATAAAAATATTAACGGTTCTAAAAAGAGTATATGTCTATAAAAATGTAAAAATGTTTTCAGAAATAAATATGTAATATGTAAAGATATTTATCTATTTTTATTATATTAATTTTAAATTTTAAAACTTCTTATTATGTAAACAGCTATTTATATCTCGAAAGTTACACCCTATTTGTGACAGCTTGGAGTTTAATCAACAATTAAACCTTAGTTGTACGGGTTTATGTTGGCAGGAGTATTATAAGAAACTGAGCAATAGATATAGTAACGTATTATATCTCGTAATACCAAAGGTACTTTGGGTAACGAATTATTATTGCAAGCTAAAGCTATTTAAATTATGGAAATAATAAGCGTATTATATTCGGTTCTCTTAATTTTATCGAACCTGGCTTTATGAGCTCTACGATAAATCCTGTCGAGCCTGGCTTTATGGGCTTTATAATAAATCCTGTCGAGCCATTACGTAACTCGACTTATATAGCTTAGTTATTTTTTTGGTTACGACCGCTTCCCGAGGCCGTAACCTGTTGGGTTACAATACGATCCTTTTTCTCCATAATCTTTGTTCCGAAAATTTCTTTTTTTTTATAAGTTTTTTTTGTCATTATGTCGAATCGTATTAAAACCCCGATAAACAAAAAAACGAAGGAACGAAATAACTTACTTAAGCTTATCATTTTTCGAATTGTGAATATGCCTGTATGTTTGTATTATGTTCGTCGCATTTTATTATCTTGTTGTGCTTTTTTGTTGGATTTTTCTCGGTACAAGGAATACGTAGTGCGAAACCAAGGCCTTTGTGACGTTAACGGTCTTTTCACTTGATTAGGTACTGGGTAAGTCCGTTTTACTTTCGTATGTCGAGGATTTTCTCCATTTCGTATGTTTGTTCGTTTTCGACTTTTATATCGTTTTGTATTGTATGTACCTTGATTGTATTTGCTGTTAATTCGAATAAGGAAACGTAAAAAATTGGATGGAATTTAACTTTTGGTGGAAATTCCAATTAGTAATTGTTTTTTGAGATTTTCTTAGTGATTTTATATAGACCGATATATTTAAAATCGAGTTTTTTGTTAGGTCGTTTTGTTTGAATATTTTTTGTAATAAGGAAAACCATTTTTTCTTTTTCGAAAGTTATTTTTTAACCTTTTCTGGTTATAGTATTTGCTTATCTAGTTTTGTACAAATTTCAACTTTGTTTTTATTTTTTGGTGCAATTATTGTAATATTGATTAAACCGTCGTTACGTATTTTTTGTAAATTTCTGAAATAAAACCAAAGTTTACGTTTAATGCTATTATTTTAATACTTTCGTAGTAATTGGTATTATAGCCTAATTATGTGATGAACAATTTTTTAATTTAATTATTTTATTTATAATTAACGTAATATTATAAGTAGGTTTTCAAAATTTGGTTCGTTCGTTTTGTTTATTTATTTATCTAAACTTTAAAAATGCTGGATAATTTATAATTGAAGCTAATTAGTATTATAAAGTTTTGACAAAAATTTGATGCAAATAACGATTTTTTATTTGACATAATTTCTATTAATAATTCGTAAATGCTAAAAATATGTTTAAAGAAAATAGATATTATTTGTTCGGCGTTTATATCTTTATAATATGCTAGAAAATAAGAAACTTTTGTATATCGATCTATAATAACGAAAATGTTATTATAATATATTTTTGTAACTGCATTTTCTGATCTAAGAAGTTGGATAATAATCTCGAATGTAAATAAATATTATAATCGTTTTGCAATTAGTAATAGTTGTAATTTTTCTATAGTTTATGTAGTCGAACCTTTATTCTGACGTAAATGTCGTATTGCCGTATAACCTTTTGTACCGTTAGTTTTATTTTAGGAAAGGAATATATACGTTAAAGCCGTTTTAGAGTTTTATAAATTTTTGGATATTTATACAACTAATATCCGTATATATTTCGTATTAGACTTTTCTATTAGTTTTTAAAAATATATATTTTATTTGTTTTTTAGTTCTTTGAAAACCCGTTATTATATTATTAAATATTCTGGTACATATTAAAAGGTATGATCTAAAGTGTCCTAATTTATCGCGAGTGTTAATATCCTTTTATAATAATATCGAAAATTATATAGCTAATATTTGATCAATTTTCTTACAGTATTGGCTTTGTTATGTTCTGAGCTTTTTTATAGATAATAACGACGTTAAAGTTCGCTAATTTTTTCGCATAGTAAAGTTATCGTCCAGTAAGTTCTCTAATCGTAATAAATCGGGTAAGATTTTAATAATCCGTGTAAATTTTAATCTGGTACAACTTTCCTTTTAGAAAATGCTTAAATTTTCGAAATATTATAATAATAGCCATATATTTCTTATTTGGAATACCGTAATTAAATTCGGTTTTTTTAAATTTATATAAAAAGAATATAATAAGACGTAATTCGCTTTAATTATTTCGTTATCCGATTATTACGTTTAGCGTATAATTTGAAATATCGGTTTTTAATTTAACGGGAAGGTTTAAATTATATATAATTAATATTAATATGTTAATAATTGCATTCTTATTATCTTAAAATGCTTTTTCTATTTCGAACGTTTATTTAAATTCTCTTTTTTTCGTAAGATTCGTTAAAAGTATAGTTATTTTGCTAAAATTTCGAATAAAGTTTTAATAATAGTTGGCGTTTGCCATTTTGTAACTGCAGCAATTTTTGGAGTTTATTTTGATATGTTTTGAAGTAATGATATATCCTAGATATTTTACTTTCTGTATATAAAATTAACTTTTTTTTATATTAATAAGTAACTTTGTGTCCTATAAAGCTTAAAAAATTTTATAAACGTATTTTGCACATGTTATTTCCGTTTTTAAGAAAATAACAATGTCGTCGAAATAGCATATAACAAAAATATTGAAATATTTTCGTAATATATAGTTTATTATCTGTTAAGAAGTTATTAGTACGTTTGTAAATTTTATTAACGTAACCAAATATTTAAGTAATCTGTATTTTATTTTAAAGGTTGTTTTTTATTTCTATTCTTTTTTAATCTTGATAAAATTATATTTATTTTTAAGATCAAATATTATATATCATTCGTCTTTATAAAGTCCGTTTATTTTTTCTATAATTAGGGATAATAATATTCGATTTTTAATAATAATATCGTTTAGGTATTGATAATCACTTATGAGTCGTAATCTTTCGTTTTTTTTAGTCCAAAGCATATAAGATATTTTGCTAATAATTTAAAAGGTTGAATTTAAATTTTTTGTAACCGATTTTCTAGGTATTGTTTAAAAGTACGTTATTCGTTTTCGTTAATGTTGTAAATAGAGTAAAACTTTGTCGAAAATCCTTTCTTAAAGATTATTTTATAATTTTATTTGCTATATTCCAGTAATTTCGCATTACGTTTTTTTCTGAAAGGCTGTTCGTATTTGTGATATTATTGTAACATATTGCCTAGATTTTTTTAACTTTTGGGGCTCTTATTTTAAGTCGTTATTTAATTGTTTTAATTTTATTTTGATAATAATAATAATATTTTATATTTTTTGACACCCGTTTTTTTATGTTTTATCTTTTTAGGTAGTAAAGTTTTTATCGTATTTTTATATTTATATTCGTTATCATTTTTGATTAAATATTAAGATGTTAATTTCTTTTGTTTGTTAATAAGGTATAACGTAAACCTTACCTAGCTAATCTTTTTATTAATTAAGATTTCGTACTGGCGTATCTATGCTAATCTTAAGATTATGTCGTAAGTCTTAAATAGAACGATGTCGAAATTAACTGTCTGGTGTCGTTTTTGGACAAAAATCTCGAAATAATTAATTTCGCGTATAACTTTCTCGTTATCACAAGTAAATTCTTGATTTTCTATATTTATTGTCATGTAGGGTTTTAATTCGTATTTTTATAGTAGTTTAAGTTTATTAATTATATCTGGTACAATATATTTCCCGTTAAAAATTTTGTAATCTATTATTGCTGTATATTAATGCTTTTTTATTCGTATATTCAAAATAATAAAGTTATGAATAATTTTTATCGTTAGGTTTAAAACCTTTTTTAGAAGTTCTTTTTAACTTATTTAGATTTCGTTATTTTGCGACTTTTTTATAGGTAGCTTTTTTTTAAGTTTTATTAGAATTTGTTAAATTTTATTTGTTGTTATATATTTAATACATTAAATTACTGTATTTATCGTTATTGCCGGCGTATTATTTCTTTAAATTATATTAATCATTTTTAGATTTATTATAATTTTCTTATTAAGTAATTTATTTTCTTATATTTATAACTGTATCTTATTATACGTCGTTTTAATTATTATTATAAAGCTCTTTTATAAATTAACCTATATTTTTCTTAATAATCTTTTTTTCGTAAAGTTTTATAATAAATGTTAATTCAAAACGGAAGTTTGTAATAATTTTCTGGTAATAATTTTTTATGATATGCTAGATTAATTTCTGTTCCATTTAGTAATTATCTTATTAATAATAATAGCAGGGGTTCTTTTGCGGATATTATATTCTTTTCGGATTAACTTTTTGTTTCGGCTAATTGCAAAATATTCTTTGGGGTTATAAATCGAAGATATTAATATTGTTATTTATCGTTTTTACTATTAACAATACGGTTTGGAAAGTTAAAGCCTTTATAATATATGCGGGTAATTCGTCCGTAAATGTATTATTTTTATTTTTCGTAATAGGAATATTTTCGTGGTCGATAATATATAGCATGTATTTTGCCGTATTGATTAGGGGTTTTGGGATAAACCTTTTCTATTTAATTTTAGTATTTACGTAATTATCCCTATAATGCTTTTTGTTATATTCGCGATATTTGTTAAGCCAGCTTTTTAGTTTCGCGTATTCCCTTTTATACTTTTCGTTATGGAGAGTTTAGTGCGTATTTAAGCCGAATAATGTTAATAGATTTGCTTTCGTTTTGTTAGTTTTTTTTAAAAAACTTTTTAAGTATAGGTTTTTAGTTATTTTAATGGGTTTTTAAGGTGCCTTGCATTATAATACCTTATATCTTATTTTGTTATAATTAAAGCCTTTGATCTGGTTTTAGTCCTTTTTATGAATAGCTCCTAATTTTATAGGCCTTTGTTCCGTGTCGTAAAAAGTATTACCGCGTTGAAAAGCGTTAATATTGGCCGTATATTAGGGTTTATTATTATATTTCTTTTAATATTTTTAGTACTATAGGCCTATTATCGATCATTAATCTTAATTATTATAACGATATAATCCGATAAATAATTAGGTCGATTAAGTTTGAAAAACCTTTTCTGTGTTTTTTTAGATCGTTAAAAAATTTAGTTGTTAATATTTTTATCTTTAATTTAATTTGAAGGTTAGTTAAATTAACGTATTACCGTAACTAGATATTAATTTCTTTTGTTATAATTATTAAATTTGCATTTCGGCTTAAATATTTTCGTTTATTATTTTACAAATTTTCGTTAATATTTATTTAATTTATTCGTAATTGTTATAAATTCGTATTACTTTCGTGTTTCGTTTTTCGATTAATAAGGTGATATATTTCTTTATAACGGGCTTAAATTAAATAACCGTATTTCCGGTAAATTGTCCGACCGTAAATTTAATTCGTATAATAAGTATAATTAATCGAATAAGAAAATATCCGAAATATGTTCGGTATTAAATTTTAAAAAATCTCAACTTAATTAAGGTTCCGTCGAAAGGTTCTGGTTTAGAAAATTTAAGGACTTTTCCTGGTTCTTTAGTAAAATTCAACCAAATAACCTGGTTCATTCGAAAGGGTTTTCCGGTTTCGAGAATTTTTTTTCTTAAGCTTTTTATAGGCGGCTTAAAGGGACGTCGTAACGTCGTTATTATCTTTTTTAAGCTGAATAAAACGTTCGTTTATAGTATCTAAATATTAAAAAAAAAATTTCGCGAAAAAGGCGAAGTTTGTCTTTTTTCTTCTCGGATTTTATTCCAATATCCGGATTATTAGGGACCTAGTAAGTAAGCTATTCGGATTGCTTGCTGGTAGATATAATGTCGGCGATATTGCTAAAAGTTTAAGGGTATTATTAAATAAAAGGTTACAACGTATAACGGCTTAAGGTTTAACCAATTATTAAACTTTAATCGTACGGATTTATATTAGCAGATATATCGTAAAAAATTAAATAATAAATATAATAACGTATTACATTTCGTAATACCAAAGGTATTTTATGTAATAAATTATTATTGCAAATTAAAGCTATTTAAATTATAGAAATAAAAAACGTATTATATTCGGTTCTTTTAACTTTATCGAGCCTAGCTTGATGGGCTTTACGATAAATCCCGTCGAACCTGGCTTTATAGGCTTTATGATAGATCTTATCGAGCTATTACGTAACTCGACCCACATGGCTTAGTCATTTTCTTGTTGCGACCGTTTCCCGAGGCCGCAGCCTGTTAAGGCATTATAGTAAGAGATTACTAACTTCCTAGTTGTAAACCAGTAAGCCGGATTATTATATATATGTTTGTTATTCCAAAAATTTAGATAACTTTAGCTTGCAACAATAAATTATTACTTAAGGCATTTTTGATATTACGAAACGTAATACGTTACTGTATTTATTATTCAGTTTTTAACGATACTTGTACTAATATAAACTCGTACGACTAAGGTTTAATAATTGGTTAAACCGCCTAGCCGTTTCAACAATAATAAAGATAAACAAAGATTTATATAAATTTATTTTATAATATATTATAATCGAAAGATGCCCGATTTCGTGTTATTTAAACTCGAAATAAGTAAAATAAGGATTTTGCTAAATATAATTATATATTAATAATTATACGGATTATTATAAAGAATCGATACATAGAAAATTACGGACCTAACGTTTTCCGATGAGCGAATTTATATATCAATTTAATAAATTTAGCCGAACAATTAAAAATCCTGGAATTCGAAGAATAATAAAAATAAGCAATAACCGACTTTTTTATATACCTAAAGAATTTTCGGCAAATCTATTCCGAAAAAACAACGAAAAAAATACTTTAGTTATTAAGGGCAAAATATGCAATATTTTTAATGAATTGGGGTAGGAAAGGGGATTGGTCTGGATCAGTGCGAATAAACGAGCTATATTACGATACGAAAAGATATTGTCGAGATGAAGAACTTAATCCGATTGTATTAATGGTGTTGAACCTCGATGACTGAATTGGCAGAAAATATTTTAAGTGGTGATGGTCGTGGGTTATACCTGGGGGTTAAACCCATGGCGAAAAAGAACTTCTTAATATATATGCGAGTCCTAGGCTTTCTGATCAGCCGAGCCTGATTATGGGCGTAATACCCCGTCCCACTTTATTAATCTCAGGGAAAACGCCTTTATCCGGCCTAATTTACTATATTTCGAAAACTTAAAAGAAAGTATTCGAAAAATATATGCGAAAAAACTTAAAGGCAGGCCGAATATATTAATCGAAAATGGACGTAAAAATAGCAATATTATTTGTACTCAAGAAAAACCGCAATTTCCAATTATATGTCGATTTTAAAGAGCTGAATTAAGTAACGATAAAAAATCGATACCTTTTATTCTTAATCTTAAAAATAATAGATCCTTTAAAGTTAACTAAGATATTTTCGAAAATTAATCTTAAGAATATTTATTATGGCATCAGGATTAAAAAAGGCGATTAATAAAAAACCGTTTTCCGAACACGGTACGGGTAATTTAAATATACGGTTATATTATTTGATTTTATTAACGCGCGGGTTGCGTTCCAAGCTTATATATATAAGGTATTAACTGGACTATTTAAATATATATACGTAATATATTTAAATAATATTAATATTTGTTTAAATATCGAACAGAAATATGCGAAATATTTTTAATTCGTTTACGAACAGCCATTATAGTACCAGTTATTTATTAAAGTATTTAAATACGAATTATTTTTTTTAAAAAAAGGATACATTTTTAAGATTCGTAATTAATACCGACGGCCTGGAAATAGATCGTCGACAGGTTAACGCTATCGAAATATAGCCAAACGTAAAATTAATTTATATTATTTAAATTTTTTTAGGTTTTGCGAATTTTTTTTCGAAAATTTATCTTTTATTATATACGTATTATTTAACTTATTATTAGCTTTTTAAAAGGGGCGTAAAATAAATATAAAACAGCAGAATTTTAACAAGTCGAAAAGGTTAAAAAGGCGTTCCGAAACTTAAAAAATATTTTTTTAATCGGCAATTATTTTCTAATATTTGGATAACGCCAAAAATACTAAGATTAAAATAAACGCTTTAATGAAAACCATATTAAAAATATTTTTTTAAAAAAATACGAAAACATTTATTACTTAATTATATATTAATTGCGAAAATTCAGTCCAAATAAAAAGCAATAAGTTATAAGGCAATAAAGATTATTAGCGAATATAAAAAAGTTGAAATATTAATGGCAATATTTTAAAAATACGGAGAAAAGTGTCTTAATACTTATCGATTATATAGCGTTAAAGGACATAAAAAAGGCGTTGGTATATAACTTTAAAAAAAAGATAACCCGATAAATTTATCGCTTTAAATAATTTGATTTTGAAATCTAATACCAACCGGACGTCGTTAATTCGGCAGTTAAATTATTTAAATATCCGAATTACATATTAAGAAAATTTGCGTATAAAAATATCAGTTTTACGTTATTTAAAAAACTCGAATTTTCGAATAATATGTCGGAAAAAGTAGAGAAAATGGTTATAAATATATATGGCGATTTAAAGTATTATATAAGGGCAAAAGATCTTATAAAAATAACGTAAAAGTCGTTTATTATAAAATTTCCAGACAGATTTTAAGTGGCGGAAGTTTAAGTAATTATTATCGGCGTAAAAAAAAGAAAGATTTTCGTTATATATTCGTGAAAGTTTTCGAAAAAAAAAGGAAAAATAAGAAATTATATATTTACTGAATCTTTCATATACGAATAATAATATAAACGCAAACTGTAATAATAATACGATTAGTGGTTAAATAACGGTGACCGTAAATTACGACCGTATTATAATCGGATTTCGAAATATTTAGAAATATAAAATTAATACTAAAGTTACTATTTATAACCAATATGTTTTACGTTTTTTAGCAAAAAAGCTGGCCAAAAACGAAACGGCGTTACGGTCGAAAATTTTCCGATAATTTTACGATCAGATCCGAAAGCTATAAACCAAAAATCTAGATATTATAGAGCTAATATGGGTAACTAGACGCCAAGCTGATATAAAGAAGGGATATTTCTTAGACCTAAATAAGGTTTTATATTATCGAGATAAATTCGTAATTCCGTTATAATGTATTTGACGAAAACGATTACTTAATTAATACTATAATGATCTAAAAGTAAATTATATAAGATAAATCCGTACGTTAAAATTAAGAACCCAAAGATTTTATTACGAAAATAGAGAAAACGATATCCAAAAATATATTAAATAATATTCGAATAATTAGGATATGATAAAGTTACGGCATAAATTCTATAAGTAGTCATAGCTCTTGCTGTTATCTAAGTAATTCTTTTAAAAACTTTCGTTAAATTTTATTACGAGGTTTTTTAACAGCCTAGATTTAAAAAGGCTGAAATACGATAGAATTTTAGTAATCGTCGACCGCTTTACGCAATTAAAATTATTTATTTTTATGGTTAAAATTTTAATTATAACCGAAATAGCTTAACTGTTTTATAACGAAATTAAGTACAAATTCGGTACGCCAACCGGATTTATTAATGATAAAAATAAGTCATTAATAAAGTAATTTTAGGCGGAATTATACGAAAAAGTAAAATATAAAACGACAAATATTAACTATTTTTTATTCGCAAATCATTAAATAAACGAAACGTATTTATTAAAACTTAAAATATTATTTCCGCAATTATATTAATAAATATCAAAATAATTGGATAAAGTTATTACGAAATGCGAAATTCGTATATAATAATGCGCGGAACGTATTTATTAGCCGTTTTTCGTTCGAAACCTTATATAGATATTATTTAAAAATAATAAAATATTTTCTATAAAGGTTTAAAACATAAATATAAGAAACTAAAAGCGTTTCGAAAAAAAATGGCGGTTATTTATTAAGTAAGATACGAATATTAGGAGAAATTAAGGGCAGCCTAAAAGAAATATTATAATCGGCGTTATACGTTTATAAAAATTTAATTAAAATAATAAGTAAACTTATTATCTAAAAATTTTAGATTTAAGATTAAAAAGTAAATATTGACTTATGTTCGAGTTACGATGAAAAAACGAATAGGCTTTTAAATAGATAGAATAATTCTTTATATTAAATATTAATGGATATATAATATATTTTTAATATCCTTATTAAAACCGTAGCATAACCGGGAACCGGGCGACGTCTAGATAACGTTCCCGGACCTGATAAAAAACAGGAAAAATGGGTGGTAAAGGACATTGTCCGCCATCGAGATGATCGAGGACAGCGCAAATATTTGATCACACGAAAAAACTGGCCTGCTAAGTACAATACGTAAAAGCTCCAAAAGCACTTTAAATATGCGTTTAAGATATTATAACATTATAAGAAAAAAGTTAAATACGTATATAAAAAATAAGATAACTTAAAAGTTGCAAAATAACAATAACTTTATCGAAAATAAGCCGTTTAATAAATATAAAATTATAAAAATTAATTTTAAACAAAATTAAAATATTAAATTTAACATATTAATTATTTAATTATGTAAATTTTTTGGCGAATAGATATTTTATTATCTACTAGTCGGAAATCGACCAATTAAATATTTATAATTTTCTTATAAATAAAAGAAAAGACGAACGAAAACGGATAAACGATGTAAAAGAAATTAAATTTTTATTTCGACAATAAAATTTTACGTTTAAATATTAAGCTTTATATTAATTAGTTTTTGATAAACGTATTAAAAGAGTTAATATAGAAATATCGAAAAAAGCTCAAAAAATTTATAACGGCAAAAAGCGGGTACGTTTATTAATTTTGCTAGGCGTAAAACCTGGAAGAAACTCGAGAATATCCTATTCCTTATAAAAATAAGGGCTAGGTCACCGAAATATAATCGATCGATAATTAAAAACAGGTTGCCGCCTTTAAAGCGTTTAAAGTACTTAGGCTTAATAACGGCCATACTAGATAAAGGTTTTTTTTAATTATAGTTATCAATAAATATTAAGGTTTCATTAAAACCTTAAAAGACGAGCGGGGAATATTCGTAAACGGAAAGCGCATGTTACGGCACAGAAGAACAAGAGTCTAGCCATTACAATACTAAAAGTGGAACGTTATTAGATCGAGTCCTAACCGCCTTGTTTTGCCCTATATACCTACAAGGTACCACTTGGGACTGTGACAGCACAGTAATATAATAACCTTTAAAAGTTTTTTTATTTCTAGAAGTATTATAAAATTGCGCCTAATCGGAAATTAACCACAAAATAATAAGTAAAAAACTAAAATATCTATAAATATATTTCAAATTTACAAATCTATAAAACGATATTAAAATTGGATTTTGGTAAACATAATAAACGATTAAAGATCTATTTCCAATCTGGAAAAAAACAGAAATTTCTTAATAATAACCGCCTTAAGAGTAAATTCGGCTTTACAAAAAAGGTCGATTTGGCGATCGATTGCAAATACGTTATTTTACGCGGATTTAGTACTTACAATACAAATCGCCTTAAGTTCGTCGATTTATTCCGAGTTTTTAACGGTAAAATAAACGATAATCTAGATAATACCTTTAAAAATAACGGGAATTTAAACGGAATTTAAACGGCGATATTGATAATAATAAAAATAAGGATATATTATACGAAACGTTTTATAGCAATAATTAGTTACGACATAATTTAAAACGTCTAGAATTTAAACGTAAATCGTATAGTAATTAAAAAAACAGTATATTACGTAAATATAATACGGCTTATTACCGTTTATGGTACGATTAGGGTCCGGCTTCTCGTCGGCATTAAAAAGGTGGCGCTTAAGAAAGTTTTAGCCGTTACAGGTATAAAAATACCATTGTTTATAGAACTGTTTACGAAAAATGGACATAACGAATAGAAATAAAACGGAAACCGTACGCAAAAGAAACAGAAATAAAAACGTGAAAAAGAACGAAAAGAATAAATAAAATAAAGTTGGAAATCAAATAAAAATAAAAATCGAACCGGAATATAATTAGTTACATAATATAGTATGTATTAAATATTACGATATTTATATATAATATAAGATAAAGTACGTACTTACATACGGAAGATTTTCGGTCCTCGTACGTGATCTAATTTACGACCGAACTATATTAATTTATGAATATTATGAAGATTGAATAATTTAAAAAAGGAGAATAATTATGAAAATATAATTTCTATAAGGCTGCGGCTGGGATCCGACCAGCTACAAACTCATACGCCAATACAAATAACTATCTGGCAGCTGATAAGAAACGCCAGATGGAAGTAACCTAATATACCTACTTCTTGGAATACGTTCTGCGACTAGTCGAGGGTTACCTTACTCTAGCTCTCAGCTATCCATTATATTATAATCCATAGAAGCCCGCCAAATACGTTATATTTCGTTACGTAATTATAAAAACAATTATTTATAAAATGCGTTAAATTAATTTTATAAAGCCAAAACAATCCAACTACGTTTTTTTAAATTAAAACGATAAAAATATTTTATTTCGAATTTTTTTAAATTCTTTAAATAAAAAGACGTTTCGAAAAGAAGTAAGAGCATTATAGTTTAATAATAACGTTGAATTCGATAATATTATTATAATATTAATTAATTTTTAAACCTTTATTATTTTAAAATTTAAATTAATAAAGATTTATATTATTATTAATTTCGATAAACAGTTTTTACAATAATTTTTCTTAATCGATAAATATAAACTAAACTATTTAATAAAGAACGCAAATTTATTTAATTGTAATGTTTTTGTATTTAATATTAAATGATACATAATAAATATAAAAATATATTCTTTTTCGATTAATAATATAGAAATAACAAATAATTAAAAAATCGTAATTCGAAATTAATAAAAACGTAAAACATAATTTATTTTTAAAATGATACTACTAAAACATGTTTTTACATTAAAATTATTTTAAAGATTTTTTTATATAAACCTGGAATTTAATATTATACTATAAAATGTTTTTTAAAAAATATATATTTTATAATACTTCTATTTATATAAAACTTATTTATGTTTATAATTTACACTGGCTAAATACAAACCGTTATTCTGTTAATTAAATATTTATTTATAATTTCGTAAAATTTAAAAAATATTAAAATACTTTTAATAATTAATAGAAATACAAAAACGTAAAACAAGTTCCGGAATGATTTACGTCATCGTATAAAAATGAGAACCTTGAATATTTTAAATTATATATTTCAAATTTATAACGTTGAAGTATTCGTTCAACATATTAAATACACTATTATTAATAATATTTCGGTTTGAAAATATAAAAATTGTATTCGGAGATATATTATTTATTTAACTTCGAAACGCAAGTTTTAAAATGGAATGTTTAAAGTGTTTTAATCTATTACAGAAGCTTAATTTATTTATTATATAATCTATAAGATTTTTAATAAGTTGTAATAACTTTTAAAAATTTGTAACAATTCGTATTAAATTTTAATATTTAAAAATAAATATAATGAAAAGTTTTCTTTTCTTTAATAATCATTTGCTTTTTTAAAAAAAAGTATTTGCAATTACCAACATTTTCAAATATTAAATACGTAAATGCTATAAATTTTTTATTTGCAAAATTGATTAAGATAACGATGTTAAAATCATTATAATAAAAACTTTTAAAAATATTAAAAATAATACAGCGAAAAGAATATTAACTTAAAGATATTTTTTCTACATATTTACGAATGTATAAAAAACGAACGAAAAAAATAAAAACTCAGTAATAAAAGTTTCAAAATAATATTCAAAAAACGTTGAAATATATTTAACATAAAATAATAAAAGTAATAAGGTAGTTTTATAATATAAACCGAAATTATAAACATAATTTAATAATTTTATTTACGGCATTTATTGCCTAATTTAAATAATACTTTTATTAATATAAGTTTCTTATTGTGAATATAATTTTTGCAAATTTTAAATTAAATTAATTTTGACATTTACGTATATAACGTACGAATATATTTGTTAAAAAGTGGAAAGATAAAAAAAGACGAATATTTAAAATATAACCGAGAACATATATCGATTAATCAATAAAATATCGAATTTTTAATATTTAGGAAATAAAAGTACCGGAATTTCGAAAATTATTTATTACGAATAATGTTATATTTAACTAACAAATGTGTTATTAATTGAGAAAAAAAGTATTTTTTTAGTTATAAATAAATTCTTCGTAAATAAAGTATATTTTTGAAAATATTTAATTTTCAAAGAAATCTAATTTTCGAAATATTTAATCCGTAAAATAGCTTTCATAACGATTATAACGTTTAAAAATTTATGAATAATCTTTATTTTCAATTTAAGAATTTAATAGTTAATTAATTAAGGAAATTGGAATTCGGAAATAAAAAGCTTATAGGCAATATTAAATTTAATCGTCAATTTTAAACGTTTAAAACCAGTGTTTATTTAGAAGATGAATTTTAAAAAACTGTTTAAAAAACACAATTTAATAATTTATTAATACTATAAATTTACTAAAATATTTGCAAACAATATATAATAAAATATATTAAGTAAATCTTTTAAGAAGATATATTTAACGAAATTAACAAATACTTTAAAGAAATTATTGATATTTAAAATTAAATGTAAAATTAAATTTCAAATTTTTATATATAAAAAACTATCGGATAATTAGCACAAGTTTGTACGCCGAATTTAGAAAGTAAAAATAAATAATAAATAATTACAAAAATAAGAATATTTTAACGACTCTAAAAGCGGTAATATATACATCTTAAACATTATTATAATCTCCGAAAATAACGTAATATACTTGAATTTAAAACAAAATTAAACAGGTTAACTATATATTTTTATTATCGTAATAAATAATAAAATAAAAATGTAAAGAATTATATAATTTTTATAAAACAATTATAATAATCTCATTTAAAATACGTAAAACATTTTAATGCTATATTAAATAAATATAAAATATATAAACATTTATTCGAATTAAATCGCTTAGATTATAAAAAAGTTTGAATAAAGATTTTACAAAAGCTTTTGTTAAGGGAAACTTTAAAAATATTAAGTTACTTAAAAGAAACATAAAATATAAAATACATTTCAATTACGTGAAGTAAGTTTTCATTAATTGTTATAAAATCAATTTTTATACATGAATTTCATAAAAGTAAATAATGAAAATATGATAACTTAATTATTTACATATATAATAATTTGTAAAATGTTATTTTAATTATTAATATATATATTATTACATTGTTAATTAAATTCTTTCGAATTATTATAATTATAAGAATTATATTTAACTGTAAAATTTGTTGTTTTAATACAAAATAAATTGATTACAACGTTTTATGTAGAACATAGAGTCTTTTAATTTATATTTTTCTAAATAATTTTAAAGAAAATATGTAAAATTTACAAGAATTTTATACGAGTTAAAGTTTAACATTTATTATAATATTACGAAATGTTTATTATATTATAGAAAATAACGTTTATATTATGTTTTTAAAAGTCATATTTATTTTATAAGACGTAACGTATAATTACTTTTATATCTTTTAAAAATAATATATTATTTTGTATTACAGAAATAAAAAAATAAACTCAGTACAATGAATTTAAAATTAAAAGAATTATGCGAATTTAAAACTGTAAAAAACGTAAATTAATCTTTATATATTTAAATAATTTAGAACAATTTTTATTAGTATATATTTATATATCGAATAAACGTATCATTCGTTTTAGATTAAATATCATATTTATATTTTTTTACTATTTTTAGAAATAAAACTGCGTATTTTTAATATCCGAATAACCTTTTAAACTGTGAAAACAAATTATTAAATATACGTTAATTTTATTTTATATTTAATAAAAATAATTCTTTTAATCATAATATTTATTATATCTTATTTTAAAATTTCGTAATTAGTTTATTAATGAAATATATTACAATATATAATACAAAAATTGGTTGTTTCCATTACAAATGTTTTAACAATCATATTTAAAAAAAATATAGTAAAACATGTAGATTTGTTTATATTTATTAAAGTTATTTCGTTTGAGGATAATTTCGAAATACGGCGATGTTTTTAAAATGATATTGTAAAGCTTTTTAAAAAGTTAGTTATATAAAAAGTTATATATTAACTAATTATAATAGTTTTAATAATTAAAATTACTTTATATTTATTGAAATATATATTTTAAGAAATTATAACTTTGGAATATATTTTTTATAATTTTACAATAATGTTTAATAAATTTTAAAATATTTTTATAATACTTAATAAACAATTAAATTAATAATGATAAAGCGAAAACAATATCATTAATTTACATTTATTTAATATTTAAAAAGTATAAATACATTACCAAAAATGTGAAAATTCACTTAATGTAATTCATTTATAATATAAATACTTATTTATACATTTATAAAATATTTATTAGGACATTTTAAATATTTTAAATTGATGTTCAATTTTTACGATTACGAACCGAATATTTAGAAATTTATAATAGAAAAAATAATAAAACATAGAATTCTATTAGGTTTTAAATTTCTCGGACGAATTTGCCTTTTAAGGAAATAAGAAAAATATTATTATTATCATTATGATTATTAATTTAATAATAGATTTACAATTTTGGGAATCAAGATGAATATATACGTACGTATAGGAATTGCGTTCGTAAACGTAAATATTAATTGATTTTTTTTCGAAAAAAATATATATAATCGTATGTAAGTAATAACCTTTGTATTATTTAATTAATATTTTTCCTAAAATATACTTAATAAAATAAAGTAAATAAAATAGTAATAACAGAATTGACATTAAGTACAACAATTATAATTAAACGTATAATAAATAATCGGGCAAAATCAAAGTTAATGAACGGTTAATAAAGAGAATTAAAAAACTTAAAAAATACGTATATCGCAATATAGATATATTTTAAAGCATCATCTTACTAACGACTATTTATAATAACGTCGAAATATTTATTAAATTTTCTGATTGTAAACTAAAAATATAAATATTTTAAATAAAATTGGATATAATACGCGGCATGTGCCGAACGCGCATATTAACAGTTAACCGTCGAAATAGCAGACATATACGGAACGGATAATACGGAAAGCATAGGTATAATAAAAGTAAACGCGTATGTAAAAGTAATAGATATAAAAGTAAATGCGAATACAGTTATAGCAGTTATTACAATAACGTCGGTATCAGTAATTACGGTAACGGTATTAATACGCGCGCGACGGATTTCGCAAATATAGGCGGTAACTATAAATTACGCGGCGAAAAAGTAACGAAATATTTTATTATAATTATTATAAATGAATTTACGTAAAATTGCTTAAAATAATATATCTTTACGTTCTCATTAATGTTAATAATAGAAATAACAACAACAACAACAACAACAACAATAATAATAATAATAATAATAATAATAATAATAATAATTTTATATTAAACGTGTCGTAGAATAGGAGTATCTGTGTTAGCCATCAAGCTCCACAGCACCCGGACGAACCTTATTCTGGCGCTCCCACAGTATATAGAGAGCTTTCTAGCTACCGCTCCTTGGAGCTCAATTCTAGTTAGACAATTATTACTTCCTACATTTTATACAACCTTTTCTCGCGATCAGCCTAATTGTGATAGTTATGAACCCGGTATTTTAATTACGTAAAAGAACTATAATTAACTTCATCGTAATTTCTTATTTATTAATTTAAAATATTATATTATTTATTAATATATCAGATAATTTCATTTTTAAAAATATTTTTAAGCATTATTTTAATTACTTTAATTAATTCCTTTTTTTCCGATTTAACGTTACTTTATTCGGCGTATAATACCTTATAAGCCCTAATATATTTAATGCAAATTATTTTACGGGTTTTTCGAAAATTTTATCGATCGAGACATATATTATAAAAATTAACGCCAAAGCAAAAAAATAAGATACAAAAGTATTAGATTTTTAGATAACCTTTTATATTAATATTATTTAATATAAATTTCGTTTAAAAAAAGCTCAAGAAGTTATTCCTTAATAATTTCGAAAAAAAAGTATGATAAAGATATCGAACGCCTTACGAAAACCGTAAGCAAAAAAAAAATAACGGGAACTTTTTAAAATTGACATTTAATATTTTAATATTTAAATATAAATTAACATAATAATAAAAAGCCAGATCTTTAGGAACGCCCTAGTTATCTTGGTCCTTTAATAAAAAACCACGGTATAAGATTTATTTAAAGAATTAAAAGATTAGTTCGCCTTTTTTGTATTAAGTACTATTTCGACGATACGCGAAAATTATCGTAAAGCTCTGCGCCTAATTAAGGTGGGCCATATAAAGTCTAATTAATAATATTAGACTTAATACCTTATTTATATTAAAGCGAAAATATATAATTTTTACAAAGTTAAAGGGATGTTTACGATAAAGAATTTTCCGAATGTTATAAAAAAAGTTTTGTACCAGATTAGGAATAACGGAAATTAATTAACCTTATTAAGGATAATTTTCTTAACAAGTTTTTAATAAGCTTAAAGAAATTTAAAGATTAGTTTTTAGTTATACGTTATAAAAACAAATTAAGGGTCGAAATTAAAAAACACGAGATCTTTATAATTATATTATTAAAATCGCAATTTAAAATGAAATATCATTACAATTTAACATAAATTTCATTTTGCTAAATACTTTTAAAAAAAAAGGAACAAATATTTTTATTCAATTACGTTTAACAAAATTTACTTATAAGAACCTAATAAATACGTTTATTTACATTTTGCAATTACGGAGATAATTATCTGAAAATTCTGCTATCTGAACTAAAAGGATATTAAGGGGATTCGGAAGCAATTTAGGTATAATCGGTAAAAAAACTTTATAAAAATCTTATAAAGTTTCCTAAATAAAAGGAAATTATTCGAAAACTTATAAAATAATTAACGTTTATTTTATTATACAATTCGACAATATTATTACGATATTTATCGATTTATATACCTTTTATCCCTTTAATTTAGCTTTGAAGATTTATATTATTATTTATTTTCGTGCGTATTCTTTACCTTAATTTACCTTAAATTAATAATTATAGGGTTAAGTATTTAATAAATTTAGCAATCTGTTTATGCTGGGCATATTTATATTGAATATTGTGAAAAATATAGTAAAAGTAAATATTTTTTCGTTCTCGATTAATAATATATGGAATAAAATAATCCAAAAAAATATTTTATAAAACCTTTAATAAGCGAAAACATGATTTTTTACTTCAGGATATAATAATAATAAAAGGATTTTATATTAATATTATTTTAAAAAAATTTTTTCGCAAAACTGGAATGTGGTATTACGATTTGGATTATTCTTTTAAAATAAGAAAAATTGGAAAAAGTATTATTTTTCCGAAGTTTTAACAAATATACAACCTTGGTTTTTCGAATATAAACTATTTTTTATTCGAACATCTTATTAATAATTTTGTAAAATTTAGTTAAATTTTTAATATATATAACAATTAATAAAAAAAGAAAAAAAACCGTAAAGATAATTAAGAGATTACTTACGCCTCCGTATAAGAACAAAGGATTTTTGGCACTTAAAATTGAGGCACCTAGGATTTATAACGTTAAAATCGTTCGTTAAAAACGTTGGGAACGTTATTATAGAAAGGATAACGCGTCGGAAATATAAGGCTTATATTCGTATATACTTTTTTTAGATACATTTAAAGCGTTTATCAAAAAGCCGAACTCCTAAACCTTTTTAGCGTATTACCTAAAATTATTTTGATTATCTTACGGGTTACGATAACTTTAAGTAATTTCTATTAATTAAAAACAAATATAATAAGAAACCTTTCGTTTTTTTTAATTATTAATTGTATTTAAAAAATAAAACTCGAATTATCAAAGATTTCGAATATTAAATATGCAAATAATATATATTTCCTATTTGCAAAATCAAATAAAATAACAATCTTAGAATAATTACAACAAATAAATATATAGTTTATTAAACATAATATACTGAAAAAGAAAGTAAACTTGAGTTTTCACCCCTATATATTAAAGAACTTCTAGGAAAAAGCAAACGAATAAATTAAAAACTAATTAATAAAGCTTTTAAAACAAGGCTGGAAACAAAGTTCCTTAAAAAGCTTTATTATAAAGTAATAAAAACAGTAACGTAACTATATAATATAAGCCCGAATTATTCTTACGATTAATTTTTACTTAATAAGGTATTTCTTCGGCGGTTTAAGCAATATTGCCGTTAATATAGCCTTGCCACAATTAATAGGATTACAATAAATTTCAAACCCAATTGACTTGAGATTTTCGCATACGGCGAACGAACGTATTTGTTAATAAAAAACGAAAAATAAACATAAATGAGTGAACAAAAAAGTTAAACCGAAAACTTATATCAGATATTCAATAAGGTACCGAACTTTTAATATTTACTAAATACAAGTGCCTAAGTTCCGCAAAATTATTATTATGCGTAACGTTACGTTCGATAAAAATATCTTTTATCAGCTAAAAATAGAAAAAGAAAAACGTTCGCCTTAATTGTAACTCGAAAATTTGCATAAATTTCCCATATCTTTAAAAGCCTAATTAAAAAAGGAAATTTATTTGTTGAAATACTTAACGCATAAAATAATTTATATATTAATTATAATATTTTAAAAAAACGCAAAAAACTTTGATTTCAAGTTTAAAAGTTTAACGAGTAGCCAATCGAAAGATCAGAATTCGGGAGTAAGGGAGCTTGCGAGCAAAACTAAAGTTAATCGTAAATTTTTAACTTTTAAAAGTATTCTTAATCCGGAAAATAAAGTCCAGGGAAGCGCTTAAAAAACCCTTAGCTGCTTATTAAAACAGAGATTTAACTATTTGCTAAAAATATAAAGCCCGCGGAATATCCGCAAGTTGATGGCGAAAAAAATAATACGGAAAAGGCTTTTCAGAAAATACATTTAACGGGAACTATAAATAAATCAGCTTATTTATATATATCCGAAGTTAGGTTCGGAACTTTAATAAATAAGAAAAATTTCGATAATCAAAACATTTTGCCTTTTATATTTTTATATCCAAGAAATATAAAGGAAAACAACCGTAAGCACTTATTTACAAAAATAAAAAATTGTGAAAACGAAAATTCCTAATAATATTAAAAACGGCAGCGTTTATTCGGTAAATGCTACCGTAATTTACGAAAATAACAAAATATATTTAGTTTTATCTCGAAATTAAAAAGAAATTAATTATTTATTGCCATTATTATAATATATAGCAAAAGAAGAATATAAAAAGCTTTATATTTTTTGTATAATAATCGCGGTAAAAGTATTATAAAAAAACGTTAAAAGGTTAAACGTAATATTTGGAACATCCAAAATCCATAAGGATTAATTAATTCAATTGCTTAAGTTTTAAAGGGATTTCTATAAATATTTTTTAAGATAAACCTTTAAGAAAATTTCTAAAAAAAAAGATTAAGGCGTTTACGAAACGAGGAAAATAAAAAGAAATACCGATTATATAAATTAAGTCTAAATTAATGTCCTTATAATAGGTTTTTATATATAAGTTCGATAAAGATAGTTAGCTAAAACGCTGTAAATTACGTATTTATATACGTAACAATTTTTTAAAAAAAACCGATTCGCGTATTAATATTTATATTGCTACATTTATAACTAAATTCTTTTAGAATAATTATAGTTATAACTGTTAAATTCGAACTTAAAATTCGTTAATTCGATATTAAAACAGCTTTTTTAAACGTTTTTCGTAAAAGATAGGTCAAAATAATTTGCGTTTTTTTCGATAACTTTAAGAAAAACGGAATATGCGTAAAATTCGAATAAACGTTATATGAATTTAAGGATTTACCTTTACTATAATATCGGAAATTCTTTTCTACTTTACGGAAACTGGCGTTTACCGTATTTTTAGAAAAGTCGTACCTATTTTAAAATAAGTAACGTAAATTTATTTTCGTATTTTTATTAATAACTTATTATTTTTTATTACCGGAAAAGTTAATATTAAGGCAATAAGTTATTTTTTAAGTTAAAAGGACTATATAAAGTTAAATTTAAGGCGAAATAAATTCATTTTTAGATAGTCGAATAATTCGACATAAATTAAAAAAAAATCGTTATTCGTTTTAAGCTTATAGGAAACGTTTACGTACCGCTAACCTTTTTAAGAATTAAAAGATTTACCCTTAATACCGGAATTATATTTAAAAAATTAGTTAAAAGTTTTTAAAAATATATAAGATTTATTTTATATATAATAATAATAATCTGCCTAAACATAATCTACGTTATTTTCGTATTATAAACATTATTAATTAACCTATTTAATGAATATATATAAATATTTTAATGAAATAACCCGTTATTTTTATTATATACGTTTTTTAGCAATCGTATACGAAGGTAAAAATACGGAAGCCCGAACGTTATTAATCGCAAAAAATGTATCGTTTGCCGATAATCTCGAAATGCGCTAATTTTCTCAAAGTTATATAATAATTCTTTTTTCGAAAAAATTAATCGAATAAGAAATAATTTATGAAATAAAAGTAAAAATATTAATTATAAAAGTTAAATTATTTATATTAAAGTATAGAGTTAAAAAAATTATAACTTTTAAATGTTTATTTCGAAATTTAAAATTAATCTTAGGTTAAATTGAAAACATTTTTTACGATAATTAATAAATAATTAAATTTGTAATAAAAAACCGGCATAATTTATATTTAATTATATTATATTAATATATAAAAACTATAATTACGTTAAAAATACATTTATAAACAATTTAATATAATTCATTTATTTATAATTTATATATTTATTAATAAATTAATAAAATAGTTGAATCATAATTTAATTATTTTAAATTATTTTTAAATTTATAAACTTTATGTCATATATGATGGAAAAAACGCAAAAATAAATAAAATACGTAATATTATATTAAGCTTAAGATCCCCGGGGCGAATTTTCCTTAATTTTTTAAAAAAGAAAATCAAAAAAATTATTATGGCTGCTGCTTTTATACTTATAGCAAAAGCAGATCGAGGATTTGCTCAACCAGGGCCAGCACTTACGTACGTACGGCAGGCGTACCACCGGCAGACGCCGCAGCACCAGTAAGCGCACCCGTACTTTTCTGATTTTCCTTTTGCTTTTCGAAAAACATACGAATAGCCGTACGAAAACGGTCCATTTTCTATAATCTCGGTTAACATTTTTCTCAAAATATAAAAACGGTGATAAAAAAGAATATATATAACGGAAAAAGTTATTTTCGAACGCTTTTATAAGATATATTACGGCGGCGCAAATAATAATAAAATTACGATTAATAATTAATAAAAGAAATTCCTAAGGAACAAAAAAATACGCATACCAATACGTAAATATGCCCGGAAACGTAACGTTAATAACGATTGCTTACGGCGGCGTCGTAATACGTACCGTCGGAACGGCCGGCAAACGCGGAACGCAAGCAGCCGAGGTAAGGTTCGGCGCGGCGCGTTTTACGTACGAGGCACTGGCGGGACGGGCGAACGGGCGTTACCGGGGTCGCGGGCGCGGGAATAAACGCGGGCGCGGACGAGGCAGAAACGTCCTGCTTATGTTCGGCGTCGGCCGCAACGTTTATGGCAGTAACGGCGGCAACGGCGGCGGTAATAATGTCGGCGGCGGCAACGTCGGCAGCGGCGGCATCCGTACGCGTTACGCGCGTTACGTAAACGCGAACGGCCGTAATACATTAAATTTAAAACAATATATATTATAATTATTACTAATAAAGTTAAGCAAAATTACTTAATAATAATAATATTTATATTATTATTAATATGTATATTATTATTAATATGTATAACGTACGACACAAGCGAGCGAGACACATAAGCGAGCGAAACACTTTTTGGCACCTTATAACAACAAATTTAAATAACTTAATAACAACACATCGTATTGATTTAAATTAATCGGATTCTTTTTCGCTAAACGTATTTACAGCTTTATTACAAGTACGCGCATTATGTCCAGGCTTGCCGTAGACGCCACACTTCCGTTCTTTGGTTTCAACCCTTTTGTAACGACCACCTTTAGCCGCTGTAGGCTGCACTTTTTTACCACCCCCATTCCCAAAATATACTATTTACCAGAAAATACTATCGGTAAACTCTTATAACTTATTACATTTTACCGTTTGTTATTAAGACGATTATTTCGTTTATTTCAAAGCTAAGGAAAATAATGATTTTTGGCCTAAATAGGACGAAGAAATACCTACCGAACCAGACGACGAATGCCGATGCACAGAAACCTCCCGATAGCCCGAATACCCCAGGTCTTATCACTTATATTCTAATTCGGAACGGAATCGAAAAGCCATATCGTAAAAATACTTATATTACGCCCTAACGCTTTATATTCAATACGAGCTCTTAAATATAGAAATATCTCCTTCGGAGGTACACCTTTTTAACCTTATAATTTACAAAATGTAAAATTAAGAGTCGAACCAAAAGAAAACAGTTATTTTCGGATATTAATTGGGCAAAAAAAATGGTATAAGTATATAAATAATCACTGTACCAAATATGCGGCTAAGAAAGCTCGAAAATGGAAACGCCTTTTTGCAAGCAAATTACGCCAATCAAAAAACGACAAAAGCTTTCGAAAGTAAGGTATCGAAAAGTCCTAATATATAAGACCTTATATAAAGTAATAAAAGAATTACGCAGCCAGATCGAAATTTCTTTGCGATATAAAGATAAAATATTTAAAGCCATAATCGACTTAAAAGCCAAAGGAAATTTTATTTTTTCTTTAATAACAAAAAAATATCAGATTCCTTAAAAATATAAATTAAAGTCTTATAAGTTACGTATAGTAGACCGAAGCTTATCAATTTATAAAAATGGACGAATTTTGCGAAAAACTAAGAAACTTCTAATACAAATCCAAGAACATTAAGAATAAATTTCGTTAAATATTGCCGATATTTCCGGATATGATATTATCCTGGGAATGTTATAGCTTAAATTTAACAATTTATATATTAATTAGAAATATTAAATACTTTTATAAAAAAACGAACTACCCGAAGAAAATAATTAAAAGATTTGTTATGTTATTAAGGAAATTCAGATTATGGATTAAGTTTTTACAATATTACCTGAGTATCGACGATTCAAAAAACTGTTCAAAAACAAAGAAAATTATAAATTACCGCCATACGGTTAATGGAACTATAGAATACCCATTAAAAAAAGATACCATTTTAAATTTCATAAGATTTATTATATGAACTCTAATAAATCGAAAGTTTTTTGGAAAAGCATTTAATTTGATTTAAAAAAAAGAATATATTTAACCTTTTGATTCTCCCGTTGGATACCTTATTCTCATAGTACCAAAAATTAAGGATAAAAAGTAAAAGATCGATAAAAACGGAAATTTAATTTTCAGAAAAATAATTAATTATAAATAGCTAAATAATATTATAATTAAGAGTTAATATCTTTTAACCTTTATAAATACGTTAAAAAAACGCTAACAAAATTAAATAATTTATTGTACTTAATTTTCGAAACGGCTATTACCGTATCAAAATGGCCAAAAGAGAAAAATGGAAAACGGCATTTAGAATAATATATGGATTTTACGAATACAGAATAATACCTATAGGACTTATTAATGCTCCCGTCAGTTTTTAACGATTAATTATAATTACTTTCAGAAAATTCCTAGATAAATTTGTATTTGTTTATCTCGACGATATCGTTATTTATTGCGAAACTTTAAAGAAATACAAAAAGCAAATCGCCCAAATACTTTAAACGTTAAACGAAATAAATATTTTAATTAACCCAGCTAAAAGCGTATGGTATACGCAAAAACTAAATTTTCTGGAATACATTTTTATCTCCGGCCAAATTCAGATTTAACGCTTTAAGATGGAAATAATTAAGAACTAGCTTATTTTTAATAAGGCAACTATTATAAATATCCGGCAGATTTTAGGATTTACGGGTTACGTACGCGGCTTAATTAAGGAATACGGAGATATAATTAAACTATTAACAAATTTTACTATTAAAAAATACGTAAAAAAGGAATTTAAACTCTTAAAAAATATAAAAAAAACGTTTTAGATCTTAAAGGATACGATTACGAACGGACCCATAATAAGATTACCTAACGCCGACAAAAGGAAACGCCTAAAGACGGATGTTTTAAATTACGTACTAAGTACCGTCTTAAAATAATTAGAAAATAACGGCAAATAATACTTAGTAACATATTATTTAAAAGCATTCCGAAATACAAAACTTAAATACCTAATTTATGATAAGGAATTGTTAGTAATCGTTAACGCTTTTAAAGAATAAAAACTTTTTCTTAACGGAACAAAAAAACCTTTCGATATTTACTTTAATTACAAAAATTTTACCCGATTTATGAAAACATAAGAACTAAATAAAAAATATAAAACTTGGATAATTTTTTTATTAAAATTTAACTTTAAAATATATTATATTAAAAGAAAAAAAATATCCAGGCGGATATTTTTAGTCGTAAAGGCGATTACGGCTCCAAAGTTCCTAAAAAAAGCATGCAGATATTATAATATAACTAAAATAGTACAATATAATTATGCGAAATCTTGAAAAAGCTATCCCCCGAATTTTTGATACGGTTCTGGAATTCTTACGACGAAAAGGAATAAAAAAAAGTTTAATAATTAAAAGGATAACCAAAAAACTAGTTATTGTACCATAGCAAAATCTATATTCTAAAGGATTAACAGGAATAATTCGTAAGGGAATTTTACGAAAACTTATTATACGGATATTAAGGAATTTTTAAAATTACCAGATAACTATAAAAAAATACGATTTTCTAATATTACGCCAAATAATTAAGAAAGTAATTAAAAATTGCAATATTTGCAATAAGACTAAGGCAGTACGCCATAAGCTTTACGGGTTATTATAATTTATTAATATTTTTAATAAAGTATAGAATACAATAACTTAAGATTTTATTATTAATTTATCTTTATTTAAGGACCTAGTTATTAAAGTCCAATATAACGGAATATAGGTAATTATTAACAGATTTACCAAATATAAGTATTTTTTACCCTTTAAAAAAACGTAACGGTAAAATAATTAGTTTATGCCTTTATCAAATATTATTTTAATAAATATGGCATACCAGAAAAAATTATTTCCGATAAAAATATATTATATATTTTAAAATTTAATATTAATTTTTTAAATAAATAAATATTAAATTCAAATTTTTAATAACTTATTATTTCCAAACGGACGATTAAACCGAGAAATTAAACCAGATTTTGAAACAATATTTTTGAAATTATGTTATTTATTAATAGAATAATTAGGTAAAGCTTTTACTATTAACATAAATCGCTTACAATATATCTGTTAACGAGAATATAGGCGTATTTCCTTATATAGCTATATATGAATATAAAATAAAGATAAAACGACTTAAATAATCGCTTAATAAGGTACCAAAGATTATTACGATTACCCTAAAAGCAAAAATATTGACGATAAAGATCAAAATAAATTAAGCCTGTTTCCGAAATAAATTACGATTTTTTTAATAACGGATAATCCGGTATTATAACCAAAAAAAATTAAAGGATTAATTATAGCAAAAAAAGATAAGGTTTATTTATTATGCTAAAAACAAAATATAATTTCGAATATTTTATAAATCAAAACAAAAGAACTTAGCAACAAACTTGATTTTTAAAAGTTTAGCCCGTTCAAAATTAATAAAATTATTTCTAAAATTAATTACCGATTATCGCTACCTAACAACATAAAAATACACCCTATTTTCCATATTTTTCTGCTAAAATTAACACCTCGAAACGCCCGGTTAAAAACAGATCTGGAATTCGAAAAAAACTTTGACGAATACGAAATCAAACAAATATTAGATTCGAAAATAATTAAAAATAAAATCCAGTATTTAATTAAATAAAAGGATTATTTATCTAAAGAAAACATATAAAAACCATTTAACCACTTAATAAATGCGATGGACCTAATTAAGACGTTTTACCGCCAGAACCTTAACCGACCGTCTCCAGCATAATTAACGTTATAGGCGATAACGGTCCCCTGTTTAAATTTAACTTTATAACGTTCTAATCGAAAAAAATAAACGCTTTTATTATAGCGTTTATTTCTGAAACAAGCTGCGCTTGTTCCGTTTCTATACGACGTCGCTCCTTTTCCATCTTTTCTTGCTTTTTTAATTAATCCAGCTTATAACCCTCGAAAAGCAGCTACAACCCTTTTTCCTTTAGAATATCTTCCTGGCGACGTAAGCGTTATAACTTATTTATTTTTTAATATTTTCTTTTGAAATTTTCGTTACAGTTTTATAAGTTCGTTTTTAGCGGTACGATACTCCTTTTAAAAACGGTCGCGTTTAGAATTAATATTTTTTAACGAAAATATAATAATCGTTAATACGTTATAATAACGTTAATAACGAATATAATAATAACAGCTTAAAATGTTTTCCGTTATAAAACATTTAGATTTTCCGAATAAAAAACAATTAAAGCAAGGTAATACCTCAAACCCAAACTTAAGAATATAAGTAAACCGGTTATCGCAAATTTAACGTTAATTCGTACGGAATTAACGCGTCGATTTTTCTGCTCGACCGGCCATGGTAAGTTGGCGATAAGAAAGATAATTTTTAATTGGAAAAAAAAGGTGCTTACCTTTTTATCTTTAGGATAAAGATCCTGAGAGAAAAAGAATGGTATTACGGATCCCCGAATAAACCCGTTCTGGAGGCCCCAGGGCTGCAGAAAAGGGAAAGCTCCACACTTTAAGTCACGTAACTTAAAATAATTTAACTAATTTATTAAATCATATAGATTATAATGATCTAGGTAATTTAGCAAACCCAAAAAATTAATATCATACCAGCAGAATAAAAGGAGGTATAAAGCTTTAGGTTTTTTATGTAAATAGCCACCTACCTAGTTTTTCGTTCCTTAGCTATTAATCTAAGCTCTTAATTCAGAGGCAACTGTACCGTTCTCTAAATTAAGGGAAAAGTTTTTAAATCTCTTTAACGAACAGACCACTAAATTATTCTTCGCCTTATTGTTACCTGCAAATCAAGACCCCATTTCGGATACTGCTTATATCTCCAGGTGGATGTATGACAGGTTCGTTACAACCAGCTTACAATATAATATCGTTATTTAAGGCATTTTTGAAATTACGAGACGTAATACGTTATTATATTAATTGTTCAGATTTTTACAATACTTTTACTAACATAAACCCGTATAACTAACGTTTAATAATTAGTTAAACCCTAAGTTCGTTATACGTTGCAAGTTTTTATTCAATAATACCGTTAAATTCTGAATAATATTTAATACTGTTAAAATATCGATTAACGTTTAAGAAACCTTTATTTAATAACTTTAAGTTCAAATTCGGGAATTAGAAAAAAAATCCAACAAATTAGGGTTACGTTGTTTGCCTAAGCCTTTTTCGTCCGTATAAAATTAAGGAAACTAAAGCTTTACAATAAAAAAGGCAACCCTTAAACCTTTTTAACTTAGGTATAAGTTTATTTTCGTTTTTTGAACCTTAGCGATCTGGCAGATAAGGTTCTAATAATAGGAATATATTTAACAGAAAATACTATTAACTGGTTTAAACTTATTATAAGGAATTTTTTAAAAATAGAAAAATTAAATAAAAAGGATTTTATTAACGAAATTTTTTATCTTTTATTAATTTCGAAAATAAAATACGCAATAATTTCGGTAATTTAAATAAAAAAGGATTTACAGTCTAATAACTTTTGTAATTCCGACAAAAAGGATTTGCGTCTAAATATGCCGTAACTTTTAAAAGCTTCGCGGCTAAGGCCGGATAAAAAGATAATAAGGCCGATACATTCATTAATATGTTTTATAAAGAATTAAAAGATATATAAAAGATAAAATTATATAAATTAAACGATTAATTATTTTAAACCAGTATATTATAAAAGGAATTAAAATTAATAATGGATATATTAAAAATTAATAAGAGAAAAAAGAATAATATACCTTACGATCAAGGTATAATAAGTTTAACCAAAGAAAAAAACGAAACGCGTTTTTTATTTTTTACGAAACGGCGCCAGGATTTATGGAATTCGACGTTATTTATAAATAAAATTAGAATTAGATTAAATATTTTAATTGCGGCAAAATAGGATATAAGGTTTATAAATATTAAAAACCTAGGAAATTATGATAAAATAATTAGATATTTGTACCGGAAAAATAATTTAAAAATAATTAAGGAAATAATAGCAAAGTTATTAATATAATCCAAGTTAAGTACGTATCAGGCTTATAGCAAAAAGTTTAATAAGGATTATTATAATAAGAAATTCGACGCAGAATACGAAAAACTAGAAAACTAGCTTAATAAATATTGTAAACATAATAAGAAATATTATAAGGATAATTACGCAAATACTAGAATTAGACAAAAGAAATTTATCCCGAAACCTTAGATTAATACGGCAAAATATATGCTATATATTATCGACGATAAGAATATCCCGATTACGAAAAATGGAAATAATATATTTACGAACGAATTACCCGTATATATTATAAGGGATTTAATTTTCTAAATTATACCGGAAATAATAAAAACAATAAATAATAATATCGATATTTTTAAACCATAACCTCAGAAAATGTTTAGTAACTGGCCGAAATAAAAAATTAGCCCGAAGGAAAGTAATATCCGTAAAAAAACCTCTTTTGTTATTATGGATAATGTAATTACCAAACGGAAAAGGAGTTAATCCAGCGTACGGTAAAAAGGTATTACCAGAAAATTATTACGAACTTTTATTTTCAGTTAGTATGTATTATAAATCCCTAAAAAAAAGTTATTAAAGAAAAAATACGTTAATTTATAGAAAATTTCTGAAACGATAATTAAAATAACGTATAATAGGATACAGTTATAAACATAAGAAAATAATTTATTCGCTAAGGAAAGGAATTATAAAAAAATTAAGAACAATTAATACAACTTAAAAACCAATACGCCGGCAATAACGATAGATATAATAATTTAATGCGTTAAACGAAAAAATAAAAATAAAGCTCGATAAATTCGAATAAGAATTAAAAAAAGTTACTTATAAAAAGGCCGCAAAATAACGAAATTTAAAGAAATTATAAGGAACTTCTAAGAAAGATTTTAAACGCGATAATAAAAAACGTTAATAACCTTATTACTTTAAAAATACAAATCAGAACGTATTAGTATACCGTAATGGTATACTGCAAAGTTTTAGTCGGAAATTATATTATACCGGATATAATTAATAAGTTTAAATTTATATAGAAATATAAGTCAAAACCTTATATAGCGACGAATGCCGAAAATTAGGAATTCGTTTATATTAACGGAAAAATCATACGCAAAATTAATTATTTCGAGATTTTTGTTTAAGCATAATATTAAACGGTTAATTTCGATATCGTTTTATTCCGAAATTATAATATAATCTTAGGATTACTATAGATATGCCAATACGGAATTTTAATTAACGGGAAAACTGGCTAAATAAAGTTTATTTTATTTCTTATTAATAAACGAAAACAAAAGAAATTAAAATCTTAATATTCGATTAATAATAATAATAAATGCAGGCATAAGGATACGATAAAAACCTTATTATTTAAAAATATAAAATATAAAACAAAGGGGCATTAAAGAAAAATATAACGTATCATTATTATTATTAAAACGAGATTAAAGTAATTAAATAACGATTTAAACCAATAAAAATAAAAGCCCCAAAAATTGAAGGATTTAATTAATATGCTATTATAATATTATAAATACGAACAGCTTTTTAAAAGGGAATTCGATACGAAATTGCCAAAATATAACAAATAAGATTACGAAATAATTTTTAAAAACGAATTTTTAAAGAAATTTTACCCTATTTATAACCTTAACGGAAACGAATTACGTATTTTCAAGGAGTACCTGGAAAATCGGCTATAAAAAGGATAAATTTAATCTTCCAAATTATAAGCAAAATATCCGATATTTTTCGTATCGAAGAGAAATAAAAAATTACAATTTGTGGTTAATGATCGATATTTAAACAATATTATTGTTAAAAATCGAATATTATTATCTTTAATTACGGAAATAAAAAACCGACTTTACGGAACTAAATAATCTATAATATTCGATTTCAAAAATAAATATAACCTTATTAAAATTAAGAAAAAATACGAATAAAAAATAACCTTTAAGACGAAATACGGATTATTTAAGTATTTGGTTATATTAATAGAATTTACGAACGTATTAATAACCTTCTAATAGATAGTAAATTATGTATTACGAAAATATCTCGATATTTTCGTCGTTTGTTATCTCGACGACATTTTCATTTTTTCGAAAACAAAAACAACATGTACAAAATACGTTTATAAAGTTCTGTAAGTTTTACTGAATGTAAAGCTATTTGTTAATGCAGAAAAAAGTTAATTTTATAAATAAAAAGTGGAATATCTAGGACATATTATCATCCCAGGATATATCAGGATAAATCCTACAAAAATCGCTGTAATTACAAAATAGTAAATACTAACGATAATTAAGAAAATATAGGTATTTTTTGGATTCGCCAATTATTACAGGAAATTTATTCGAAATTGTACCAAAATAATTTTATTTTTGATAAACTTTACGAAAAAAAAAAGGCATTTAAATAAACGCCAAATACAGAAAAGATATTTCGAGATATTAAGAATACGATTATTAGCGAACCAGTATTAATTATATACGATTTAAACCGTTCCGTTAAATTAAAAACCGATATTTCGAATTACGTATTAAGCGTAATAATTGGATAACGAAATAATTAAGGCAAATTGTACCTTAGTATATTCTTTTTATATAAGTTAAAAAAATCGTACTTAATTACGGTGTTCTAAATAAAAAGTTTATAGCCATTATTGTCGTATTTCGGAAATTTAGGTATTTCTTAAAGGAAGATTTGTACCAGGTTAAGGTTTATACGGATTATTAAAACCTCACCCAATTTATGACAACCAAGGAACTTATAGGATAATAATTAAGATATACGGAAAAATTGGCGAATTTCGATTTCGTTATTATCTATAAAAAAGCTTAAAGAATAATAAAGCAAATACTTTAAGTAAATAATTAAACCTCGAAAAAAAATTGGTTAAAGTTAATTATACAGTTTTCGATATTATTATAAAAGGTTATTTATACTTACGACAAATTGTAATAATTCGAGTAATACCTTTTGATATATATTAAAATTTTAACAATATAATAATAATTTTTTAATAAATTAAAAAACGGACAAAATATAAATTCCAAAAAAATATTAAAAAGATTTAATACAAAAAATGTATAAATATTAATTTTACGGATATTTAGGAATCTATAACACCTTAAAACGGCTTTAACGTATATATTCTTTTTTTAAAATAAAATTAACGGTATTAAAAATGATATAATAATATAATATTTACGTTAAAACGAAAACTCGACGACATAAGCCATACGAAAAATTACAGTTATTACTAATCACAAAATAATTATAGTATTTAATTATATTTAACTTTGTTATTAAATTTCTTATATCAAAAAATCAAATTACGGAAATATATTATACTAATATTTTCGTAATCGTCGATCGATTTACGAAATTTTCTTATTTTTTACCAGATTACGAGAATATAAACGCCGAATAAATGCCATATATTCTTTAATATACATTTTTAATCTATACGGAGTATTTGTGGAAATTATTTTAAATAAAAAATTAATATTTGTATTTGAATTTTAACAAGATCTAATAATATAAATTAACTTAAATTAAAATTATTTAACGTATTTAAACTTTAAACGGCTAAATAAACGAAACAAATAAATTAAACTTTAAAAATTTATTTACGATATTCTATTAATTATAAATAAAATAATTGGATTAAGAAATTATTAATCGCATAATTAATTTATAATACCAGTTATTACGAAAATATGAAAATAATATTTATAAATGCAAATTTTAATTTTATTTCGAAAGTTTATAAAACAATACGTAATAATAATTTAATTAATATTAAAGCAATTTTCACCTTAAAATAATTACGATAATTATATTAAGAAATAAAAACGGAATTAAAATTTATACGAAATTAAATAAATAAGTATTATAACTAGAACAAGTTAAAAGGATAAATTTTCGAAAAAAGGAAAATAACTCTTTTTATTATTTAACATATTTAAATAAAATAACTTAATAAAATATTTGATTTTAAATATATCGGTCCCTATAAAATTATTAAAAAGAATTAGAAAATAATTATTAATTAAAATGTTTACTAAAAGTTAAACTTTATCCAATTTTTTATATTTCCTTATTTGAATTAATAATAAATATAGTTAAGATATTTACGGTACAGGGTAATATAAAAATAAAAAATAAATAAATATATAAGGTGGAAAAGATTTTCGATATACGAAAACAAAACGGATTTACCTAATACCTAATTAAATAAAAAAAGTACCCGGATTCCGAAAACATTTGGGAATTTGTCAAACATTTTATTAACGTTTAACGTTTATTAAAAGATTTTTATTAATAATGCTGAAACCGGCAAAATCGAAAATCTCTTAATTAATAAACGATTAATTTATGGATTCCAGGTTGGATTAATCGAAAGGAAGTACGGCTTTTGCCGTTATAACTTTAGTAACCTCCAGTTCGGCCTGTTTTTTTCGACGTTCCAATTTATCTAATTTTTCCAGGGACCGAAACTTATGAAATAATATACGTATTATACGGTCGGCTTATAATTTCTTTTGTTTTCGAAAACGACTAACTTTAGCCTACGCCTATTTCGTTTTTTCCTCGGTTTTTTCGAATTCCGTCTTAACCTTAAAGTAGTTGGAAACGAGCTTTTTGAATTAAAAAGTAAAAAGACCGTTAACGTTATAAAGGCCTTAATTCCGCGTTACGCATTTTTCGTATTTGGAAAAATCCGACGAAAAAATACGACAAAATAATAAGCTGCAACGAATATAATAAAAATATACGGGTATATTTACAGTTCGAAAAGTAATTAATTTAAGCAAATTATTTCCTTTTTTCGTTTTCTTATTAATCGATTTTTTAATATAATCCGATATAATAGTACAAGGGAAATTTATAGAAAAGAAATTTTCGAAACGAAAATTATGAAAAAGGAAAATCGTATTATAACTTAATAAATTGTAACTTCGGAAACGGTCGTAATAAACGATTAAGTTACGTAGGTCAAATTACGTAATAGCTCGACGGGATCGATCGTAAAACCTGTAAAGCCAGGCTCGATAAGATCAATCGTAAAGCTTATAAAGTTAAGATCGATAAATGAAAAAAATTAAGCATAAAATATTTATTATTTCCATAATTTAGATAATACCAGTTTGCAATATAATATTGTTACCCAAGGTACTCTTGGAATTATAAGACGTAATACGTTACTATATTTATTGCTCAGATTTCTACGATATTCCTGCTAATATAAACCCGTACGATTAAGGTTTAATAGTTGGTTAAACCCTAAGCTCGTCACATAAATCTTCTAGCCGTTATATAATTAATATATTTAATAATTTATAATACATATAATATATATGTAAAAAATAAAAAAAAGTTAATAATAATACTTTATAATCTATATATTAATATTATAATTATTATTCTCTAATATAAAGTATTTACAAAATTATTATATAAATTAAAAAAAAGAAAAAGATTTTAATACGCAAAAATAATAAAAAATAAACGGGGAAAATATAAACTTTATTATTTCGTTACTTATTAAGTCAAACACCCACTTCACGCCCCGACCCTTTCACGCCCCGGGCGTTTTCGCGCCCGCGTTAAGCATTAATCTTACCTTTAAGATAAATTATTACCATCTTTACCGCGTCTTTTAATAAAACAAAACTTGCCATTTTATTTCTTATTTTTTGACAATTCCGACGGTATGATTATTACCGCCAAGGTCCGGGCGATTAACGCCATAAATGATACTTTCAAGGGCAGGTCGTTCCGGTCGGCCTTAAAGGTATACCAGGTTAAGAGGACCTATATTCGGCGCCGGATAAAGGGAATTTTTATTTGCGAAAAGTATAACGAAAGCCGCTAAAAGCTATTTAAGTAGTAGGAAACCGGATTAGCCTAATAGATTATCGTTTAGGGTAAATTGGGTTATGTTTCTCCCTATGCTCGATTTCGCCAATACGCCTAGTGCGTACTTACTAATTCCGGCAGTAATGAACGGCTGGGTACAAAATGGGTAACCCGTTTTCTTGAACGGAATCCCGAGATCCGAATTTTTAAAGGCCGCGCCATGGATTATAGACGTTTGAATAACGCCATTCCGGCTTTTGCCCAGGCATTGTATAGCCGGTTGACCATCCCAGAAGTTAGGCGGATCTTGCGGAGCAATTGGTATAACGCAAACGAGATCGGAATAATGGAGGGTATGGGAAAAAACGTTATAGTATTCGGGGAAGCCTTAAGGAAAATTCTGTTATTTAAAAACGTCTATAAACGCGAATGGGTATTTATTATCGTTTATATTAATGCCGACGGCCGTACGCTTTTATTATTTATTATATTTAATAGCGTTAACGTTTAATAATAATGGTTTTCCGATATGAAAAGTTAATTATACGAAAACTGGTATTTTACTATATTGCCGAATAAGTGGACGAATAATAAAATCGGGTTTAAATAATTGTAAGAAGTTTTTATACCTTATATAAAACAGGTAGATCTTACCGAATGGAAACTTTTTATCGTTAACGGCTATAATAGCCATATTACCGAAGAATTTATGTAAACCTACCTTTTGAACCGGATCTATATCGTTTTTTTTTTCGTATTTATCGCAGGTCTTTTAAGAATTTAATATAAGCGTATTTTCTTATTTTAAGCGGCGGTTTCGTATTTGGTTTTATAAACGTTATTTCGGCCGAGTTTCGGAAATTACGGATAAGGAGGATTTCCTTTAAGTACTCGAACGAACGTAATAGGACGTTTTTGAGATTTCGAAATATATCGTAATAGGCTTTAAGGCTAATGGAACGTGGCCGGTAAACCTTCTTATTATGTTAAATAACCGGTTTATAAGGAAAAGTAGGAAAATTACTAAGGTAATAATTGCCAAACCAGATTTTGTACCTTTATAACTCGATTTCTTTAAAGTATTAAGAAATATAGGTATAAAGATATTTAAATATTCGAAAAATATAATTATTATTTAAAGGTCGTTAATTAAAATTAACTTAATTTTCGAAAAATTGACGGCCCGGTTTTTATTTAAAAAGTTTGAAAAAGTACTTGATATTTTGGGCCTTAAACTTACTGCGAGCGAATAATATAATTTGCAATTAATTTTAGCATTTGAAAAGGTAGGTTAAAAAAAAGAAAAAGGTGGTTTCCGAACCGAACGAAAATTTCGTAAAGTTACGAAATATTATAAAAGTAAAGAAGTTGTTAAGGAATCCGGCGAAGGCACCGCCTATTGTTATTCGCAAAAAGCAAAGCAAAAAGGTGGAGAAGGAAGAAAGTACATATAAAACCGATGATCCTAATTATATAGTCGTTAAATACCTGTTACGTCCAAGAAGGGGACTCCATTAGACCCGAAAGAGACCAGGTGAGCTGACCTGTTTTGATCTCCACTTTAACCGGAAAAACCTCGGATCTACGTATATCTCTATTAATCTCCAGAGACATTCGGAGACCTCCAGAAACCACGAAAGGATAATTTTTTGTAAATTCCAAAAACCAAGAGAAATAAAGGAGAATATATAATAAAGTAATTTTCTTTATAAAATAATACTTATTTAATTTCGCTTTTTTATTATTAAATTAAGCTTTTAATTTAAAAATAATTATATTATTTTTTAATTAAGGGAAAAGTACTTAAATCTTTTTAATAAATAAATTATAAAATTATTTCTTACCTTATTATTACCTGTAAATCAAAATTTATTTCGGATATTATTTATATTTCCAGGTAAATATATAATAAGTTCGTTATATTTAATAATTCCTTAATTAATAACTAACGAATAATTTATCGCTTTATTAAAGCATAAGTTTTCCTAAACTTAATATAAACGATAATACAGGATAACGTTTAAAAAATAAATAACAAACCCGATTCCCGTTATTAGCCAGTAAAAAATCAGTAACCAAATTAAATAATTTACCATTTATTAAAAAAGTTCTTTAATTAATTAATAACATAACACCCTTTACCATTCGGTTTTAAAAAGGTCCTTTTTCTTTTTAACCCCAGTAATAACTTTTACCCGCAAAAAAAATAATTAAGGTACAAAAAGTTAAGATAAATAAAGAGGAAAAAAATACCTAATTAAAAAACAAAAAGAAAAAATATTAAAGCGTTTTACTAAGGAAAAAGAACTTGCCATGAAAAAAAGATTGGACCTTCTGGCCCAAAAAGTCAAAAGCCTGAAAAAGGAAAATGTTCGATTCGCCAAGGAAAGAAAACCGGCTTTTCCGCAATTTGGCTTTCCTAGGGAACGAAGCCAAGAAAATGGTTTCCAACCGTTTTCGTTCGAAAAAAAACGATTACAATAACAAAAAGCTTCGATTCTGTTATTATTTGGCGTAAATTAATTAAGAAAAAGAACTATTTCATTTTCAAGTTATTATAAAATGCTAAACGTTAAAGGTTATAAACCAATTCCCCCAAAGCCCTATAGTGGGTTTACGGATATAAAAAAATTCCTAGTCCAGGCTAAATTTTATCTCAAATTTTATAAAAATTCTTTAACGAAAAATTATTAAAAAATAATAACCATTTCTTAGTTACTTACCGGAAAAATTCTCCTATAATGTAACGAACCTGTCATACATCCACCTGGAGGTATAAGCAGTATCCGAAATGGGGTCTTGATTTGCAGGTAACAATAGGGCGAGGAATCAGTGTTCTATTCGTTAAAAAGATTTAAAGACTTTTCTCCCAATTAGAGAACGGTACAATTACCTCTAGACTAAAAGCTTAGATTAATAACTAAGGAGCGAAAACTAAGTAGGTGGCTATTTACATAAGAAACCTGAAGTCTTATACCTCCTCTTATTTTACTGGTGTAATACTGATTTTTTAGATCTGTTAGATTACCCAGATCACTATAATCTATGTAATCTAATAAATCGGTTAAATCACTCTAAGTCACGTGACTTAGAGTGTGGAGCTTTCCCTTTTCTGCAGCCCTGGGGCCTCCAGAACGGGTCTACTCGGGGATCCGTAACATATAATTCGAACCTATTATGAAAAATTACCTGCAGAACTATCCCAACGAATTTTCGGATATAACCAATTATATTTTAATAAATATAAATATTTCAAGGAAAAAATAAAAACCTTATTTGGAAATTTAAATAAAAAATAATATGCAGTTAAATAGTTCTATTTTTTTCGTTAAACCAAATTAATATCCAAATATATAACCGAATTTAATCGTTTAACAATTATTTTTAACTTATTAAAAAATGCGTTATTTTATCTTTATTACGACGGCTTAAAACCTTAAATTAAGAAAAACTATATATGGAACCCAAAATAAAATTCTTTATAAAATATATTAATAAGGTTATCGTCGCCGACCGCCGCACTTTTAATCGGTACTTCGAAAAGAAAAGGACCGGCAAACGAAATAACGATAAAAGCACCAGTAACCGAACTAAGAAAGATAAGGGCAAGCCTTAGAAAAAAACGAATGCCGTTTCAAAAAAGCCCAAGAAAAACAAATCCAATATAAAATATTTTAATTATGGCAAAAAGGGATATTTCAAAAACAAATATCGTTTCCCCGCCAAAAGGAATTCCAAAAAGGGAGAAATTCCTTAACCTTAAAAAAATTAAAATAACTGAACAAAAAACCAACAATAAGGCAAAAAAAAAAAGAAAGAAATTAGTTCGATTTCCTTCCAGCCAGAATTCATTATTGCTATAACCACTTAAATCCAAAACGATATCCCAAAATACGAAAATTATTTTATCTGCTAGGATTTTAAAGTTAAAACCTATAAGTATTACCCAGGATAAACGGCTTCCAGGATAGCCATAACGCTAGGATATCGTTATTATCTCGAACTATCTTAATATAAAATATACGACGAAAACGGTTAATTTCGACCTAACGTTAATAACCATAAATAATTACTCCCAAAACTTTACGAACTCCCCAAATATTCGGTACATACCGAAAAACCCCATAACTTATTATATTTTATTACTTACTACCGCAATAACTATTTTATTTATTTTAAAGCTAAAAAAAATAATAACTTTTAACCTGGATAAAATAAAAAGATATTTATTAAGCCTAATAACGAATATAGATATATAAAAATCTTTCGATAGCCAAAATACCTTAAATCTTATTATTTATATCTCAATTCAAAACGGAATCGAAAGGCTATATCGTAAAAATACTTATATTACGTCCCGACGTTTTGCATTTAATACGAACTCCTAAATATGAAAATACCTTTTTCGGAAATATACCTTTTTAATCTTATAATTCAAAAAATATAAAATTAAGGATTAAGCTAAAAAAGAATAATTTCTTTCGGATATTAATTAGGCAAAAAAAATATAAATATATAAACGATTATTATACCAAATACGCAACTAAAAAAGTTCGAAAATGGAAACGTTTTTTCGCAAACAAATCACGTTAATTAAAAAACGATAAAGGCCTTCGAAAATAAGGTATCGAAAAACCTTAATATACAAAACCTTATATAAAACGACAAAAGGATTACGCAGCCAGATCGAAATTCCTTTACGATATAAAAACAAAATATTTAAAGCCATAATTAACTTAAAAGTTAAAAAAATTTCATTTTTTTTCAATAACAGAAAAATATCAGATTTCTTAGAAATATAAGTTAAAGTCTTACAAATTACGCATAATGAACGGAAATTTATTTACGTACGAAAACGGACGAATCCTACGAGAAATTAAAAAACTCCCAGTACGGATTTAAAAATACCAAAAATAGATTTTGCTAGATATTGCCGATATTTCCAGATACGATATTATCCTGGAAATGCCATAATTCAAATTTAACAATCCACATATTAACTGAAAGCATTAAACATTCTTATGAAAAAATAAGCCACTCGAAAAAAATAACTAAAAAATCTATTATATCATTAAGGAAATCCAAATTGCAAATTAAATTTTTACAGTACTACCTGAATATCGACGATTCAAAAAACTATTTAAAAATAAAAAAAAATCACGAATTACCACCTTATAGCCAATAAAATCACAAAATATCTATTAAAAAAGGGCACTATCTTAAATTTCACAAAACCTATTACATAAACCTTAACAAATTAAAGACCTTATAAAAAAACATTTAACTTAACCTAAAAAAAAGATATATTTAATTTTTTACTTCTCCTATTAAATATCCCGTTTTCATAATACCAAAAATTAAAAATAAAAAACAAAAAATTAATAAAAACGAAAATCTGGTTTTTAAAAAAAATAATCGATTACAAATAATTAAACGATATTACGATTAAAAACGGATATCTTTTAACCCTTATAAATACGTTAAAAAAGAACATCAACAAAACAAAATGGTTTACTGCATTTAATTTCCGAAACGGTTATTACCGTATCAAAATAGCCAAAGGAAAAAAATAGAAAACGGCATTCAGAACGATACATAAACTTTACGAATATCGAATAATACCTATGGGACTTACTAATGCCCCCGCCAATTTCCAACGCCTAATCATAATTACGCTCAGAAAATTTCTGGACAAGTTTGTATTCGTCTATCTCGACGATATCCTCATTTACTCCGAAACTCTGCAGAAATACAAAAAGCAAATCGCCTAAATACTCCAAACATTAAACAAAGCGAATATCCGAATTAACCCAGCCAAAAATATATAACATAAGTAGAAACTAAACTTTCTAAAATATACTTTTACCCCCGGCCAAATTTAGATTTAACGCTTTAAAATAGAAATAATTAAGGATTAACCTATCCCTAATAAAGTAACTATTATAAATATCCGGCAAATCTTAAAATTTACAGATTACGTACGCGGCCTAATCAAAAAATACGGAAATATAATTAAGCCATTAACAAAACTTACCACCAAGGAATATATAAAAAAAGATTTAAATTTTTAAAAAAAAACAAAAAAACATTTTAAATCTTAAAAAAATGTAATTACTAATAGATATATAACAAGATTACCGTATACCAATAAAAAAACGCCTAAAAATAAATACTTCAAATTACGTATTAAATATTATCTTAAAATAACTAAAAAATAATAACAAATAATACCTAGTAATATATTATTTAAAAACATTCCGAAATACAAAACTTAAATATCTAATTTACGACAAAAAATTATTAACAATTATTAACGCTTTCAAAAAATAAAAATCTTTCCTTAACGAAACAAAAAAACCTTTTAATATTTACTCCGATTATAAAAACATTACCCGATTCATAAAGGAATAAAAATTAAACAAAAACTATAAAACTTAAATAATTTTTTTATCAAAATTTAACTTCAAAATATATTATATAAAAAAAAATATCTAGGCGGATATTCTTAATTATAAAAACAATTACGATTCCAAAGTTCTTAAAAAAAACATATAAATATTACAATATAACCAAAATAATACAATATAATTATGCAAAATCTTAAAACCATCCTCCGAACTCTTAATACGGTTCTGAAATTCTTACGACAAAAAAGAACAAAAAAAGGTTTAACAGCTAAAAGAACAACCAAAAAACCAGCTACTGTACCATGGCAAAATTTATATTCCAAAGGATCAACAGGAATAATTCGTAAAGGAATTTTACGAAAACCCGTTACATGGATATCAAGAAATCTTCAAAACCACCCAACAATTACAGGAAAAGTACAACTTTCCAGAGTTACGCCAAATAATTAAGAAAATTATTAAAAATTGCAATATTTGCAATAAGGTAAAAGCAGCCCGCCATAAGCCCTATGGGCTATTGCAACTTACGGACATTTCTAACAAAATATGGAACACCATAGCTTGGGACTTTATTACGAACTTTCCTCTATCCAAAAACCCAGTTACTAAAGTCGAATACAACAAAATATAAATAATAATAAACAGATTTACCAAATATAAATACTTCTTACCTTTTAAAGAAATTATAACGGCAAAACAACTAACTTATGTATTTATCCGGTATTACTTCGACAAATACGAAATGCCAGAAAAAATTATCTTTAATCGAAATAAATTTTTTACGTCCAAATTTGGCATTAATTTTTTTAAATAAATTAATGTTAAATTCAAATTCTCGATAACCTATCACCCTTAAACGAATGGCCAAATAAAAAAACTTAATTAAACCTTAAAGCAATACCTTCGAAACTATGTTAATTACCAACAAAATAACTAAATAAAACTGTTATTATTAGCACAAATAACTTACAATACGTTTATTAACGAAAATATAGATATATTTTACATACAGTCGTATATAAACATAAAACGGCAATTTAACAACTAAAACAAGCAATAAATAAAGTACTTATAATTACTACCATAATTCCCTAAATAAAAACGATAATAACAAAAATCAAGATTATATAAGCTTAATTACGGACCGAATTATAATTTCTCCAGCAAAAAATGGCCCAGTATTACAACAAAAAAATTAAAGGATTAACTTTAACGAAAAAAAAATAAGGTCTACTTATTACGACAAAAATAAAACGCAACCTTAAATATCTTATAAATCAAAACGAAAAGGCCTAATAATAAGCTCGATTTTAAAAAAAACTTGGCCCGTTCAAAATTAATAAAGTTATTTCCAAAAATAATTACAAATTGTCACTACCCAAGATAATAAAAATATATCCTATTTTTTACGTTTCCCTACTAAAACCAGTTCCAAAGAACGCCCCGCTAAAGAAAATCTGGAACTCAAAGAAAATACCAATAAATACGAAATCGAAAAAATACTAAATTCTAAAATGGTCAAAAACAAAATTAAGTACTTAATTAAATAAATAAATTACTTACTAAAAGACAACACATAGGAACCACTTAACCACTTAACGAATGCGATGGACCTAATTAAGACGTTTTACCGCCAAAATCCTGACCGACCGTTTCCAACGCGGCCAAGATCGCAGGCGACAACAAACCCCCACATAAATCTAACCTTACGTCGTTCCAATCGAAAAAGATAAAGGCCTCTGCCGAGACACCCATCTCCAACGCAAGCCGTACTTGCTCCTTTTCCACCCGACGACGTTCTTCCTCCATTTTCTCTTATTCCTCCAGTTCGTCCATGCTCTTAAAACCCCTTTGAATAAATAACATTCCTTTGGAATGCAACTATTCCGACTAACGGTCCAAACAAACAATACGGTTGGACAGCTCTTGGAGCTATTAAACCGCCAAACGTTTTTCTCGTTCAATCCGCAGTTTTTCGGCTCGAATGTTTTATAAAAACGAAAGTAAAACGTGGTTTCCGTCACAAATCTGGACGTTAGCCAGCAAACAATTCTGGCAGCTTTTCCGGCCCTCCAGCATCTTACAAAGAAACTTCTTTTCGAAACAACGTATGCACGGCATAACTTTAAAACCAAAATCAAAAATAACCTTAGCAAAATCGCGATAACTCTTAATGGAAATTTTAACGCGTTTTAAAAGTTTACCTAACATAATTAATAACGTTATAATATGAAAAAAAATAAAAGGAAGGGAAACTGGCTTACCTGCTGATCTTTAGAGACAAAGATCCTGGAAAAAGGGAAATAGTATTACGTCCAAGAAAAGGACTCTATTAGACTCGGAAAAGACCAGGTAAGCTAACCTGTTTTGATCTCCACTTTAACCGGAAAAACCTCGGATCTACGTATATCTCTATTAATCTCCAAAGACACCCGGAGACCTCCAAAAACCACGAAAAAATAATTTTTCGTAAATTTCAAAAACTAAAGAAAAATAAAGGAGAATATATAATAAAATAATTTTCTTTGTAAAATAGCATTTATTTAATTTTGTTCCTTAATTATTAATTTAAGCTCTTAATTTAAAAGTAATTGTACCGTTTTTTAATTAAGGGAAAAATACTTAAATCTTTTTAATAAATAAATTACAGAATTATTTTTCGCCTTATTGTTACCTGCAAATCAAGACTTATTTCGGATACTGCTTATACCTCTAGGTGGATGTATAACAGGTTCGTTACAATACCGTTAAAGAACGAAATAGATTATTATGTTAGTTATTAAGTTATCGCTGTTTGAAATTGGGGTGTTGGTGGCGATGGCCTCAAAAAACGCTCGGAGCGTAAAGGGGTCGAGGCGTGAAGTAGGTGTTTGTCTTACCGCGGCAATAATAAGAAAAAACGAATATAGCAATAATTCTTTTTCTCGTATACTTAATATACGTATAATTTATTTTTTTTATTAAATTAATTAATTATAATATTTTTTATTACAATTATTTAAAGATTATAAAAATTACGATAAACAGATTTAAGAGAGTAATTCCTTTTTATCTAGAGAGTATATCGTAAAATAGGGGTATTTGTATTAGTTATCAAGTTCTACAACACCCGGAAGAACCTTATTCCGGCGCCCCCACAATATATAAAGAGCTTTCTAGCTATCGCTCCTTAGAACTTAATTCTAGTCAGACAATTATCGCTTTTCACACTCTATATAACCTTTTCTCGCGATCAGCCTAACTGTGACAAAACGTTAATATTATAATTGTTGTTCTTTAATTTAAAACGTTTATAAAATTATTATATAAGCCGAAAAAATTTAATATATAAAATTAATAAAAAATAAGTACGTAAAACATAAAATACGTCACAGTCCCAAGTGGCACCTTGTAGGTATATAGGGCAGAACAAGGCGGTTAGGGCTCGACCTGACAACGTTCCACTTTTAGTGGTGTGATGGTTACGCTTTTGTTCTCGTGCCGTAACAAAATATAAATTTATTATAATAATATTTATTAATAAAATAATAATAAAAGTAAAAATATATAATAATATTTTTCTTTCATATATTTAATATATATTCGGTTTATTATTTTATTAATTAATTTAATTAGTTACGTTATTTTTTTAATTATTATAATTATAAAAATTACAATAAGTAAATTTTGAAAAAATATATTTGAGAGATATATCGTAAAATAAAGGTATTTATATTAGTTATTAAGCTTTTAGTACCCCGGAAAAACCTTATTCCGGCGCGCCCACAGTATATAAAAAGCTTTCTCACCACCATTCGCTAAAGCTCAATTCTAGCAAGACAATTATCACTTCTCACACTCTATATTACCTTATCTACCGATCAGCTTAACTGTGACAGAAACACATTGTTATACACCTATATTGGTGCTCGTCTCGTATGGTCCATAGTGTTTTTGCGTTCTGGGCCGTAAGCAAAATTTGCAGCCTGTCAGTCAAGCCGGAGATTGACATTTAACGGCATGTGTGTCGCAATGGGTTGCCCCAACAACGGAAAGAGGATCCGGGCTTCCTTCTGCTCGACCCTTTTGCTGGTAAGATTACGCGAAACTCTGCTGGGGGGCCAGGTATCGGACAGGCGACGTCGGGTACCTGCAGTACGATAGTACCCTTGTCCTTAAAAGCCGCATTGGAGACCAGCGCGGTTCTCCTCGGGCTCCTCCTCGGGCGCTTCTTCTTAGCAACAGCAACGCTGGCGTTGCTCTTACTGAGGCGTCCCCTCTTGCTGCCGGTAGCCGACTTGGCCGCAGCCGTCTTCTTAACAGAGGCTGAGGGAGAGCGCTTGTTGAGCGGAGCGGCGGCAGTTATCCATCTGTACTCTATCGACGCCAACTCTGCCTTCCTTAGCATCCGAGCAATTCTCTGTTGTTGACCGAACCGCAGCCATAAGATACGCCAGCACCTCGACGGCTGGGTCCGCTCCTTAACCCTTTCCATCCAAGTAGCTGGGTTTCGCTAGCGCTGGCAAGTTACAGACGAGAATCACATAAAAAGGGGCAGGATATCTTGGTAGTGAACGAAACGTGGTTCGTAGTATTAGATCGCTACTGCACTTGATGCTACTAGTATCTCCTGAGCCTGCGCTGTTTTGGGCCCCGCCCGGCGAAAAGTAAGCCCCGCGGCGGAAGTGGCCCCCGCGAGCTCCGTAGCTGGCTGTGTCGAAAGCGGGTCTCGCATTAAGCGCAACCGATCTTAATGCACACCGGATTACTCCCAGCCAGCACCCGCATCACCAGCTTGCGGCTGACCGTGGTAGGGCTTATTAATGCTCACCTCCTCAGCACTGCTCCTCGCTTCTCTGGGGGGCGAAGGAGATCTTAGTTTCGAAATCTCCCTGCTCGGTTTGGGGCCGGTCGCCTTTGCCGCGGCCTGCATCAGCCATTTACCCTCTTCTTCCCTGTAGCCCGGCACGGCGGCATCCAACAGGGACGTGGGGAGGGTATTGACGACAGCTTGGATAGCGTGTTTTCTCGTGACCTTCCCGGCGATCTCCCGCTGGTGCAGAATCGGTCCGACTCCTATCGCCCTACGGTACGAGAGCACGTATGAGAAATCCCGCTGACCCAGCGCCCATGTGACCTTGACAATGTCCCCACCGCCGTCCGGCGGCATCACGTATTGACCGTCCGAGATGTAGAGACGGACCAGGTCGGGTTCCTCGTCGCGAGGCCTCGCCCTCACCCCCGCACAGAGGCGGTACTCTTCCTGCTTCATCCTGTGAATCTCGTCGGTCGGGGGCGGGTTCGCCCCGCGCAGGTCAAAAGACTACAGATTGCCGAAGGTCGGCTCCGCATGCTCGCTGGCCGGCGAGTAGTGCACGCGGAGTGCCCACGGGAACCCCGGGAGGCGGAGTTACCCCGATCCATCGCACGGGAACGAAAGCGGCCGAACAGCCTGCACACGCGCTGTCCGATATCGGTGCTCCCGTCATAAGTGATGAGGCCCTTCCGCACCAGCGCCTCGCCCGAGTACGCCTAACCACACTCCTCCTATCTGGAGGCCTCTTCTTCTCACCAGAAATTGTGTGGGCAGTAGAGCAGAAACTCGGGGCGGGACCACACTCGTTTGATCATGTCCTCAGACCCAATCAACCGAAGGAAACTGGCCACCCCCGTCAAAAGAGACTCCGACGAGACCTCACCGACAGCCTCTTTCTTCAGGCGGCCGATCGTGTCCGAGTCTGTTGAAGGCATGCGCACCGCCCTGGGGATGGCATGCTCACCACCACCACGAGCATCTACGATAAGCGCGTTGAGTCCTAGAATCTGTTCGCTATCTTCAGTACGAATGGGCCAGTCGTCAAGCGAGACAGGCCGTGTCGGCGGCGGGACGCTTGTGTGCGGCTGGGGTTCACCTTAGCAGAACACTTCTCCATCGCGTGATCCTTCGTTTGGTATACGGACAACCTGTGATGTGTCCGTGGCAGGTATAGGGTGTCACGCAGTCTTCGAGGACGTGGCCCACCTTGTTGCAGTTGGCGCAGGTGTTTTGATCGCGGCCGAACTGGAGCTTGGGAGCCAGATTGACAAACGACGCCTGGCCTGTGAAAGACAGCAACGGCAACGAACTTTGGCTAGCGGGCGCATAGTTATCTTCTGCAATAACGCGGGTGGTGTGCGTTAACAATATTATCGTGTGAGGTGTGTGCTCAGGATGCGCGCGTTGTTACGAGTAATACATTGGCCTGCTGCCCTAAGCATGGGTGAATGGCCCGGCCCAGATCTCACTGGGAATGGCCTTCGACAGCTGCTGCAGTATGTAGCTGTTAATAAAATTTCCTTAAACTTCTTGTCCTGCACGACGACGTTTCCACTTGTGTCCGCTCCCAATTCCCAACTTGTCACACTGAGTTAATAATTTCCACCACACCTTATTGCCCCCCATCCTCACCGTCAACCACTTCTGTCAATCTCTTTTGTATTAAAGGAAACCGCGTCTATTTTCAGTTCCACTTCGAGACGACCAATCACCATCATGGCGACCACCATACCAAGACTCCATGGCCAAGCCGATGATATGGCGTCGCGATACCGTCCTGGTCATGTTGGTCTGGGCGCTGGACAAAAGCGCGGACGAGCTAGGCTACCTCGTCGACTTGGCCGAACCAAGGCCTTCCTTTTCTCGGGATAACAAGGTCCAGCCCTGTCAGCATGTAGTTCTAGTGCTGTATCGAACTGGTTAAGTGGTGTTGCGCCAAGCATATATGGCTAGTCCCCTTCGGCGAAGAAGGCGTACGGAGAGCCAATCTCGCTCGGGTACAAGGGCGCCTACGAGCGGTATTATGAGGGTTACGTGCGGGCCCCTGAATGGTTTCGTAGTCATGTGGCTAAGTCCGGTCCGCAGCCCCCGGAGGGTCTAGAAGACTCGCAGAGCACGAGGTTCGACAGATGGTAGCGGACGATGCCCGAAGCGTCTGAAACATAATGTGGCCGGGCAAGAGAAGGCTTGACGGCTGCGGTGCCTTCCTGCTGCCTTTTCCGAACCGGCGCTGCTTGAACAGTTGCGTGGTCGGAAGGATCGGTTGCACCAACGAAATCCTGGACAACCGATACGTCCACCTCGCATGGCAGCGTCAAGAGATCGCAGAGGGGAAAATACCGTGGCCGGTTGCTGACGCTGTCAGCCATCAGCAAAGATGTCAATATCTATGACAGTGTCGTCCAGAACGTTCTCGCTATCACGTGGGATGACGTGATGGGTTGGCACGACGAGATGCTGAGACAAACGGCGACGTCAACCTGGCTTCGTGTTTGGAGGACTAGGTGGCTTCAGACTTGGGGCGGCGCACCGAAAAGCCGAGCTCGAGTCGTAAATATGATGTTGACACACATTGACAACTACGTCGCCCGTCAGATAAAGAAACATATCCTGTCGTGCGAGGGCGTTGTGCGCTCGGTCACAGGTGTGGGCAGGATGTCTTGACAAGGCCTCCGACAAAAGGCGCGCCGTGAACATCTGGCATTGATGTTCAGAAGACTGGAGGAGTCCTCTCCTCGCTTGCCGTGAGCCGAGACGAAGTCCAATGGCTATGACGAGATCGATGGGCTTCATGAAGGCCGCGCGGGACAAACGATAGGAGTGTCCGGTGTTTCAGGAACTCTATCATCTTCCCGGATGGTGGTTGCCTCATCGAAGTCAAGGCTGCTGCGCTACGTCGCATGCGAGATACAGAACTATCAAAGGAATATACTGTTCCGTACCACCTAATCGCCAAGCCCGTAAAGGCTACCGCATGGGTTGTGACTGTGTGCCTTAAAAATGTGTGGAGAGATCGTAGATGGTTGAATCGGTGTTCATTCAGCGATATAGCCCAGTCGTGCTTCAGCCAAATGCGTACCCGGCTGGTCTCTAGTTGGTCCTGCATCGAAAGGAAACTTATCACTGATCCTTACCGCGCCAGTTTCAAGTCTAAGAATAACAAGATGTCTTTCCCGGTAGCTGTGTTCTAGAAATATTGGATAGCATCCTGATTCTCGACTGGCAACATCATCCCCTATTAGGGTAAGAGCGGCTGCCATTACTATCAGCAAATGATACGGCTGGTTTGAGAATCGTCACAGGGAGAATTCCTGACATGCTTTAGCTTATGGTCTCATGAATATATATCGGGGTGGGCCCGGACACCGATGGAAGCTTTTTACCAGCAGCAAACCTGAACCGGGTTTTCCCAAACCGGATATTCTCCGAACCCCACGCCGGCGTTGGCGTGTGGCGTGTGGCGTAACGCAAAGTAACCAACTCAATTTTCGATTGTCTGAGTTCGTATCGGTCTGACTTGACAACATTCTGTAACGAAACCTCCTTCCATTCCAGTCGGCATGTTGGCTGGTGGCTGGCTGGAAAGCCCGAGACCCGCAAGTCGTTCACGGCTAAGCGGGAGCTTGTATCGGTGTACCGTCGATCCCGATCTCGACAGGTTGCCTCATTACGCGCATATTCAGGTCCTGTGCAGACGCCTCGCAGCCTGATAAGCTCTTGGTTTTACCTAGGGCATTACCAACGGTCCGAAGTTGCACGATAGCCAACGGTGGATGAGGATCTCGCGATGCCCCTCGTCGGGCATTATGTGGATCGGATCTGGCATCCACCCAATGATGTGGCAATGTGGGCCCTGACGCGCATAAATAGGGAAACCCTACTCCGTAGAGCTTAGATCTGCGCACGCGGCGGCGGCTGAGCGGTGAGTGTGAGTGATAATACAGGGGTAGCGATCGCCACGAATCCCAGGGCGAGTCCACACCGCCAATGGCCGCATAGGGCGACCTGCTGCCGATATAAATTCGAAGGTCCCGCTTCAGATTTGCCCCTCCTACCCTCGTCGTGACCCCCCACCCCCCACCCCCCAAATCTTGCAGTCATTGAATGATCGATTGTGATCGCCGCGTGCTCGGAACCTATCACCACGATGTCGACCACGATGTCGGCCCTGTCTATGATAACAATCCCGCCAAATACGGTCGAGCAGCTTAAGCTGCTCGCCGCCGCGGGCACGTTCGCGTACGTCGGGTCGACCTTCGCTCGCGACATGACAAACACGCTATGCCGGACGAAGGCGGGCCGTCATGCTCTCAGGGTAGCTAGTCCCCTCCCCCCAATACCGCGAGAACACCTGGCTGACGGTTGCAATTGCTCAGTGGGCGCATAGACACCCTGTCGCTGGACGCTGTCTCCTCCTCGCTTGTTCGGGCGGTGTCGTCATCGCGTGGCCGAGCACCGTCGCGAAGCTCATTGGCTCTATAGGTGGTATTGCCGTCACTAAAGGTATGTCGTCATGATATCGAAGGACAGGGAGCCTCGATGAGACTCCGGTGTGGTGCAGCTCCCTGACATTTATCTCCTTGAACAGAGAGCGGGTTCAGCTACCGCGGCGGTACCACCGGCTTCGTCGGCATCATCCAGAGCGCCGCGGCCGGGCGCGCGCCGGGCATCTCCATGATACGCAAAGTCGGATATGCCGTGACGGCGGTAAGCGTTACGGGCGGCCTTTTCGCGACGCAGTGGCGGAGGCTGGTCGGGCTTTTCAAGTCCCTCCGTAGGAAGGCGGGCAAGGAGGGCAAGCAAATGGGCAAGGAGAGCAGTAAAGAAAAGAAGGAGAGAAAGGAGCAGGCAGCCTCATCGTCAGCCGCACCATCGTCGAGCTTGCCGCCATCCTCTTCGAGGGTCGCGCCGTATGCTGTAACATCGCCGCCTCAGTCCGAACTCGAGCAGGACTCGGACGGCGAGTTTTACAGGAAGGCCAGCAAGAGCAGGAGGGATGACACGGACGCGGATGAGTCGACATATGGCAGGCACAGCAGCAGGAGCAAGAGGGAGAGAAAGGATAAGGAGAGGAAGCACAGAAAATAAAGAGTGGGGGAGTGATACGACGGTCGGTCGACGATGATGAACATGGCTGACTGATGAAGGGTCCAAGCCTTACGAATGACGGTTTCTAACGAGGCAACGGGAAACATTCGGGCATATTATATATAGACATTGGAATGCCACGGGTAACGGTGCCACGCAAATCATTTTTCTTGCCTCGTAGGCTCGTCTCGTCCACCAATTGCCCTAATAATGCCTCTACCAACCGCCGCTCTTGAGACGTTAAACTGACCAATAGTTGTTTTAGCCCTTATAGTTCGCCTCCATTGTCTCTATTTCATTTCACCTCTCGGGGGTATAGGGCGCAACAGGTGTGCCCCCGAAAGACTAGACAAAACACTGGCCATGCTGTCCCTTCGGAAAGGCAGGCCGAAGTCAAGGGACGTTACTACATCCCCAGTGCCTCGGCATGGATAGTCAACGGCCTGTCTCGCTGCCTCTCCCTATTCTGTATGAATGGTACAACGTTCCAATTGGTGAATCTAAAGCTGGTACCTTGCCGCTCACGGGCACCCAATGTCGGGCCCCGGAATACGCCTAACTCCTGATATATTTAAACCGATAAAATTTCCTTTTCGACAATACGTTAGATGACCCAACACCACAAACGTGCGCCTTATACATAAACTTTAGTGCGGCTCGGATAATCTACAAAGGACTTATGGGGATAATTAGGTACATTTCTCGCCCGATTTGCTGTTTCTATCAAAAAGACCCTCTTTGTCTTCCCACTAGTCTTGGCATGCGATTCATTGCTGATTTCCGATACGGTTTAGCCTTTTCTTACCAGCTGAGATTTAGATTTACGCACATGGTCGTGGTTCTCTGCGTGAATGCTTGCAGCATGTGGCAGATGGGAACCAGCTTAGCCGCTATCAATAGGTAATCACATACAAAGCCGCATTCTAATAACCTGCAACAACGAGGCGCCACGACAGGTTTTGAATGATCACAAGCATCTTGGGGGTGTACGGGTGTGACCTGCTAAACCACACGGTATTCATTATTCGCCCAACTTTTTCAGGCGAGCTTCCCAATGGCTTCGAAGTCCTCGTCATATATCCCGCGCTTTCTGCTTCCCCAGTACGGCCCGCTATGGCGAAGCACCCGCCGGCCGACGAGGGCCTTCGCGAGACCCTCGAATCCGGATGTAGGCCGAGTGCTCGTGCGTTACGCCTCTAATAAGGTGGCCAGCTCGCGCACAAGCCCCAGCAGAGCGAACCACACCAAATCAAGCGCCGCGGCGAGGGCGGCAAAGGCGTCCGCACCGACCAAGCCGCCGCTGAAAGCCACCGCACCGAGACCGGCTGCGGCCGAGCCGACCGATGCGGCTGCTACCCCCCAGGCTCCCTCGACGGAGAAGATGGCGGCGGTACCAGAGGTTCCGGCGGCAGGAGTCGACCCCCCCAAGCCCCTCGTGCTCGAAAAGCCCGAGCGCTTCAACCCGCCGTCCCACGGGAAGCGGCTGCCGCGGTCCGTGCCGAAGCACTACGGCGGGCCCATGACGACGGGGGAGGCGCAGGCGCAGAGGACGAAGCAGTACCCGGGGCTGCCGCCGCCGCCGAACACGTGGTCGCACTGGTTCATCAACAACCGGGGCGTGCACATGTTCATCACTCTGGTACGTGGCCGCTTCCCTCCCCTACACATCCAGACTCATGCATCGTTCGCTTCTCCCCACCCCCAGCGAGGCGTCTCCTTTCCCTAGCTGACGTAGGACCGGTAAAACAGGGCACCCTCGCCTCCCTCGCCGCGTACACGTTCGCGACCAACTTCCAGGCCAAGTCGCCGTACGCGGACCTGATCCCACCCATCTCGGAGCTACCGCGCCACCCGTTCCAGTACGTCGGCGTGTGCGTCGACGTGCTGCGCATGCACGAGGAGCACGAGTCGGCCATCACGGCCGAGAAGCGGCGCCGGAGGGTCGAGGACGTCGCCAAGCGCAACGAGTACCGCAAGGCGCACGGCCTCGAGCCGGCCACGGGGTGGTGGGGGGCCAAGGCCGAGACCGAAACTACTACTACTACTCCGGTGGGGGAGGCTCCGGAGACTACGGCTCGGCGTGTTCCTGCGCCGCCTGTTGCGGGCGTGGAGGTCGTGCCGGCGACGGCTGCGGCTGCAGAATTCACTACCCCCGATGGGAAGCGCAAGAAATTCCTGGGCATCTTTTAAGCTAGAAAAGGGGGTGGAATGGGACAGGAGTATCGTCGCTGACGCATGCACATGTACATAAGATCGACTGTGACTCGTATGGCATACGGGGTTCCGGTCAGACCGGAGGAGCATCATCGATTTCATCAAGTAATGGTACCAAGGCCCGAATCTATCCCAGCTCGACAGCGTCCAAAGCTTCTAGTACCTCCTCCGCGATGCCGCCCTTTTCTAACACTCTTGCCACCATGGCGTTCAGCACGCCGATCTTGGTCCCTCCCCTCGGTGCTTTCCACACGCCCTCCACGTTCTCTGTCTCGGCTGCCATCGCACCCGGATCCTTTGCCGGTAGGGCGCCATGGCCCCACACCGCGGCGTTGATGGCGTTGGGCACTCCCGGCGCCGTTAATCTCGACGGCGGGTCGATCGTCCTCACCGAGAGCAAGCGTAGATTCCTCCCACCTTTTCCGGGTCCGACCTCGTCCACGTCCATCAGCTCGACTCCCTCGTCGACCGACTTGTTGGCGCCCACTTCGCCTACCGAGACGGCAAGCGCCGAGTCGGCCACGGCGAGCTCCTCCTTCGACGGGTCGAAGATGATGTTGTCGCCGACCGAAACGACCAGTAATGTGACGGGCGGCCGCGAGCCGCCGTCCGATAACGGCGGGGGCGAAGTTTTACTGCTCCGTTGCGGGTATATGAACGTCGAGGCCGCCCAGTCATCGTCGAACATGGGGTCCTCTTCGGCCTCGGATTTCAGCTTCGGCAGGCGCGTGGACAGGAGGGCGAGGTGGGTCGTCAGGCTGAGGAGCGGGAGGGGGTATGATAGCGGCGGAGATATGAGAATAATCCGTAGCGCTCGAAAGTTAGCTTGGGGTAATTCGTGTTCACGAAATGCCGGCGCGAGAAAGGAAGTGTATATGTATGTACTCACATCAAGGTAGAGCTTCCAGTGGAACCGCCGGTTGATCCACAGCTTCTTAGTAAACTTGCCGTCGGCCAGCAGCGCCTCGCTCAGCATCGTGGCCAGGAACACGGTGCTCGACTCGTCGTCGCGGTACCCCGGGATCTCGACCGTCATCTCGACCCAGTCGTTATCACCAGCGTCGGGCCTGCTCACAGTGCCTTCCCCTTCCTCCTCCTCTTCCATCTTTCCCGCCTGTTCCTCCTCGGACGCCTCCGCCTGGCTATCTCCCCCGTCCTCCTCCCGGCCCGCGGCCACCACCTTCCGAGTCCCCCTCTTCTTCCTCCTGCTGCGCTGTCCGCCGTCGACGAGGAGGTCCGCGTCCGGATGATGAGGTGACAGCCGCGTCTTCTCTACCTCTGCTTTGACGCCGACGATGGCCTCGGTGCCGTCGGCGAAGCATACGCGCGCGCTGCCGTTGGTGCCCGGCAGGATGCCCGTCTCGGCGACCAGGGGCCGGAACTGCGCGGCCGTGCGCCCGTCGGGCCGGACCGGCGGGCTCAGGCGCAGCGAGCTGTGCAGGTAGGCGAGCTCGGCCGGCGAGAGCAGGAGGTGCTGCGACGTCGCCATCGTGGTTGCCGCTGCAGCTGCTGTCGACTGGAACCGAGCTGAAGAGAAAGAGAGAGCGCTTGCCCGCCTCGGTAATTCGTTTGCGCAGGAGCAGTGCCGGGGAGATTATCAGACCATGCAGGAGAGAATCATGCAATAAAAGCGACTACCTGTGTAATTGGCCACCTAGGCGTAAGAGGACGTGCTTGCAAAGGGGGGGTGTGCGTAGAGGCGTAATCTACACAAGCATGTGATTTTTCCGAAATGGGAGGCTAACAGTTGAGAAGGCGCAAGGTGGGATGGGGGATTGAAACTGGGAGATTTTCGAGCTGAGGTAGGCACGCACTGTGATTGGCTGCCCGGAGCTGTCATTCGCACACACACGCACCGCAGCTAGAGCAATGCGGGGCATAACGACAGGGTTATGCAAGGCTCCCTTTCGGTTGGATGATTCTTACGAAATAAGGCATGTCGGAAGACCTCAGTGCCGGAAGGAGGGCTCCTCGTCGGTAACTTCCCAGCAATTACAGGTGCCTATTGTTGCAAATTTGCATGTGTTCGATCCAGGCGAATACTTGTGGAAGTCAGATGGTCGGCCATATAAGTCGGCGTTCCCTTCGCAAATCGCCAATACGGCCTCCAACCTAGCAACCAAGGACAGCCTCTCCTTTGAAACGTAGGCCTAATTTATAGCGGCTCTTGTTCGCTCGGTGAGAAACTGCGGTTCGACGCAGCGCCTCGGCGAACCGACATAAAATATAGAACTGGACGTAGCGGGGGAAACAAACCAACCAGCCATCTCTGCCACGACAGAGAAGGGTATATTCAACCCCTTCCAGCTCCTGGATATTCCGTGAAGCAATTGGTTCAGGTCATGCCGCCACGTACACGTATGATAAGAATAGTATAATGAAGACCTGTCGGTGCCTAGATGCTGCTAAGGATGCTATAAAAGGGGCCGACACGCAACGACCACCCATCAAGCTGGACAGTCTTGAGTTATGTAGCAATAACATAGAATACCAACCCGGTTTAAGTAGCACGGGGCTTATACGCAGCCTGCTACTCTCTCTTCTGGGCTACGCTTCCCTTGTGCGAAGCTTCAACTAATACGGAGATGACCAAGTCTGAATGAAAATAATTCCCCGTCCAGCCCCAGCGGCACCCTCGAGACCCTTGAGTAGGTAAGAGGCCAACGGGCCGAAGCACAGAACCGTCGTCCGGGTCAAGGAGCTCGCTCGACCTGGCCTTGTACGACTCCACCGTCCGGCCGACGGGACGAAGCCAAGAAAAATGGTCGAGACCCGCGGCACCAGCGGCCGGCCGCATCCAGTGTGTGAAAGAAGAGCGCCCAATCGCCCGGCTTCCTCTCCCACCGCACACGCAGGTATTGCCGGCCCCGGGTCGCATCTGCAGCCTCGTTATCAGACACTAGTCGGCCTAGATAGCGTCCTACGGCAGTTAAACGGACGCGAGAACCGGCCCAAAACTGGCGACACGCACGCGGCAACGAGGGAATCGTGACGGTCTCTTAATCGCATACCGAGCTCGGCAAGTAGGCTTCGGGACTGGAGGTTAGGCGACCGTTTACCGCCCCATCCCCCCAAACAGGTCTCTGTAGGCAACGGTAGCGGCAGAAAAAGGAGGGGACCAAGACTTATGCTTTCTACGGGATTGCAAGACGTCTTTAACGCGACGTTCCCCTGTGTTGACGAGCTAGCATATCGCTTTGTCCAAGAAGCACGTCGTCCTTCTTCTTCGTCGTCCTCAAGGGTTCTCTGCCTCGGGCTGTTCAGCAAGTCGGCCGCGAACCGGTGTGAGAACCCATGGAAAACCGGCGCGTGGAAACGTGGCACGGGGAGGACGTATCCGTGCCAGGTCTCTCTCGGCCCGCTAGCTTCCCGGTCGATACCAAGGGCAAAGCTGATTCGCTTCCAGAGGTCAGAAAGCCAGGGGAACGACAGAGTCCATCCGCAATCTGTCGGCGTGTCACTGATGTCCGATTCTGGTAGCTTATATGCATTTCTTTTTTCTTCGCCGGAGCTGCCGAAGCTGTGGACACCGGCGAGGATGGTAGGAAATCGAAAAACCATGCGCACAGGGATATTGCCGCTGAGCTGGCAACAGAGTTGCCCCGAGGCGAAAAGATGATTGGGGAAGAGATATGTTTGAGCTGCGAAAGAGAGCTGCGAAAGAGGGGGGGTGGGGGGGCTGATCTGGCTATTGACATAGAAGCCACTTCACCTCAGTGGAGCGCTCACTTGTTTAAACCGATACGCTTGTCTAAACTGATATATGGTTGATTGACTAGCTAACCCGTTCTCATTGAAGGTGCATACCTGGAAATGCAACTAGGCCGGGCGTCACTCTTCCGTGTCCTTCCCAAGCGGCTAGTAGAGACCTTGCTAGACGCGTGTTGAGCGACTGCTTTTATTATCAACCGAGATGAATCTTCCATAATTGACGTCGAGCTTAATCAGTGTATATACTAACTTAGCGCATGACCTTAACCTGGGCGCCTGAAATCCAAACAGGTTTTCTCCATTAAATCAGGGCCGATCAATGCTACTAGGCCACTTATCACTGACTTTGGGGTTGATGGATGATAAATAGATTCGTCTTGCCAACGAAACAGGTCTCCAGCGTAGCAGTAGCCACGGCTGATACGAGTTACAACATGGTCCAGGTCAAACGAGCTCAGCTGTCCACTGCTTAGCATGCCAGGCATGCCGCTTGTGAACAATGACTCGACGTCATCTTCCGCGACAGGTTCAGGGTTCGCTTCGCCTTTCTTCGCATTAGGTGTAGACTCTGGCTGAGGCGAATTTGGCGAATCAGCGCCTCCAGCTGGGGAAAGATCCAGATAGCCACGTTCGTTGAACTTGGCCAACATATTGTCGTCGAGCGAAAGCCAAGCAAAACTGTCTGGGTCGAGAATATAGGTTGGTGAGTAATCGACCTTGTACCTCATCTTCGGACAAGTGTGAATATAGTAGCCCGAGTACCACCATCGATATCCTTGCTCCGCTGCTAGTGCAATCTCTCGCAGGGCCCCAAGTTTCCCTGGGCTATGCTTGTGCACAGATTCATGATAGAGAAAATAGACAGCGCTGACGCAATGCGGCAGGAGGTCTATGACCCCAATCGCTACTAGTTCGCCGTCAAGTCGGTAACACTGATCTGCAGCACCTGAAGTTAGGAACTGTCCCTGCTTGATCATCGGCTGATGCATTGGAGATTGGCAGGACGTTTCGAGGGGTTACCGACAACCCATGTAACATCAGAGACAGCGGATTTCAATCCCCTGGGATAAGGGGAAAGGAATAAATAACTCCGGAAGTTGCTTACGGAACGAGCCTAATTGACGTTCCCGTCCATCCTGGTCCATGAATTTCCCGGCTGTCAATGGGGAAGTGCATAGGAACCTCTTGAATGACTCCCGTCCGATTTCCGAGGGAGTCTCATGGTGAACGACCCGTTGGTAATTCTCGTACACGCGATACTTCTCCTCGGTGAATTCGATAGTCTCTAGTGTAACGGTGAAGGAGTGGGATGGTCTTGGCGGCTGTTTTAGCGACGTCTCCTCACACTCATGGATCCTCTCGACCAAGTCAAACTCCGTGTCCCGCCGCCGAACTTGCTCGCGTGACTTTGGATACACTCGTGCCGCCTCTTTCGCATACTCTTCACCTATCACGTATTTGTTAAAACGGTTGACAGTCTGCCGCTGATCCTTAGTGGGCCGGAAATGGCTCGAATCCAAGCGTATCGCATAATGCGGACAGCAATCAGCTCTCTGGTTTGGCCTGTAGAGTAGATTTCCGGACCGCCGCCAGCACCGGTTCAACAAGGCTTCGTAATATGCTGGACTTATGGATGTCGCACGTGCATAGTAGGAGTGGCCTGTAGGCATAGAAAGGCATTAGATCTCATTCAGATCGGCGGCTACCAACCCGATCAGGTGGAGGAAGCCTCCAAACAGGGAGCTTCTTTAGCAAGTGCTGAAACCACGACACGTAGCATGACGTATAGGACGTTTGCCTGGCGAGGTCTGCGTGGGATGCGCATTCGATGACTTGGAAACACATGCATATCACACCAACGTACGTTTAGGGGACTGACCGGTCTCCTCGCGGCCACAGTAACCACAATTAGATGATTTGGTGTACCCTAAAAGAGCGGCACATCAGTCAAGCAGGTCACCTATAATAGAGGGATAGCGGCACAGAGGTTCTGAATTGTGCTGATGGACAAGGACGCAAGGAGGCCATGTCGTGGTGAGGCGTGGACACTCCAGCATCTATGAACCAGAGACATCAGATGGAACCCGAGGGACAACGGTAATGACGGTGGATGCATATTGTGAGGTTGTAATACGGGTTGTACGAGGCGGTCTTACCAATACAACCATCGGTTATAGGGAGTTACATCGTGGCCGACGCCGAGATTCAATAACCTCAGGCGAGTGGCGGCCATGTGGGAGTTCGAGCGGGATGTGGGTTGGGATGCGGCGTTTGGGTTACGTCAGGGAACGCCAGCTGCGTGGTAGTGGCTGCTGACAAGCATGATGGGGCATAGACGTCCCCATACGGCTATATGCCAACTGAACAACCAACAGCAGCGTGTCAAATGTGCACGGGTCCAAATGGTTGGGTGAAGGCTCCTGAAGGCAGGGAGTGGGAAAGCTCTTGAGGATATATCGATGTGTTGGACTGCTGGGGTAATGCTTACCTATTGGCGATATGTAAGAGAAGGCATTTTCTAGGGTATTCTGCATACTCGTTTCGTCCGTCGATTCCTTTAGTGGGTTAGAAGCCGAATGCACTAAAAAGGGCGCCCCAATGGAGGATTGGTGAAAGATGGGCTGGCTGGGATTTTTCGAAGCGTTGTGGTTGAGATGAGGTTTTGAGTGCGGTGCTTCTTAGTAGGTATGGATCCAACGGTGGAGCCTGAGCCGGGTTGGTAGTCGGTGCTGTCGGGTTGGGTGCTACCCCCTGAAGAGATATGGTTCACTATGCTAATAACGAGATGAGCGTTCAATACGGTGTCATGATGTGTGTATGTGCTAAACCGAACAGGCTCAGGTGCTGTAGCATTGAAGGTGTATAATGGGGGAAACCGGGAGCGGTGAGGGAGAACGCCTTGATATTCTGGACTTGAAGGGCTGTTAACCTCCTTGCAAGACTACTCAGGGAGTATAACAGCTACCCCAGAACTCAACATGTTTATGAGGTAGATGTGAACACGACTATGCACTGGAGGGAGTTATGGAACTCGGCCCGCAGAATTGCTATTACACGTCTGTACATGCCTGCAGTAGCTTACGAATTTCTAGCAAAAGAGTTGCGAACTGATCCGATTTCTTCCGCTATGGGAAGGGAAAGGCGATGGGGAAAGGTGAGAAGGAAGATGACCTGCGATGTTCGGCTCTGACTTAGAGATACCTACCTACCCAAGGAGGCTTTCCGGTTTATATGCAGGTGCAGAGAACAAACGCATATGGGCCAGAGTTGAATACTATATACAGCCGCAACATGGCTTAAATCGTACAATACCCAATCATGTCACAAAATGCGGCCTGTATTCTGCACCATCATCGGGGCGGACTGAAAGGTGGATTGCGGGCATAACCACCAACTACATGCCTTACAAAACCTATCTGAGATACCAAACTTGGAGTATGCACTTATTAGATATAGGAAGGTTTCGCAGATCCCGATTTTAAGCCGCCGGGGGTTCAACTCAAGCATCCCGTCTGGTGCTACTCAGGTTCTCAAGGCATATAAACAGGTATCCGAACTTGTCTACAGATATGCAGCAAGTACTGAATTCTTAAAGTCGCTTGTGAAATAGAAGTGGAAGTTGCAAATAGTTTAGTAATATATACTTAAGTCCGAATTAGCCTGACTCGGCAGTGCAGCTATGCATCTATACAGTAGTATCCACGATCGGATACGTCCACCACGTACGAAATATACCCCCTATCCGAGTCATCATCGCCAAGGTACCTGCCGCAATATCTCGAGCCGGAGAAACCTGGAATGGGGCTCTTTCACTCGCTCAGGAGGTCTAATCATGGCCCGTGCTTGACCATTATCAGGGGTCGGTGTTACTTGCAGTTTAGAAGTGGGCCGAGCCTTGTTATGCATCAGTGTGCATGCACGCAAAATAAATGTAACGCGCGATTCTGCGGATAAATTATTCACGAATTTTATTCCCCCTCGCTCTTTATGCATCCTCCCAATATCAAATCCTTTTCTCTATCGAACTTTTCACCCTAGCCTCCTGCCGTTGCTAGCTTCTTCGACGGCGCACGACGCTTTTCTCCGTCTGAACAATAGGTCCATATTTCTTCCATCGTTAATAACGTAGGAGTTATGGAGATATTTTCTTACCATTCTGGTACTTTGTACTTCAAGTGCCATATAATATTTTGATTTGCACGATTGGAGATCCAGCTTAACTCGAACCTTGCATGCTATTCGGATGCATTCTGCATACAAGGGCAACACGGCAGACCAATGTATGTGCAACCGAGAATCTACCTACATCATCTGGTGTGCACTGGGTAGATACCTCTGTAGGTAACTGTTTTAATTAGGCTAGGGGTACCGGTAGCAGGGACCGAGGTGGACAAGCAAGGTTCACCTCGCCCGGTCAGTCTTGTTGAATGCGACGGAGGCCGGGAGGCGGTCTTTGCCCATGCCCGTCGCGTACCCCCGTACTCTGCTAGGTATCTTTCTATATACCTACATGTATGCACACCTATCCAATGCTTCCTCGGTCGTAGGTACCTACTCTACATTTGGTTGACCCTGTCAGCCTACGTAGTAGATATCTAGTAGCGAAATGAATCGTATTGATCTAGACAGGCGATCTACGCGTTATGTCCGCGCCTAATATTCGTCTACGCGTATACACTCATGCTCACGTACATTACAATGCGAAAGGACCGGAATGTACGGTCTGAGCTTGAGTATAAGCCGGTGTGTTAAGGTAGATGCATGTACAAGCTTGTACAAAAACTGTGTGGGTTACCATGGTCGACCCCTTCGGTAGGTACCTACATGGGTAGGGCAAGGTGGGCAAACGTGGACATCCCACCAGTCGCCTAGACTACTGCCGCCGCCGCCGCTGCTACATACCATACTACTGCTCCTACTAACTACTTCTAAGATGCTATTTGACCAGCCGCTCGTCAGGCGCGGTTGATACCTCTAGACGGGTACTAAAAGAAAGTCCAGTACCCTAATATATAAGCCAACCCTGATTGCTTTTTTTTCCTACCCCTCCATTCGCAACATGGCACGAGACATCGCAACGGCTCTTCAGCCAGTAGAGCTCCCTAGCTCAAGTGCCGCCGCCTCGTTAACTTCACAACCTTATGTTTCCTTACGGAGGAGAAAGACTGAACGGATCGATCTGAGAAATAAATAAGTGATCCATTCTTGGTAGCCTGTCGAGACCTTTATTCTTACCTCTCTTGACCTCTTTCGTGGTCGTCATTTTCAACCTCTATATTTTTCTCGAGCTTGCCACAAAGGCTTGCAGGTCGAAAACTGTTGGATCTGGACCCCTCGGCCCGCAGCACAGACATCGTGAATAATTGAAGCTCTGTTGCTTCTGACTTTACCTTATACCACCCAAATTAAACATTCACAGCCCGCCTGCACTGTATGCAACTGCACATCCTGGGATCCGCGATCAGCATATCCTAATTCATCATACGGCCGGGCGAAGTCACCCTTGCGCCAGGGGGGAAATTATAAAGCGGGAAGACCAACTAGTTGCCGTCTATACGAATGTGGAATTTTTTGCAGGTATAACAAGCTCGCCAAACCACCCTTCGTTCCCTTCGTCGTGCTTTTCGCAAGGACCGGATTACCGAAATTTAATGCTCAATGGTTGGGTTTTAAGCTTCTACGGGGAATCACTATCTTCGATTGTCGACTAAGCTTCCCATTGTCAGATCTCGCAGCCATTACAACCTTCCCTTCCCCTTCTATATCACGGCCGCGTAACTTCGTAAACCTCCACGACCATCTATGATCATGCAGATGAACAGTTGCCGGTAGACATTATTTTTCCAGCGTTACCTGGCTGGAAGACTCTCATCAAGAGCCTCTCACCGACTCGACTTGCCTACCCTCTTTGTCTTACCCCAACTACAGCCATACCGCATCCCTACTGCACCAGTCAGCTTCCATCGTTATGGCGTCCGACTCCGGTAGTCGTCCTATGGAGTCTCGTACCGGCAGAAGTAAACAACGTGAGTGAGCTGCTGAAGACGATCCTGATTGGTTTTTTCCTTAAGTCGTTTTTGCCGTGAGGCGCGGCGTTTTCCATGCTCGCCTGGTCGGGTGACCCACTGACCAGAATCTTGGCAGGCTACAACTCGAAGGGTGAACGATTAGTAGCTGGAGTGGTTCCTCTTACGGAAGACAAGAGACATGTCTTGCTGATACAGTCGACTCGGAGAAAAGGCTGGGTTCTCCCGAAGGGAGGCTGGGAGTCAGATGAGGAGTGCACGGAAGCTGCGCAGCGCGAGGCCTGGGAAGAGGCTGGCGTGACCATCAGGATCGACTACGACCTCCAAGATATTGTCGACTCTAGACCGCCAAAAAAGATGTCCAAGGACACGCCTAAGTCGCTCTTCCGCTTCTTCGAAGCCACCGTTCTCACGGAAGAGGATGAGTGGCCGGAGAAGCACAAGAGGGAACGACGGTGGTTCACCTACGCACAAGCCAAGGAAGCCCTCACGGCACGGCCCGAGCTTCTGGAAGCGCTCAACCGATCCACCATCACGAGGTCCTAACTCGATGGGGCGGTACAGCTAAACGCAACTCCGAAGAAGATTTGGTATAATGCCCGAAGCCCCACGCTTAGGGCTATAGACGTTTCCTCCTTATTCATACAATTTACTTAACCTCCAGGTTGGGCAGCTGCATAGACTGGGTTCCGGCGTTACTGGCGTCTCTCCCGCACCAGTCCCCCTGTGGGTTCCTCAGCATAGAACACTGGGCAACTTTCTTCTCGGTTTCTCCTCTCGCGGGAGGGGAGACTCGTTCAAGTGGGGGAGCAAAACCCGCATCTTGTGACTTCGACTGTATCTTATTTTTGCGACTGGGCGAAAACGGAAGCTGAGTGAGCAAAAAGAGCATAACTTTGCATACAACACGGCGTTGGTAGGAGGCCGTCATAGGCGTCTTTTGACTAGACCACGTGTCCAAAAGAAAGGGATGGCTAGAGGAACGGGAAACAAGGATACACGCATCTCGACGGAATAGTCGGCTGCAAAGGATGATGGGATAAAGTCCCGTAAACCGAATAGACCGCGGTCGCTTGTCAGCGAGTGGATCTCATGTTGACACAAAAGTAATTGGTTACACAGGGAGCATACAGATAGAGCGGAAAACCTGCAATACCCAAAGTAATATGTTCCCCTTGAGAAGAAAATGGTAGCCTGCTAAGAAAGGACGAGCGGCTCTGCAAATCGAGACGGCAAAGAGAAGTGAAATAAAGGCCTTGCCCGAATTGCATCGAGCCAGCTTTGAGCTTTGTGTATAAATAGGCCAATGGGCCATACAAACATTACGTTCTATGGATCATCTTCCTTGTCTCGAACCACGACATAGCGAAGATCCTGCCTAGGTGGTGGTACAGTATATGCAGCCCTAGCCTTGAAATGGAATGTTCGCCATACAACCAACCCCTCATCTACCTATCCACAACCCCCCGACCCCGCCCGTGTCCGGTCTTCCGGTGTCCCTCCTCGCGTCTAATGGCCAGTTCGGCGTCCGAAGAGCCGACGGCGACACGGAGGCGGTGCGCCTCTCACTCTTCCGCCTCGTCAGCTCCACCACCTCCCTGCCCCTGCGCTCGGCCTTGGCCCGGATACCCGCCGCCATGTCACCCCCGCCGTCGCCACCGCCGCCGCCGCCGCCGCCGTAGCCGGGACTCGACGGATCCATAGTAGTAGCGGTGCTAGCGCTCTTGGGCGGCGTCGGGATTAGGAAGGTCTCGGTCGCGCTGCCGATGCCGAGAGATCTCGATCCCGATCTCGACCCCGGTGCCCCGTGCCGCGCATGGTGTACCTTCGGGAACGCGGTGAGGGTTGTGCCGCCGCCGCTGCCGGCGCTACCGCCCTTGGAACGCTTGAGCTGCGGCGCTGTAGTGCCACCGTCGTTGTTGCCGTTGTAGTTATTGGTATCGTCGCCGGCGGCGTCGTTCGCCACGCGTAGGGGGTGGTGAGGGGGAGGAGGACCAGGGGACGAGGCGGTGCTCATGCTACACCTGTCCGTCGTCGTCGTCGGGGAGAATTCCTCGTCGACGGCTATAGGCTGCTGGCCCGGGACGGACAGGGGCGTCGCAAACTCGGGATCGACGTCGGGGCTGTTCCCGCGGGAGCTGAAGCGCCGGCTGGTCCTCGCGAAAGGGGCCATGGGCAACGACGGCCGCCTCTGAGATGCTTCTGGTGGCGGCTTGGCGGGCGACGGAGCAGAGGCAGACGCGGGTATGGTGGGTATGGGTTCCTGGGCAAGCGCCTTCCCGTCCTCTTTCCCCTTGTTGTTCTTTGCCTTGCCACTGCCCACCCTGATGAGCCGCACGCTCGTGGCCCTCTCGATGTTGTTCGGCTTCTGAAGCCTGAAGCTGGAGGGTGACACGCCGTACACGTCGCCATTATCACCACCTTGGCCCCCGCTGCCGTTGCTGCTGGTGGCGAGCCCGATGGTGTTCGTGGAGCCCCCGCTCGTCCTTTTCGCCTTCATAACGGAGCCGATGTCCGGGAGCTTCATCCTGTCCATGGGATATGTACCGCCGCCCCAGGGCGTAAAGCGCGGTGTATCTGGCGTGCTGCGGGCGGCTGCTGGCCCCACGTCTGCGTCTTTGAGGTTGCTTTCCTGCATGGGCGCCTGTCGGTTGCGCCGGTATCGCATGAAGAAGTACGTAGCAAGCGCGGAGATAATTGCGCTGCCTATAATGGTCGCAACCACTATGATGGCAACGGTTGTCCCTGAGATCGAGCCTGCCATACTCCGCCCGACACTGCTTGCTTCGCTCTCCGCCGGGGCCCATGCGGAGCTCACGGACGCCCTGGCAGACTCGATCTGCCTCCTCGCCGCGTCCCTGGCCTCCGCGACGCTCGCGCTCGCTTGCAGCTGTATGGCACTGACCATGCTGCTCGCACTGCTCTGCATGCTGGAGCGCTCAAAGGACATGCGGCTGCTCATACTCGTGACGGCATTCGCAGCCGAAGATTTCGTTTGCGACATTTGTCTGCTGGCTTCGTCGGCATTCTGGCTCGCCGACCGCACCGCCTGGTCCGCGGACTGGCGGATGGACTGTGAGGCTTGGGACATGAGGCTTATAGCTGAGGAGGCGCTCGAAGAAACAGAAGATATGGCCTGGGTCGCGGACTGCGAGAGGGATTGCAACTGCGAGGAAAGAGCTCGGACTTCTTCGTCGTTGTCATCGTTCGCTTCCTGACGTTTCTGAGATGCCGCAGTCGGCTGCGGTATCCCAATGGCTGGGGCTGCCCTATTTCTCGCATCATAATGAGAGTCAAGTAACCCTTTGCTTCGCAGCAACCCCTCTTCCAGCCCCTTGCTCAGCACCGTATTTCCAACCCTTTGCCTTACCGCCACTTCCCCTTTTAGGGTGCCAGCACCATTATCGTTAGCCCAAACTTGTATCGTGGCCAGCGCGATCAGTAGGCAGAAATGTAAGAGCCCGCTCTTCAGCATCATTCATGACCCATACATAACCTGGCGCGACGTGACGTGATGCTTGGGCCCGAGAAGTCATGCCATCAAGGCAGGAGGAATGCGAAAAGGCAAGAAAAGAAGTAAACGCGGTTAGAAACTAACGGCAGATCAACTCTCATATGGCAGCTTTGACAGGCTGCCAACCCAACCCTGCTGAGAGGGGGGCCTGCATGCCCGCCTCTGCCCAACCAACCCCATCTTACTTGCTTGAATTTACGATATCAACGACAACCCAGTCCATAGTATTCATGCGCTGTCGCTGGATTGAGGCACGATTGAGAAGCGAAGCCAGGTGTGTGGATGGTCGAATTGTAACCCTTGTCAGCGATCCAGGGGACCAGGGTATGAGGCCCGCACAGTCAGAGTCCGACAAGGATCAAAGGCCAGGTCGTAAGGCCATTTGATTTTCTTATTTGACCTCGTTTCTCCGTAAAGACAAGATTGCGTGATCCTCGACTAGAAACGCTAGGAGTAAATGTACGGCAAGCCATGTTGGCGAGTTGACTGGCATGGGTTGCAAATGCCGAGCCGCATTTGGCTTCCGAACGCGGCAAAGATGTCTCTCGGTCCTCTTGGACGTTCATTATCTTGTGTTTCATATTGCTCGCCTGACGGCCAACACCGATTACCGGCAAGGCTTAACATGTCTACTATCAGTTTTCCAGGTCTCCGGTTTAAGCGAGACACAGTGAAAGGTGGCAAGCATTGCTTTGGATTCTCCGTCCGTAGGTTGAGAGGTTGGAAGCCCAGAAGTCCGTATATGCCTTGAAAGGAAAGCTGCCAAGAAGTTGCTCATGCTTGCGCTGTCCTTTTCCGGTATAACACCGATAGTGTTACAACGCATGCTTATTCCGACTTCAGACTGTAACCTTCGATACGTCTCGTAGATGGCAGGTCCAGGGCTAGAATAAGATCAAAGTTAGGCAAGGGGACGAGCGTGGCAGGTTCCAGCTAACCCCATGGAGCGGTCTCCATTGTTGTTGCAACACACGCGACCCCCAACTCCTCCTCCAAAGGTGGCAGTTCCAGCAGCAAGTGAAACGTACTAGGCCCGTGCCGCCGGACTGACAGGTACCGAGGTCAGGGCTATATCTTGTTAAATACAACCCTCAAAGGTAACGTGCCGCCGCAGTGAGTCGGCGGTAAAATTTTGGCCGAGCGAAACTATCGCACGAGATCCAGACTCACAGCAGCTAATTACCGGTCTAGTTGAATATGTGCCATAGCGGCAGAGCATACACAGACACCTCATCGATGAGCAAAGAAGAGTAAATTCTGGCACATTGCGATACCATAATGGGTCGCATTTGACCGTCATGTAGTAAACCTAAGTTTGCAAGCCCGAAGGGGTTCGCCATTCATGATCATTAAGATAAGATATGTCATTCTAGGAGAACTTGCGAACGGCCTTCGATTCAAATGTTATGGGAGTAGGGTAAACAGTATCAACGCATGAGTTACGTTGGCAAAATCGGGGAATAGCATAGAAAAGATGGGTTGTCCATGCTTGAGGGCGAATCTACTTGTATTCCCGTAATGCAGGGAATATAATCAGGTGGGCATATGTATTAAAGCGAGGCAGAGATAGTACCGTAATGCACAAGGCTTGATGACTGTCAACTGGCATCAGCCGACAAGTTGTGGCTTCCTACGTCAAGTTTCTTTCTGTCGCATCACATCGCCCATTCAACGGCGACATTCCAATCCGCACAACTGCCCTACCCAAACCCTCTATCCGGGCAGCTTCCCATAGATGCCGGGCCGTGGCACATATTAACCTCGGCCAGAGTCCGCGAACCACTCGTCATCAGCTGATCCCTCTCTTCCTCCACATGGACTGGCCCGCGAAGACCATAATTACCTTGAAAGCCGCCAACCTAATGATATGATGGAGAACCTATCGATCCACGATCCGCCTCAAGTGGGCGGTCCTTCCGCGCCCGGGCCCGGTCCCATACAGCAGGTCCTGGGACGCGCCCCGCCTCCCCAGCCCCAGCAGCTGCCGCCTCAGATGTTCACCACCGCAGCCCAACTGCTCGACCTCACCGATAGTAAGACACAAGCGATACCGTTTGCTGCGTCGCCTCGTATCCCCGACGCTGACGGGCTGATGTAGAGAAGCTCATGATCTGTCTGCGCGACGGTCGAAAGCTGACCGGGATCTTACGGAGTTGGGATCAGTTTGGTAAGTGATGAGTGCAGCCGCGCGGCCCCGGGTCCTTGGAGACGGGGCTACCGGAAAAGACGTACAATGTTAACCTGGAGCTTTCTTCCTAGCAAACCTGGTCCTCCAATCTACGGTCGAGCGCATATTCGCAACCACATCAGGCCCCAACGAACCCCGGCCCAGCGGCGTGTACGCTGAAAAACCGCACGGAACCTTCTTGGTCAGAGGGGAGAACGTGCTTCTGCTCGGGGAGATCGACCTCGACAAGGACGACGACGCCCCTGCGGGCTTCCAAAAGGCCGACTTCGCGACGGTAGAGAAGATGGTCCAGGAGAAGAAGGCGTCAGAGAAGGCAAAGGAGAAGAATAGGCTACGCAAGCTCGCGACCCACGGCTTCGAAGGCGAGAACCTGGGAGATATACTGCTGTGAAGACTCCGCCAATGACGGCGGATGCATCACCTTTTCCATGCTACGCTGCGGACGAGATCCGCAGAAAGCTGAGGATTTTATGGTTGAGGGGCAGAATATTGTGAAATGGCTCTCGACTACCAATCAGAAGTATGACTAGCACTCTCCAGCTTTAGGAGGCTGAGAACATGGTCATGGCTACCAGCTATCTTTCTACGAGCAAGAAAAAAGTCATGCAAAGGGCCATGCCTCAGAACTGATCCATATGGCGCGAGCACATCTAGCACAAATTCAGACGTACCAGCGCTTGTTATGAGCTTTCCTTTCCATATATGCATCCTTCGCTTGATCCACCAGTTTGAAGAGGTCGCCATATTCCAGCGGACATCATGACGGTTCCAGAGTTACGAATGTTCAGAAACGCTTTGCAGCGCATCCGTTCATGTGCTGGTTATTCGTTGTCATAACTAGAAGACGTTACGCTGCCGCCGAATTCCTGTGCTTTTCTAACAATTACCCATACGTCCGAACCGAGAGTAAGGCACATGGTGGTCAGCGGCCAGCCGAAAGCCCCTAGACTTCCCTCACTGATAACAACATTGCAACTACAAATATCTTAGGAACCAACAGCTTCATGCGTCTAGCATTGTCATTCTTTTAATACCGCTTCTAATCGACGATATCCTTGCTAGCTAGCATTATTTCACCGACTACCAGGAAAGTCCAAGAATGAAGCGAGCTACCGACTATCTACCCGGGAAACTGTGAGACCCTGACATCACACACAGAAGCATATAACTGAAGAAGAAGTGTATTAAAGGTTGCATGACCTCTAGAAGGTCCTAGCCAGAAAGTGAAGGTAGCGAACCCTCCTTTTATACACGTAAATACAGGTGGAGCTGGGAGAAAAAGGTACCAGGGGTACAGGAAGTAATTCCCGCTAGTGCTGACTGGCTTTACTAGGTCTGACAGAAACGTTATAGGACATAACCCAACGTAGAATCGTGAGCTTTGGGCGCCCGCCTAAAGCTTTAGAATCATGACAGGTTTGTTTCTCACCTGGTTGCAGACTGCTGACGGACGAGGGCGCATCCTCCGTTATGGGCTCGACGCCCCCATTGGGGGTGTCGATGCTGCTGGTCGACTGACTTGATATACGTCGGTAAGAAGACGTTTCTGTTTCATACCGCCTTTCCATCCCAACTATCAGTTTAGTGTGACCCGAAGAATATATCATTGCGTGGACTCTGTATCAGTAGGTTGTCATTCTTACGTACTCCTTTTCACTAAGGGTGGCCGTCCAGACGGTAGTTCGAATACGAGCATCCAATTCCGAGATCCGAGACTTCATCCTACGGATGAAAGTGCCATTATTCTAGTATTATGTTTTAAGCTCCCAACTCATATCTGGGGCAAAGCCCAATTCTTCGAGTCTATGTTGGCTATGATCACAGGGCCGGCACGAACCCCTCAACCCTAACGTCCCAGCCCTCAGGAAAATGCGCGCCGGGTTCGCCGTCCCACCCACCGGCCATCATGGCCACGGCGATCAGCAGCGCGCTCGAGCCCGGGAAGTACGGCGTTGGGACCCGCGACCCGCCGACGGGGTAGCCCGCGTCGTCGAACGCGAATAGGGGGTGTAGGAGGTACTCGACGGCCTGGTCCACGTCTCCGAGCCGCAGCCGATTCATGGCCAGCATCGGGAAGTCCCAACCCCAGCAGTCGTCGAGGTCCCAGAGGGCGGCGATCTTGTCCGCCGTGTTGCGCACGACCGTCATGTCGAGCGCCAGCCCGCTGGACGGCGGCGGCAGGAGGCCGTATATCGCCGCCATCGCCGGGTGATCCTGCACCGTCGTTGTGTTCTCCCCCCACATGTCGGGGATGTCCTCGTAGAGGGCGTACGCGCCGTCCGCCGTCGGCAGCGGCGCCAGGCCGTCGCGGACACGCGTCCAGCTCTCGGGGACCTCGCGGCCCTGGCGCTCCCTCCACCGGGCGGCGATGTCGAGGCCGAACCGCCAGTACGCGAGCTCGAAGGCCGGGTTCACGGTGGCATTGGGGTCGGTGTTCTCGGACGCCGGGTACATGGGGGGCCCGAGGTCGTAGACGCCCGTCATCTCGTTGTACCACGCGTACGACACCATGAAGTCCGCCGTCGGCGTCAGGATTGCGTCCCAGGCTTCTAGGGTCTCCTCGCTCGAGGACGACCGGTACTCGACCTCGGCGAAGTACATCGGGTGCGGCTGCTGCCATATCAGCAGTGAGTTGATCTCGCCCGGTGCCGAGCGCCCCGTCGGATCCGTCATCTTGCCCCAGCGAGCGCCGCCGTACCCCTGGAGTCTTGCCCGCTCGAGCGACGAGTCCAGGTAGTCGGTGTACATATGGGGCAGACTTCGCCGGAATAGCGGAAACTGGTTCCAGCGCTGGAATGGGAGGAGGTGCCACAATATCATCTCCAACTAGAGGCGCGCGTCAATAAGCCGCCGGAGATTCTCGTAACCGCGCTTCGATCAAACTTAGCAGATGTGGCACTTACATGAAATTTCCCATACCAGCCATTGTTCACGAGACCTGAACAACGTTAAGATACGAGATTCTCGCCACCGATTTATCGTTGGTCGTCTTACCTGATTCTGTTTATGTTCCAGTCAAAACCCCGGAATCACTGAAGAAGGATGCTTGCTTACCTTGCGGCGGATACGATGGCGCAGAGTTCACAGCGAGCAGATATTGAGACAGTATAGTTCGTCGTTGCAATTCGATAGCGTCGGGTGATTTCGTGGAAGTCAAATCAAGGAAGGCCCCGCGTTGCCAAAAGGACTTCCACCAGCACTTAGAGGCTGCTCTAACGGAGCTTAGCGGTAGAATACCTGATTTAGGGGCGGGGGAGAAGGTCGTTGACAGCTCTAGCCTGTGAGTCTCAGGAGACGGCTGCAGCACATAATGATGAGATCCCTCTGCCGGGCCGGAAATCGTGGCATCGGAGCTCCAGCTCATCGAGACGACATAAGAGGTAGCATCAATCTCATGGTGAATACTTGCCTTCCTCGTTCCCAGCGTCTGAAGCGTCGTGGTGTGCTTATCGGTAGCGTTGAAGACGCCAACGAAGGGTGCGTCGAACTTGTTCCGTGTGGGATATGGAAAATCAAAGAAAATCCCAAGAGCTTCCTTGGACAACAGCTCCGAATTCACCGCGATGCTCACCGTGTCCGAACTCGGGTCCGCCCACGTCTCGACCTCGACCGACGAGCCGTTGTAGGTGAACGAAGATGAGATCTTTCCAGTCCATAGGTCGAGGGTCTGTGACTTGTCTTGCAAATCATCCTCAGTGACATTCGCCCCGTTGAACTGAAAGCCGATGGTGGCTAAGTTCAGGCGTTGCGGGTTCTGTATAAGCCAGTTGGAGATCTCGCTCTGGGCCGGATTCGGCTGGTTATAATTGACCAATCGACCATGCGTCCACCAGTCCAGGCCCATAAAGTCTTCAAAATACATCAGATAGGCGACTTTGTTCCTGTCGTTGAGACACACTCACCTTCGATGGATATCTGACCCTCCGTTGTCGGTAAGCTGAAATTATGCCACCCCCATGTTGACATAGTCGCAAAGGGGCTGAAAGTCTGCAGCCCAGTAATATCTACCCCGAAGGCAAAGTTGCCATTGCCGACCTGCAGCGGAGTTGTACTGGAGCTGGCATTACGATGGGGGTTGAAAGACTGGACCACTTTCTGTCTATCAATACTGCCAGTGGCATGGACCCCGGATACTAGCAGCAATAATCTGAACAAGTTCCTCATCTTAGAACAGGATGTGAGGCAACTCACCCTCGTCTTCAGCGAGAGGGCATACCTAGGAGATAAGTTTGACGAAGACGATAGGAAAATGCACCTACAATATCCGGGACCTATATAGATGGCGAGGGTATAGTAAGAACAGCAATACCTTACCTCATTGACCTTCTCATCATAATGAGTAGGCCTAACTTCACTCCGACGAGAGCAGCTTCGGACAAACTGCATGCGAGCATCAAGAAGATTTTTCTGTATGTAGGTAAGACAGGATAAATGGCCTCCCCACCTCTTGGTCTAATCCGGTGAAGCTTTACATGACTGTCCGCAACTTAACCACTTTACCCGAGACTCTGATCTTACGCTTACCCCGCAGGGACTAATCCAACAGACTGGTTAAATCATCCTGCATTACACGATGTACAACGACGACTTCAAAGAGATCACCAAAGTCGAATTGAGTGCCAATAGCCAACAACATATCTGCGTATGCGGGCACTGGGATGCGATACGCCGAATGTGATGCTACCGTAGTAGTGTTGCCTCAATTACTTGTTTTGAATACCGGTGCTGCCAAAAAGCAAACAATCCAGCCAGGTCAAGAGTATAAAAGCCTATAGCCATGAGTTTGGGGCCATTGCTGCGCTCTGCTAGGTATGAGTCGCAACCGCCAAGTACTATGTTAGTCGGAGGGTATTTGGTATTACCGAATCCCAGGGAAGCCCGCAGACTCGGATGTTAGGTATCATGCGGGGTGCGGGGATTCCAGGATAACATCGGGCACAGAAAGAGACGCCTATCTGGACTCCAGCAGATGTTGAGGTTCGAGCTGCATTGCTAGCAATAAGCGCCGCGGGTTTGGTCTTGATACCGTAGAAGGTTTCATCTCGTGAGTTGGCGGGGCTGTTTAAGGCTGAACTGTTTTAAGGTCAGAGTTCATGAGGTATGACGTTGCTTCCAGCCATTCCAGGGGTTACCCCTGCGGCATCCGGGGAAGGCTTGCGTTAGGTACCTTGACCTTGGCGGCCCAAGTATACCTAGGTAACTTTGGTGTAGGGACATCGGCCATTCTATCCTTAGCAACGGACAGGGCACCATCTCATATGTAAACATCCATCCATCGCATCGGTATTCACATTTGCTATCAACGAACTTCTGCATCCGGGACAGCATCGTGTATTGCGCGCAACAGTTTTGTTTGATTTGACCCCGCGCGTGTTGCTTGGTTATTATCCATTTCTTGTAAGTATGTTATCCATCAAGGCCTTTCGCGAACCCAAGCACAAGCACAATACTTCCCCCAGCCATCCCACCCAAAACCGCATCAACATTCATCGAGACGAAGTATGCCCCGCTAACGGACGAAATGGAGAAGTCAACAACAGATAATCCGACGAGCCCATTGAAGTGGTTCGAGCAGAAGATGACATCCTTTATCACGACAGTGTACGTAAACCCATCCCAATCCGACTCCCATGTTCATCGTCGCTGCGCTGCAGACAGATGCAGAGCTCCCCGAAACTAACGCGATTTCGCTCGCGACCTACAGAAACCAGCGCACGCGCAACCAGTTCCGCTCGCGCACGGGAGGCAAGGGCGGCAACACGAGCTACCAGCTGCGGCAGTACGCCGAGGCGACGCTGGGCGGCGGCAGCCTGCGTAAGGTAGTGAAGCTGCCCGAGGGCGAGGACGAGAACGAGTGGCTAGCCGTCAACATGGTCGACTTCTACAACCAGATCAACCTACTCTACGGCGCCATCACCGAGTTCTGCTCGCCGCAGTCGTGCCCGGAGATGAAGGCCACCGACGAGTGAGCTTCCCTTTCACCTTTTCCTTTTTGGCTCTTCCCTTCCTTGCTTCCTTGCTTCTCAGTCCGCCCTCTCGATTCGTCCATCTGCCATGCGGGGGAGAGGTCGGCTAACCAACACGGACAAGGTTCGAGTACCTCTGGCAGGACGGCGAGACGTACAAGCGGCCGACGAAGATGGCGGCGCCGGCGTACATCGAGCAGCTGATGGGGTGGGTGCAGGGGCTCATCGACGACGAGTCGGTGCTGCCGAGCCGCATCGGCGTGCCCTTCCCGCGCCAGTTCCCACAGCTCGCGCGCCAGATCTTCAAGCGCCTGTACCGCGTCTACGCCCACATCTACTGCCACCACTACCCCGTCGTGCGCGAGCTCGGCCTCGAACCCCACCTCAACACCAGCTTTAAGCAGTACGTCCTCTTCATCGACGAGCACGGCCTCGCCAGCGGCAAGGACTACTGGGGGCCCCTCGGCGACCTCGTCGAGAGCATGCTGCGCAGCGACTAGACCGGACTAGGCCACCCTACTAAGTCGACTGGTTTGGACGGTTTGATGAGCTAAAGTAAGGCTGGTCGGACCAAAGGCAAACGGACGGACGGAGGAGGTGATTACGTTGCTTGCTTTGCGGATTTAAAAAGGGCTGGGTCGATCGGTGAGGTTCGACCCTAGAAAGACTTCTGTCGACCGGGACCTGCATCAAGGGATAATAAGCAGGGAGTACTTCTTCGGGGGTTTCTGGCGTTCAGATGGATGGAAAGACTTCGTTGGTTTCCGTGAGGGATAGAGCGCGCCGCGTTCAGGGTAGCGACGTCAATGGGCTTGACTGGATTGCATATGATAGGCCGCAGCGGACAGCCGCTCGGATCGTCGGTTTACGGGGGCCGTTCGCTATACGACACATGCTGCTGCGGACGAGGTCGCACTATACAGCATGTATTGAGAGCCATGAGCTTATGCAGTCGTCATCATCACGGGGCAGATTATGACTACTCTGCTTTAAGATTCAAATGCGGTTCTTCATTCGACCAGAGGAAGTGAACGCATTGCTTTTTCGTTTCTGGTTTGATTTTGCACCTATAAATAGGGGCTATCATAACGACCCTCAATGTTTTCGTGTCATTATACCCATTGGACAATACCCCCAAATCCTCGATGGACATGCTCATTCGCACATCTCAAATGGAGCGTGACGCAACGATGTCCCAACGCCTCTGCCCATTCCAGGGTTTAATGGCTTGATTGTGATTCATTGCAAGACAACTCTTATCTTATCTCACCGTTATGTCGCGTTGTATGTTAGTTATGCCAGTTTCATGGGTTTATACAAGGGCATCCTATGCCCGGCATCTCGTTTTATGGGGGCCTCGCATAGTTGCCTCCCCTCACTCGACATCTTCGAGGGCATTAATTCGCTTCTTTAAGAATTCAAATGCCGAAAAAAAGACAGCGTTCACCGCCGCTGAGCGTCCCATCGACACTCCCAAGCCGCGGTACATGTCCCGCCGGAAGAATCGGATCTTGGGTATGGGCACTTTCTGTCCTTTCGAATACATCAGGGCGTTGCGCTGGTAGATGCTCTTGACGGAATCAATGGGATCTATGGGAGCTAGTTAGTCGTGACCATACGAAACCCGGGAGGAGCTCTAGACCACGAACAGATCAGTGCCCAAGAAACTATGCCGCAGAGTGCGCCCGCGGCCAGAACGGCAACGGGGTTCTTATGAGCATCTCTCCCGCTGAATGTGGTCAATACTTGCTTGCTACTTTCGTAGGTGGCAAAATAGATTCCTGTTCCTAACGTATCTCTCACTGCGCCAGTCAGCTCGGTGTGCTTTGGTATGGGAGTACTAGTGTCTCACAAAGGTGTAGGTTGAGGCCGGTGTACATTCCTGTAAACCCTCGGTGCCTCACGATGTTTGCTAGGGTTTTGAATGTGCCTTTGTTGTGATAGCTAAGGGCGATGGCCTGTTTCTTCGGATCAACATTCTTCTGGTTTGCCATAAGGACCGACACTTGAGCGCTCAGTTTCGTCAACTCAAAGGGGCCTGTGTCCCGGAGTCAGCTCGATACCCGAAAGGCGCCCCGATTCGGCCCTCGTCCTTCTCCCGCCCACTCACAAGCTATGAAGGTGATGCCCGAGCCCGCAGTGGCGCCAGCAGCTCCAAAGCAGGCAATCGTGCCCAAGTTTGGCAATGCACCATTCTTATTGACGTGCTCAAGTGGGCAAAACCCGAAGTGTTTCCGCATCCAATCGGAGTAGACGTATTTGGAGCGTTGATAGATGGAGAATGATATGGTTCGTACGAGCGTTACGCTGGCTAAGGGGGCGGTAACACCTGAGGGCGACAGTTAAACGAGCATTCACGAGTTATCAATATCTGGTGAAATATAGCAGAGGGGAGTTCGTACCTCGGAAGAATCCTCTGAGGCCCTCAGATTGATATGTGTTTCTGACGCAGTGGACGAAACCGTCATAGGGATAGGTCTGCAGTCGCGTCTTGACGCTATCAAGGGGAAAGGCCGTGACGGTAGACAGAACGCTGGCAGAGCTGGCCGAGAGCTCGGTTCGATAGCGCTTTATCCACCTTCGTGGTTTCTCACTTCCGGCACTGAGCTGAGGCATGGTCCGAGTCCGAGGTGGTGTCGCGCCGGTGACATTTTGGATACTGGACTCAGCGGGCATTGCTCTCCAGGAGTGGAGACTTATTGTATTGCGGAAAAGCGTCAGACAGTGGCCTCATAAAGAGGGCCAGAGTCATCAGCGCGGTCGCGACACAACAGAGTCGAGTACTAGTAACAGGATAATATGTGCCATCAAGATGGCTCCAGATATGACGAAGGACTCGGTCGATGGGTTTCTGGTTCTCGTGATGGGAGAAGGGATGCGGGGTCGGGAACGACGTATCGGATCTTTTGGGGGGTTTTGGGAATCGATCGTACAGACAAATTAGATGTGAAGCTCAATGGAAAGTGGTATATGAGAGATATGATTCGGGCGTTCCACCATAGAGTACCTGAGTGGCTGTGGTTCGTTTGTGGATTGCAATACAGTGCCGAAACAAGTCGAGATACCTGGGTAGGTAGAGTAGCACCAAGAGGTGTAAAGTTGAGGTGTCTGTCCAATTGAATTGAAGGGGAGGACTATCGCTTTCAGGGTTACGATCTATTTGCGGGGTCAGCTCAATAATGCTCAACAGTACCTCCTTGCACGGCTCTGATGACATAAACAAAGCCATGTCTACGAAGTAGGTGGTATGTGGTCGAGGTGTAGATGGTTAAGCTCTAGGCTCTGCAGCTACATGCTATATAAGTCATACAGCTAGTAGAGCTAGAGTGATTAGCTGCAGTTTATAGGTAGGTCTGTAGGCGGGGCGGAAGGACCGGCCTTGCTCTCGTCACAGACATCCATGGATTGGTTCCCGGCGGGGGGAGAGGGGAAAGTGTCGATCTTGAATAATTCCGATTTCTTTTCTAGAACGCTTCAAAGCTCTACATTTTTCATACGTATCGTGTTACACCGCGGACACCACAGCCTCGACTATAATGTCAGGATTAAGCAATCAACCAAGCGAATTTGTTCTAGTCAAAGCATTGAAGCGCTTGCAACGCTTCAGAACTTGGTGAGCATAGAAGTAAGAAGTGCAATTGTCTGGCTGGCGCCACTGCCCTAGCACTCCAGCAGCTTAGGGGCCGATGGATCTGCCTGTGCTAAGGTAGAGTAGAGTACCTAGGCCTAGGTGACTTCAACGCGGCACCCCATGCGGGGTGTCCATGCAGCTGTATGGATATATTGACGAGCCCATGCAACGCTCCCTACCGAACTCTCCGTATAGGGTTAACCAGTTTTCCCAGGACGGTCCCTCCTATTCTCCGTTTCTCCAATAAGGCCGTAACATCGTTCTATAAACGATTGAAACATCGTCTGATGTCCATATATACCCGACCCCGGAGCATTGAGGTAGGTACATTTGAATGCTCGTGTATTGCCTCTCCCTGTGCACTGACGTCATAATCAGCACTCCATCTCCTTCAAGCTTACCTCTCTAGCATTAGCTCGTGTGACGTCGAGGCGATCCATTGAATATCCTCAGTCTCTCTATTGGCTGGTTGTGCGCTACCAGATATACACACTCTTCTTGTGCCACGCCTTTCCGAGCCATTAGTCAAGGACATACCAATTCGCCGTGTATACTATCGTATGCCGAGAGCGCTTCTAATAACTAGAGCGCCTCCGTCAAGATCATCAAATTAAGGCTGCCGTGTATAACTAACCAAAAATCCCACAGTATCCCGCATGCTCTTTACGCCGCGCCGCCTAGAATGTGCAACTATCACCTCAAATTCGGGATAAGGGTACCCAGCACGGAACAGCATAGCGGCGACAAACTGCGAGGGGCTTCGACATGAACCTCCGTGGGTGGAGCGTACCTTCAGAACAGGAATAACAGGCACCGATAGGCCAAGGCAGCATTCGGCCATCCTATTGTGGATTAAGATAGAGAGAGCCAAAGTGCATAGCCCTCGACAGCGGCATGCAACATGCCTTGTTATGAGCATCTAACTATCGCAAACACAGCCCCATAGACTTGTTCAGCATGGCAATAGTCATTTCGTAATGATTGTACGCAGTGTCGTGAATGTACCTCTCCGTTTCCCTCCTTGAATCTCGTTAAAAACGTATATCCCGGTCAACATCGAAGGGCAATGGCTTACTCGTTGCGACCGGCTTTCTCAGCTATTTTCACATTCCTCCACCCCGGACGCTCGTGGTAATGGCGAAAGTAGGTAGTCATGAGAAGGTTCTTCAGAACGGTATGCTCTAGCCCGCGCTCTCTGGTAGCGGCATCGAGAAACCGTATCGTTCTTGCGATCCCTCGGCCGTCGAACTTGGCGCTTTTCTCGCGGAAGGCTGCCCTTAGCTTGTCTCGAGCTACGTATCGGGCCGGCTTCGAGAACTGAACTGCGTGTAGTAGGCCCCGATACAGATGGCGATATGCATGGATAACTTGGTGGTCTGCCATTGAAAACGAGCTGACGAACCTCAAGCTAGATGCGAGATCTCCGGACCTGTCACAAACCAAAGGCTCTTAATAGCAAACCTCATGCCGAGAACATCCGATGTATCTAATACAGATACCCTCTAAAAGTTAAGTGCCAGTCGTAGGGGTTCAGCTTTTAAACGCAGATAGAATCAAGCCGGGGTAGGGCAAGCATAAGGGACCCAGTAATTCCAACATCACATGCTTTACTTATGAAGCTCTAACTCATATACATGTGGTTCAAGCTTCTATGGGGCTTGAGCAGGTAACGTTAGCTTGATGGATCTCAATGTATAGGACGATGGGCAAAGGCCAATCAATTAATAATAAGAACTGTCATGTTGAAGTGCACATATACTCCATTATATTATAATCATAAGAAGAATTAGACGCAAATAGCACGGATATATGACAGTATCACCAATCGCCTTCTACGTATGAAACATCTCAGCACAGATACATAGGCCTCGCCAGTATACGCGTATGTCTATTTATAGTGCCATTCCCACACCGACACCATCGTTGCAAAGCACATGTGTCTACCTACCCTCGAACGACAGACACTTAGGTCTATATAGGTACATGTGAGATGTTGCACTAACGAATGCTAACAACTATAACCCGTACGACCGCAGCACTCCTCCCCTTGTCTGGCCTCTCGGTTTGGTCGATCACATGGGCACCTAAGTTAAGCTAAGTTAAAGCATGTAAATGTGTGGTGTGGCCTGACCACTCTCTTTGTTGTCGCTGATTTTACGCATGTAAGCCTTTCTCCTCCCATATCATTGATTCGGAAATCCTAGACGTTCACCTAATCCCCGTATCTTCTTAGCTTTGTGGCTCTCTGCTCTGTATTGTTTGAACTCTATCTGAGCAATGACCCAGGATCTAGCTGTCTAATAAAATCACCCAGGTTTAACCCCTTACCAAGCCCATGACGTCCCTGGTTACTGAGCTCTTTGTCAACCCTGTCATTCGCCAAGCACACAGGTTCTCCCGTTCAATTGCAATTACGGGCAGCGAAACTCAGCCTGCTCAGAAAGAGTCCCGAAGAAATCACGACGATGCGGCGTCAGAAACCGATAGGGAATCTCTGCGTTTAGGAGATGACGATATCGAAGAGAATACCTCGACAACCCCCTCATCGCGGACATCCATCCAACTCGATCCACATGGCGATGCGACGAGCCACCAGTGCGAATGGCGCCGTCAATCCGACCAGGGAGAATTACCGAACCCAAGGCACCCCGACTTCAGCAGCCCTGAGCTACAATCCCAAGCCCGCTTAGCCATTCGCGAGCCCGAAGACGTAACACGGGAGATGGAGGACGAGTCCATATCATTGTCACCTATTGATGAGGGTAGCAACGACGTGTTCCAAGTTGTCGGGCCACCGTTCCAAAGCGAAGCACAGAAGCCAGAACCCTTACCGGAGGACGACGGGATGGGTCTATTAAGGAAAAGAATTCTTAGTATCCAATTACGAGATATACCGCCGGCCGAGAAAGCCCGCCTGATGCACAACTTATTCCAAGAGGGACATACAAACTCCGGGTCCATTGCCCAGGCAGACAGACCGTCCACACCCTCATGTACCGACACGTCCGTCTGGCAACGGCGACTAGGCCAAGGGCCCCTAGAGTCTCTTAGGTTCTGGCAAAATGCACTGCTAGAAGGCGCCGCACCTGAGGCATTCAATTTGACAGAAGAGGATATCAAACCCACATTTGCCACACCGATACAAGGGTCAGACATTCCGGAAGATGTGCATGGAGAGAACGATGACACGGGTTACCGGCCCTTCGGCTGCGACCATTACCGCCGCAATGTCAAACTGCAATGCTCTACGTGCAATCGCTGGTACACATGCCGGTTCTGCCATGACCAGGTTGAGGATCATGCATTGGTCAGGAAGGAGACGAAGAATATGTTATGCATGCTCTGCGGAACCGCCCAGCGCGCAGGCGAGGTGTGTGTGGCTTGCGGAGCTTCCGCTTCCAGGTACTATTGCAGCATCTGCAAGCTGTGGAATGATGACCCAGATAAAAATATCTATCACTGCGATGACTGCGGTATTTGCCGGATCGGGAGGGGCATCGGCAAGGATTTCTTTCACTGCAAGGTAAGGTCAACCCCTTCTCAGCATTAAGGACTCTCTAGGCTGACGAGTTTGACAGAGATGCTGTGCTTGTATTGCTATCTCCAAAGAGACGGATCATAGGTGCATCGAGCGAGTCACAGACTGCGACTGTCCAATATGCGGCGAGTACATGTTCACGTCCCCGAAAGCCGTCTGTTTCATGAAGTGTGGACATAGCATACATCGCGCATGTTTAGACGAATACATGCGGAGTTCCTATAAATGTCCAATCTGCAACAAGAGCGTGACCAATATGGAATTCCAGTTCCGCAACCTCGATATGGCTATTCACGCCCAGCCCATGCCACCAGAGTTCGAAGACACACGAGCTGTTATCCTCTGCAACGATTGTTCTGCCAAGAGTTCGGTCAAATATCATTGGCTTGGTCTAAAGTGTGCCGTTTGCCTGTCCTACAATACGGCCCAATTGCAGATACTCGGCACGGCTCCCGATATGGACCAGGCTCCTGCGTCTACCCTCAACCTTCAGCCCCCAGAGGCCAGTATCACCAGTACGCACGGCACTGTTGACCTGCCTGAGCCGCCGGGGGGGCGCGATATACCAAGGAGGCGACGCCATTCATCAAACGTAGCGCGCGGCACCTCCACATCGACTGCAGAACCGGATCTCAGCCCGCAAATCCCGGACAGACTGTCGAGGTCCTTCTCCCCAACACCTAACTTTGGGCATGCTTGGAACGGCCCCCTAGAAGGCGCTCAAGTGGAGGCTATTGATGAGGAGGATGAAAGGGAAGACATGATCGGAATTTGGAGCAGACTTCCACGAGGTCTAGGATCCAATGAGGATGAAGACGATGCAGCAGATTCGGAAGATGACTCGGAATGGTCTACGGAAGATGAAGACATGGAAGGAGATGAAGATGACGATGACGATGACGATGACGACTTCAAGGACTTCTCCTTATTGGGCCGTGAGTACCCCCAAAATGATTCCTGCATTTCTATCTTAGCATATAGGCATGGATCTCTCGTCGGAGCTTTCCGGGTTGTTTCAGTTTCGGGAATGCACCTTGGGACTGCCCACTTCCGCCAAATCATACAAAAAAGCAGTTACTGACTACGAGTGGTACAGACCGCTAGTTTCGCGGCTTTTGGATATCATCTGGGCATTTGGATCGGCATTGGATATGGCGTTCAGGCAGGCTGGGATGAAATTGTTTGGCATCGACAGAATACCCGGCATATGCAAAAATTTTCTTTTTGTAACGGTAGCAAGTATGCATCAAAAAAAAGAGATTCTGTCTTCGGACAGGGGTCAGTGGGATTGGTAAAAGGAGGTCTAACGAACTTAAACGAAAAGGGAATCGCCCAGCTCAGTCTCATCGCAGCATGCGGATAGCCAGTCTTCTCGTCCGCCCGCTACATCATATCCTAGATAACGATTTGCAACCACGGCAGGCGTTCGAGGCCGGTTTCATAGGTTCGTTGATCGTAGCTGGACAAGCAAATCCCCACCCAGTGCATAGCTTCCGACAGACCCTCGGGTTATCGGTGTCGAGGGTTATAGAACCTAGATATATGTGCTGTCACTCATCACAACTTCGAGTAGCTTTCGCTACGGTTTATTTTAGTCGTGTCACTTGGGCCAGCCAGGGAATATGAATATCTGGATAGCAAGGCGCCTGCCTCACAGGCCGAGAGGGATATACTCCGCAGCAAAATGCTATTCTCCCAGTGGTCCCCTTCCACTGCTTCCACTGGTTCACTTATGTTGGTTGCTCACTTGTCATCAAGGCAGTAGCGGTCATAAGCGACCAGCGACAGCATAACACTGCTCGAGACCCCATCGGAACCCTCCAACCGCGCGAGCGTTGTTATAGTACTACGACAGAGCCGCAAGTACGAGCCGCGTCCCGTGATCAAGGGTGCACCAGTCCAGTGCCGATGTGGACTTTCTCCAAAGCCTTGCTTCTGGCCTTCATTCAGGACATGCAGCTCACATAGCAAGAACTCCTGCGCTCGTGCTCCTCAGGACAGCAGTGTCTTGGCTCGTCGCTTCCTATGCTCCAGAGCGAGGAATACCGCTAGACATGTGTTCTTCATGGCGAGCGTATCCCTTGCCCCTTGACGCCTTGTCAATGGCCACAGAGTATCACACTCCCAGGGCTAACCAGAGGCTACGATTATGTCCGATGAGCGGTGTATATAAAAGCGACCATATGCCCATATACGGGAGAAAGGCCAAGTTAAACATCGCTGCCAATATAGGGAGGTATTACCTTGTCGCTCTGGCCTGCTAGAAGCACTCTCACACACTGCCCTCTCAGAGCCACTAAGCTGGTTAGATTACTCCTACCCCACAAGAGGAGGGCATCCCACGTATAGATAAGGTGATAAAATAAGAGGCCTTACCCTTTGGTGGAGTTCCATCACTGGGCCTCCCGCCGCTGAGAGGTTCCGTGCTGAAGTAGCTGGCTGGCGGGCAGGTCGGGAGCGAACCCGCCCTTGGCGCGTTGGCCATATGTGCGGTGGATGTCGCGACCGTTAAAGGTTGAATATTACCGAAATCAAGGGGACAAGGCTGTGTCCCCAGCAACATTGGGAGGTCACGTCATATAAGCCGCATTTCGTCTGATTCCACTTCTCTCGAGAATTAGATCTTGAGTAACTACACATAGCTCAATATAGCGATGCCTTAAACAAGACAGTAAGGCCATAGCTGATAGATATAATGCGATTTGATCCAACCGGTATATATCAAAGTCTACACGTAACAGCATCCCAGACTAGGACAACTTGGTAACGTATATGATAGACATGTGTGCTCTATCTAATTTCTATAGGTTAGCAGTCTTCAGAAGCCAGCCCTCCTAAAGTAGGCCAGAATTTAGAGTCAACCAGCCAAGGGTTCAAGGGCAAGAACGATGTGGATTTCGTAGGGACGAAAGGGGCGCTTTATATTAAATGTATGGCAGTGTTGCTCTAAGGACCGTTTCAAAATGGAGCTTAAAAATTCACTCCTTATTTATACAGATTGGATAAAGATCCACCTCATAGTGGCAGTTTCAGGGGCAAGCTTTCCAGAAAGGCACATGGTCAGTACCTAGAAGAGTGAATAGATACAACATATCCTTTCAATTATGCCTGGTATGCCCATACATCCTTACTCTGGAGTCTAGTCATAGCGCCTCCCTTTATATTTCTGCAGTCTCTTGGGCTTTCAGAGCGGAACTGGACTCTTTGTGGGCAGTAGGTCCAAACTGGCGAGGTGGGCTTCTCAGATGCTCAGACGAGAGTCAACAAAGAGATGGACCACAAAATTGTATCTCTGGGGTTGAAGAGTTCTAACAACAATGCTGCACATGTCATCTGGCTACAAACAGAGTTCTGGACGAATTTAATGAGCTATGGGACATGTACTAACCCCTTAATCGTGTACGGACTCAGCTCCTCCTTTGGATTCATGTTTATGCATGAAACCGGAATACCGTGACGTCGGCTATTAAAAAGGGGACACATTTCAGATAGAAAGATTCGTATATGACAAAGTTCTCCAACAGGTCATGCAGTAAAAGCCTACGAAGTTCGACCATTAAGATTTAAGTATAAGTTGGTATGGACTATTACAGTTGCCTATGAAAAATATATGGTAGGACTGATGGCAGTCGTGGTTCTCGTGGATATGGATCGCCCCTGACATTCCCAATATCAAGTGCTGGACCATTGTATCAGAGATCATGTAGTAACAAAGGCAGGAGCACCAGAACGTGCCCGTTAACTTTATATACGCAGTAGCCAATAGACCAGGAGCTTATTTGCCTGTCCGCCTTCATACTTGCTCGTCTTATCGCACCACGGTCTCGCATTCTCTCTTGCTACTAATCTGCATATACCATTCTGTCATTGCCGATTTTATTTCCCTCACCACCTACATCAGCTTCCAACGTCTATTCTCTCTTCCAAGTCGATCTTTTTTTGCCTGTCCGCCACCGACACGTTCTTGCCGTTTCCACATATGCCATTCTGCCAGAGCTACTTCTTTCCCCCTCGCGCCCCCCTCCGCTCCCAACATCTCTTTCCTTTTCCCATCGTTGACATCTTTTTAGACACCTTTTCGCTGTATCCCAAAGTCGACACGTTCTTGCCATTTTCATCTGTATTCCTTTCCTGTCAGTCTTTCCTGCATCCGAGCGAGTCCCCCAATCTCTGCCCACGGGGCTGCCTGTGAGACGGGTCCATAGTACCTGCCCCTCGTGTTGTTTACTCGTCTTGTCGGGTAAGTAGACATCTGGAAGATCTCCCAGAGCTGCCCTGGATGATATCTGGTACTTTTGGCCGAAACAAACTGCTGTCCTCCCCCATCTGCTGTCACCGACGCTCATCGACAAAGTTGACCGCGCTCCCATCCATCTCCACGACGATTCCCATTTCTGGTCCACGATTGTATGAATACCACTTGCTTTCGCTCGTTTTGTTTCTGGTATGTTGTGGGTTTCTCTTTTATGCCAACCGGTAGCTGGAACAGGTCGAACTGCATAATTGACTGGCTTCATCCATACACATACACCAACATTGTTCACGTCCGAGCCAGGTCAATATACGTGTTTCCATCCTCGTTTCTGCCCTGAATCCGATCCCATACCACCTTACTTTTCGAGTTGATGATCGAGAATATTTCACCTATCCGCATTTTTACACATCACTTCCCGGTATTTTTCTACCCCCCAACCATCTCTCATGTTTTAACCACCCCCCAGGTTTTCACTCATCCGCCGAGATTGCTCACCCATCCATCCCAAACACTACTTTACCTTTCAACCCTTACCTCTGACCTTACTGTCGTGCTCCTTAGTATTGATTGACTTGCTCTGCCTAATTCACAATCCACCGCGTGATGCACCATGCCCCCCATGTCTGCCAGGCCCACCATGCCCGTACGCAAGAAGATCACCAAGAAACTATACAAACAGCTCCGGCAGAACCAGGCTCATGACACCCCCATCCCTGCACCCACGCAACTTGGAATAAAATTCTACCTGAAGAACCATCGCCATATCAATCAGATCGTGATCGAAAATGACACAGACGCTCAGGGTTTCTCGGCGGAGCCACCTGGAACCCCATCGAAGTTCATTCTTTCTCAGCTTGAAGCGCAGAAAATTGCTAACGTTTCTAGGCCTTCGAATGAACTTGCCGCAGCTCTCGTTGTCACATCCGAGTTCCTTGCCAAAGATCCTTTAGAACCACCGTCCTATCCGACCCTCTGTATCTGGCACAGCCCAGACAACCACCGTACTTATTGCCTGTTTGCCTACCTCACTTGTCCAATGGAGTCGCGAATTTACAGCGCCTCCGAGCTCCTTGAGCTCAGAGGCTCCTACTCACCTCATATTGTGCTGGATAAACTCAAGCTCAACCCAGATATCGGTAGGGCTCATCCATCTTGAACCGTCATCACGCTGATATGCTCCTGCCTTCCTTCACGCAAGCTCGTTACTTTGAACTAATAATGACTTAGTCGAGATCATCAAGGACACATCCATTCTTCCACTTTCCCAGTCAAGCCGCCTGAAGAAAGCAAAGGAAGAGGTCTCCTCATCCACTGAGAGCGAGGACCGCATCCTGTTCAAGGGCAAAAAGCAAGGCCAAACTATAAACGGTGAGATGGAATGGAAATACCGCGGCCGTTCTGGTTCCGAAGTCACTTCAACTGAACCGCTGTCGGCTCCTACGGGGCTTGATGCACAACAGAGCGAAGGATTTCAAAGGTTCTTTAAGGCCGTTGTCTCTCCAACCCACGTCCGCGTCACTGCAGGCGGTAGGATTGTCCCGAACACAAGAGCCACTGCATCCCCGACCACGAAATGGGACAAGAGTGGCGTGGAGCAAGAAGCCCACGGTTCCGTCTGCACATCCAAGAATGGTAAGCCTGAAACCGAAACTGGAGCAAACAGCAACGCTCTACCCCCTGCTGGAGACCAAGTGCTCCAGGGGCATCCTGCGCTTTTTCAGCATCTGGGGATGCCCCTTCCTCTAATTCCTGTGCATAATGGCATCCCTCTGGCTTACGGCTTTCCGCACCTACAGCCTTCTGCGCCTAACATAGCGCAACCCGGCTCCAGTCATGCTAATCCAGACCCGGAGAAGCCAGCTTCCATAGCCCAGACAGATGGAGCCGGCAAGGACAATTCTCAGTCTGCTCAAATCAAGATCTCGCCGCCTGAGCAGTTCGATCACACTAAGCCATTCTTCTTCAATGGTCATTTCGTCTATCCAGCCATGGGAGCCGCTCCAATGCAGGGCCTCCCTCCGGCCTTCATTCCGAACACTTACTTCGCGCCAGGCGTACTTGGGAGCCATGCTGCCTTGGCCGCTGCTCGAGTGGGGCCCATGGGTCAGCTCCCGTCTGCTTTACCGATGTTAGGTCCTCCTGGATACCTACCTGGTCCTTATGGTGTTGCTCCCGCTGCTGGTGGTACACGGGTAGCCCAACAGCCGGCCAGTCAGCAGCCTAAGCAGGTAGTGATGCCCCCTATTTCATCGATCAGGCCAAGCGAGATCACGCGGCAACAACTCAACCAGTTACGGACGGCGGCCAAGTATTACGAGGACCAGTTGCTGTACAACAAGCATCAGATCGACGAGAAGTCGACCCGAGAACAGGTGCATGCTATCAAAGCGAAGATCGCACAATTTGATCACGACCTGAAGATGCAGCTGAGTTTTGAAGCAGCCTACTATCCGAAGCAGACTCAAGCTCAAAGCTCAGAGTCAACAACTGCAGTTCCGGCTCGCGAGGCCCAAGGGGCAGCACCTTGTAATCCCCTCTCGGGGCGTTCAAGTATGAAAGAGAATCGTTCGGACAATGTTTCACAGGACGGTTCAATCGGGTCTGGCAAATGTGTTCCTCTCAGACAGAAGCAATCTTCTGATCACTCCCGCTCCCGTGCTAAAGGTTTCAAAAACCGCAATGCAATTGGCATTAACTCGTTCAGGAGCGAGAGCAATTCATCAGCTGCCCTGGATGCACTAGAAGCTCATATTAAGCTTCAGCTGGAGCTAGATAAAGAAAAGAAGAGCTGCCTCCCTAGCGCTGCCGCTCTCGCACCACCTTTCCAGCCCGGCACAGCCCCTTCGGCTCCTTCAGCTTCAGGTGACGGTCAGAATGAGTCTCAACCCTGGCTCACGGCTGAGTACAACCACCAATGGCAGTCTACTAAGAGCTATCCACAGGATCAGCGCGGAAGCTGGGATACGATACAGTCTACCAATACGTATCTTGCTAGCGACTCGAACCCCGCTGAGGTTCCGTTCTCTACTAGAACCTTTGCTCCGAGCTCATACTCCGCCCCGTACCTTGTTGGGCAACTGCCTCAAGGTGTGAATCCTTATAGTGCTCGTGGAAGCGATTACGTCTACGCGCGAGAATTGACCGAGGAAGAGAAACGCGCTCGGCATGTCTATTGGGGCCAAGTGCCGACGAAAGGAACGGGCCTGCCAAAGTTCGACGGCAAGGACTTCTATCCCCCTTCTCCGGCGAAAATGGATGACAAGCCCCCGGGGCCTCCGCGGGTCCCAACTGGACGACCTGAGCTTGATTATGGATTCCAATTGTCTTCCGCTGAGAGCGATCCATTCCGTTCAAGTCGTGATGGTGCAAGCATTCGTTCGCAGGAGAGTAGCCAGAAACTCAGCCGAGCTATCCCCATCATCAACCCAGACAGCCTCAGACGCAGAGGTACTACAAAGACACCAAAAGACTTCGACAGGACTGATGCTTCGAAGTTACTCCGGCCGGCAGACTCTACTGGAGAGTCAGCCAGCGACGGAAACTCGACTGCCTCGAGCCGACGAGCCATCGAGAGATCAAGGTAAGGCCCTACACGCCCTTTTCCATTAGGATACGAATGCTAATAGCATACAGCAACAAGTCTGGACATGATCTCTGGCAGACAGTGCTTAAGAAAGGATCAGCTAGCGGCACGGCGCTCCCTAGTGCTATTTCCTCGACGACGGCCACAGGATACCTTCCTCAGTACTTCGGCCATGCAGCTGCGTCGCTTAGCCCTGCCATCTTGAACGCCACCGGCTCTCCCGCACGTGGTGGTGAGGCCAAGCTCAGCGAGCGTGATAGCGGCGTTTCGCAAGGAACGGCGGACATGCTTGGTGAGAACCGCCCCCCGCGGGATGGATCCTGCCCAGAATCTGATACCACGAAGGATATCCGTGAGCGAATGCTGCGTGATGCTGAGCGTCGTGGACTTATCGGTTCCGGCTGGTAGTGGTGGTGGCACATCGTTCACCGCTGGTTCTACATGTTTATGGGCCCTCCCAAGGGGCAACCTCGCACAACCATGGCTTTCTTGGACTGACGAATCAACAATGACGACTCGTTACCGTTATTCTGTGCCTTGCGAACCGAAGAAGGCTGCAGATTTAAGGTATCATTTCGGTAACTTCTTTCATCTGTTGCCCTATTAGATCCATAGCTTCATTTGTATGTGGAATCGGCCAGGGTATCGGATTTGACGATCACGGAATATGGAATATTCTGCTCTTCGCGTTGAGTTTGAGACAGAGAGCTGCAGAACTCTGGCGGAGGGTCGAGGCACGGCATGTTTCCATCATGGTTTGATGAGACATAGATACAAAAAGATTCTACTCGAGAATCAGGAGTTACTAGTTTATAGACAATGCATTGCTTTATCGTCATTTCGCGGATTACATGTATGTGTGCGCAGGTGAACCGAAATACTGCAAGAACTGGTAACACAAGGGATACATATTCTACGATTGCTTATAAGCGACGATGGCGTCCGGTCTCCTTGCTCAATATATCGTGAAAGACGCCAAAAGAAAGAGTAATGTGCCTCACCATCAAACTCCCGGCCTCATCAACATGGTTTAAGAGGAAGTCTGCAGGCGAGAGCGGCGGAGTTGGTGATTCAGACAAACTCTCCCCACTTGGTTTACTCTTCGCCAGTCGTATACCTCGAAAACCATCGGACTAAGTGGTTGACGCGGAGATATCCTAGCGGTGGATTGATTGATGGCTCATGTTTGCACCTTTCTAGAAGCCTCTACCCTTACTTACCTCGGGCTGAGAGGACCGAAGCATGGTACCGTCTCTCGAAGATCGTACACTTTTGTATACCCGGGGCACGGGGACGTGATCTTGAGGGGTGCATGCTGCTAGCAGTGCAAGCAGATGCGAGCAGCTGTAGGTAGGTTTAGTCGGATACAGGGTCAGGTCACAGAGAGGCGGCACAGCCCAAAAGAGGACATGGCAAGAGACTTCGGGAAGAACCTCCCATGGAACATTTCACAGGCGACACTGTGAAACGGCCATCATGTGATGTTAACTTGTTCTCTTTTTCGTTTGGTGTCGTCAGAACGCATCTAGATGCCGATCGGAAACCTTCCCCCATACCATCGAAGCCCAGCCGATTTGATCTCTCGGTGTATAAATGCCCTGGAGATGGACTAAGCGTTCTTAGGCCAGCCAGAAATTTTCTTCCCTGCCCACAGGAAGGAAGAGAAAGTCCTTTCAGTCGCTCGACCGTCCGCCACCAGCGCCGCGGTGCGGTAGGCGTAGCGGAGGTTGTGTTACTGCTACTCGTGATATTCCGTCGGGGACGTTCTACCTAAACGTCCCGCTTATTTGTTGTTCTTCTTGCGCAGCTCACGGCCGGCCTTGACGCGCTCGAGGATGTTCTCGCGGTCCTTGTCGAGCTTGAGCTTCTTGATGACGACCTTGCTGGGGTGGATGCCGAGGGGAACGCTCTGGCCCGAGGCCTTGTCGCGGGTGACGCGCTCGACGTGGATTTGGTACTTGAGGCGGTAGACCGAGATGACCTTGCCCTCGCGGCCCTTGTTGGAGCCTCGGACAATCTCGACCTCGTCGTCCTTTCGGATGGGGATGCTGCGGACCTGCGGGTTTGAAGAAGTCTTTTGTTAGCGCCGTGTGGCCCTCCAAGAAGAGAGAGAGGTTGTCTGGCGGTGGTGGTGACGGGAACTCACGTTGTACTTCTCACGCAGCTCCTTGCTCAGAGGGGCGCTCATAATGACGCGGCGAACGCTCGAAGGGGCGCTGAAGTGCGCCTTCCTCGACTTGCGCCGGGAGCTGGAAACGCCTGTGAGAGTCGCATTGTTAGTTTGAAATCCCAATTAACCACCGAGAAGAAAAATCGTAGAACTAAGCGGTACAACAAGGACGTCCAGGTAAACTTACTGCTCTGAACCTTCGTCATTTTGGCTGTTGGGTGGGTTAGTGAAGGCCGGAAGTTGTCGTTGGCGATTGTCGAGGTTGAAATTGCTGGGCGGATTGCGAAAATGAAGTTTCGGGAGAGGGTCGGTGGGTGATATTTTTGTCCAAAAGTAAAATTGTGCCCTAATTAATCCGGAGAGCCACAATTCTGAGGTGAAGTGGCATGTGTGGCTTGTGCTTGGAATAAGAGTGGCTTCTTTCAGAAAAAGTGGAGCGAATCTGAGCTAGAGAGAAACAGCATAATTCGGGATAAGTAGGTAGGCCTGTGTAGTGTATAAATCGTGCATAAAACATTAGCGTCCGGCAAGCACCAAAAGTGGGGTGATGCAAGTTTGTTCGGCTTCCTTGACCACGACATGACGTGCAAATCAGTTTGACGAGATGCTGTCCCGAATAATGCGCCGGAGAGCTCTGCTCTCCTTAAGAAATATCTCTTCTGCCAGAAACCATGTCCAAAGACGGACACTAGTATCAGCGCCGAAACCCGGGGATGGGCCGCTCATGGAGAGACGACCGGACCGGGAGCTTCCCAGTGCGTTCTCCCATGCTCGTCTATGCCCATTCCTACGTATATATGTATCTCGACGCCGTCAATGCTAACCATCGAGTCTCCGCGGAACACAGACATTGAAGGGTCGCGGTGGGCGCGCACCCTGCCAGTCTTCGCGTTGGTGATCGCGGCGTCGAGCGTGGCCATCTTCAACTACCAGAAGCTGTCGTCGCCGGTGGTGGCATCGACGATGTACGCCCTGCGGACGAGCCAGCGGGCGCGGGATTACCTGGGCGACGAGGTGCAGTTCCGGCGGCAGATCCCGTGGATCTCGGGCACGATGAACCAGCTGCGCGGCGTCATCGACATCAGCTTCGCCGTCAAGGGCACGCGCGGCAGCGGGACGATGCGCTTCGCGAGCCACCGGCCATCGCCCCGTGCCATGTTCGAGACCACCGAGTGGACGCTCGAGACCGAGGACGGCCGCGTCATCGACCTCCTCGAGGGCGGTGACGACCCCTTCCGCGGCGTCGCCGGCTATTCGATGGACGAGGAGGAGCGGCAGGAGGCGGCGGCGACGAGGGGGTTTAGACAGCAGCTTAGGTAGGGTTCCATGCCGAGCAGTCTACGGCGCGCAACGCATTGGGTCCCTGGGATTTCTGTAACGCACGCAAGCGGGGTTAAACTAGAGCCCGTAGGAACTTTTTCTCTTTTCGGTCGAGACGGCATCTTCATAGGATGCCGATGGCACGTGGAATATGGTGTGCTAATATGTACAATACTGTATATAATACAAAGAAGCCGTCGTATTACGGATTCTCGACCTTTCGTCCTCACGCCAGCAACGCCTGCTGTATCGTCCCCTGCTTCCTCATCTCCTTCAGCTCCAGGTGTCTCCTCCGCGCCTCCTCGAGCTTGGCCTCGTGCCCCGCATTCCGTTCCAGCAGCAGCCTCCTCGCCTTCTGGATGAACGTCTCGGCCGGCGGCGGCTTCTTGATGGCGTCGGCGATCTGGACGATGCAGCCCTTAGGGCCCGCTACGTGGCCGTTGATGACCACGATGCCCATCTCGTTGTCCACCTTGAGCACGCGCAGGTTCTGGATGGTGACCCGCTGGTTGCCCATGCGCCCCGGCATCTTCTTGCCCGGGTGGACGCGCGAACCGCCGCCCTGGCTGGGGCCCGTGGTACCGATGGTGCGGTGGTTCTTGGAGTTGCCGTGCGAGGCCTCCTGGCCCGCGAAGCCGTGCCGCTTCATGCCGCCCGCGAACCCCATGCCGCGGCTGTTGCTGCGGGCGTCGACGAACTGGCCGACCTTGAACCAGTCGGGCGCGAGCTGGACGCCGACGGGCAGCAGCCCGTCCTCGCCGCGGACGCGGAACTCGGCGAGGTGGCGCTTGGGCGCGACGCCCTTGGCCTCGTAGTAGCCGAGCATGGGCGCCGTCTCGTTGCCCGCGCTCTTCTGCCCGCAGCCCACCTGCACGGCCCAGTACCCATTCTTGGCCCGCGTCTTCGAAGCCACCACCTCCACCTGCTCCATCTGCAGGATCGTGCACGGCATCCGCTGGCCCTTCTTGTTGTACATGGCCGACACGCCCTTCTTTACCGCCAGGACCCCGGACCGCAGCGGCGTTGACTGCTCCTTGCGCTTCAGCGCCGCCGCCGGTCCCGTCGTCGGCGCCGGCAGCCCTGCCGTCACCTGGTTGAACCGCGTCGGCTTGCTGCGCGGGGGCGCCGTCGACCAGCCGTACTTGACGCCGCGTCTCGTCGTGCGGGGCAGAAGCGTGTGTCGCTCGGTGATAAGGACTCTGGAGGTGATGGGGGTCGAGGATGAGCTTTGGGTCAGGCCGGCTGCCCAGCGGGCGAGCAGTCGTGTCGCCGCCATTGTGTGTGGCGGCCTGTATCCGGGGGGCGGCGCTTCTGCCGAGGTTGTATCGTTGACAGAGTGAAGGGCCGCACCGAGTGGAATGGTTCCCTTCCGATATCAAGGTCCGGAGCTTCAGTGCTCTGGACGCTGTAATTTAGTGGTCAAACAAAAAAGTTCCGGCGCGGTAATGCACTGGCCACCCGATGCGCGGGGTCTCGCTGGCCTGCATCTGGCCAGTTGGCTACAACTGTACCTAGGTAGGTATTAGCTGTGGCAGCTGCCAGTCATCTGAGTATGGAACTTCAACATCTTCAGACCTCTTGAAGACCGGAGACCTTGAAATCTCGTAGAACACGAATACTAGGGGCTACCTACTCTATACGTCCTTTAATAATGGTGTACTATTTCAAGTCGACCACCGTAAGTCCGGCGGCCTTCATCTATGTCGGCAAGGACAAATTCGAGAGTACGTGCAAAGGCGCCCCCCTAAGTGTCTACGAGCCACTATTTTTGACAGGAAGGCACTCAGATGAGGAGTTGATCAAATATGGCTGGGAGGAAGATGTCTGGTAAGCTCTGCCACAAGAGTTATATATAGATTCCGAATCCATTTATTCATCTCTCTTACAGGGTATGCTTTCCCATGAGAACACGTCGTCATCCAGACAAAGTTCTCATATGAAGAAAACCACGTTCTAGTTCCACGTAGACAAGCTCTCGAGCGCGCACATCTACCTGCGGCTGCCCGAGGGCGAGAGCTGGGAGTCCATCCCGGCGGACCTGCTTGCGGACCTCGCGCAGCTGACCAAGGCCAACTCGATCGAGGGCAACAAGAAGGACAACGTGACCGTCATCTACACGCCTTGGTCGAACCTGAAGAAGGACGGCAGCATGGCCGTGGGGCAGGTCAGCTTCAAGGACCCGCGCAAGGTGAAGAGGGTCCTCGTGCCGCAGCGCGAGAACCCCATCGTCAACCGCCTCAACAAGACGAAGGAAGAGAAGCATCCCGACCTCCTCCAGGAGAGGGAGGACCGCCTCAAGGAGCTCCGGAAGCGGGACCAGGCCGCGCAGCTGGCACGGGTGAGTGGGCTTTTACCCTCTTCTTTCCTTTTTTTCTTCTTTCTTGCGCTTGATTTGATTTGGGTGTCCTTGAGGATATATGGTTGCTGACAATGGTTTCCCGGCGTAGAGGAAAGAGGAGGCACGGGTGGCGAAGGAGAGACAGGAGAAGAAATGGCAGAAGGACCACGCGTACGATGACCTGTTCACGGAAGAGAACATGGAGGCGTCGAACAATCAGAACCGGGACGAGAACTGGGAGGATGATTTCATGTAGCTTCTATGACTGCTCTAACTGCAAAGAAAGCCCTGCCAAAAGAAAAAGAACTCTTGATGCTGTTTCCCTGACGCAATACGTGACCGTTTTGAATTCCACGCATAGTTAGACAGCAATGCGATGCGTCGCGAACCGACCTTCGCTACAGAATCCTATGTAGCCAGCTCGCTTGTCCCCTTCGCTCTCACACCCCGCTAGATACCCGGTCCCCTGCCTCCGATGCCCCCGCCCACCTGATTGACACCGGTGCCCTTGAGGGCGTGGTCATTGGGGTTGGGCGCGGCCTCGTAGAGTATATTAGCGGGCGCGCGGCCGAGCTGCATCCACTCGCCGCGGAAGCCGAGATAGCTAATACGCGTCATCACCTCGGCGTCCCCGTCGCCATCCTCGACGCCGAAGTTGTCCTCGAAGAACAGCGTCAGCCGCTGCACCTTGCCGAAGAGCGCGCGCTTCACGGGCAGCTCCTGCACCTCGCCCGTGCGCGCCAGCTCCAGCGTCTGCGTCGGCTGCAGCTCCTCCGCCGTGTCGAAGTCCACGTCCTCGCGGTTCACAAACAGCTTCAGCGTCCGCGGCGCGCTCGGCGAGGGCGAGCTGCGCAGCAGGATCGAGTGTAGTTTTACCTGGCCCGTGAAACTATTCGTGGGCCCCGGGATGATATCAGTAACACAACCGATACTCCGTGATCATATGTCTTGTAGGTACGGCGATGGTTTTTTTTTTTTTTTTTTTTTTTTTTTTTTTTTTTTTTTAAATA
>QJNS01000699.1:0-110191 GCA_004154925.1 Monosporascus cannonballus
GGGAAGGGGGTGTTGTTCTCGCTCGTTGTTAGTGGGATGGGACGGTAGCGCTTAATGCGAAGATAATAGAAGGAAAGGAACCAAGGCTAACGCAGCGGCCCCCGGTGGGATTTCACAGGTCAAACCGCGCGTGAACAAGGCCCAGACGGGCGTCGAGACGGCCGGCGTCAAGCACAGCATGAACCCGTTCGACGAGCTGTCGGTTGAGGAGGCGGTGCGGATGCGCGAGCGCAAGTCGGCCCCCGGCGGCGTCGAGGACATCTGCGTCATCTCGGCGGGGCCGGCCAAGGCGCAGGACGTGCTGCGCACCGCCATGGCCATGGGCGCGGACCGCGGCATACACGTCGAGGTGAAGGAGGGGGAGGCCGAGGCGGGCACGGGCGGGCTCGAGCCCCTCACCGTTGCCAAGCTCCTGAGGGCCGCCGTCGACCGCGAACGCTCCAACCTCGTCATCCTCGGCAAGCAGAGCATCGACGACGACGCCGCCCAGACCGGCCAGATGCTCGCCGGCCTGCTGGGCTGGGGCCAGGCCACGCAGGCCAGCGCCGTCCGGTTTGTGGAAGGGGAGGGTGACAAGGTGGAGGTCACTCAGGAGGTCGACGGCGGCGTCGCCACCGTCCGCTCGAGCCTGCCCATGGTTATTACGACCGACCTCCGCCTCAACGAGCCCCGCTACGCGAGCCTGCCGAATATCATGAAGGCCAAGAAGAAGCCACTCGCCAAGCTCAGCCTCAGCGACCTCGGCGTCGCGAACGAGAGGAGGCTCAAGGTCGTTAAGGTTACGGGTATGTCTGCTGTTCCTTGCTTCTCTACTTGCCTTTTACGCCTTTGTCGTCTGGTGAGAATAGGGGTCGGGCGGGGTAGAGGGAGGATGTATCTTGGATGGCTCGATGACTAACTTGTCGCCCTGCAGAGCCCGCCCCGAGGCAAGGAGGTGGTAAGGTGGAGGACGTCGATGGCTTGATCGGCAAGCTGAAGGAGCTGGGTGCCTTATAGAGTAGTGCTGATGTGTTGGCTTATGTATATGTACGGGCCGAGCGAGAGCATGGACCTTGGAATGGGAGCAATATTTAGAGACCTTCGGATGAGTCTCTGATATGCTATACGGGGGATTACGGGCTACTCAAGTTTGTCTAAAGATAAGGCAAGCGCAAGCACAAGCACGCGGGCACCTCGTCTTCTCGCGCAATTTAACGAAATATGCATAATCAGCGTATCGGTTTCTCGAACGGAGGTAAATGTCTCGGTTCCTCCGTTTATACCTGCCCCATCTAGCTCCCAGGACGGGAGTTGCTTGAATTTGTCCGTTTACATGATTAGGCATATACACTCCTAAAGATTATCCATCGGGCTTTATCATCTAGCGAATGGCAGACGTCCTATCCAGTGCGGCCATCGGGTATCAACATATCTCTGAGGCCGACCCATTTGCCCAGCGGTGCTGATGGGACCACGATCTGCTGTGGATGAGAGAAGTTAACATTTGTCACCTCGGGCTAATGGCAATATTAAAGTCAAGGTTCGTGAACATAGTGAGCAGCGTCTCATCTTTAGAGTGTCCTCTAACCGCGGGAAGCGGTGGTGTTCACGCGTGGGCCAGCATTATGCTTCACAGCTCCTGTCTCCTTCCGCCTTCTCAGCTGTGCGGTAGAAATGCATCATCGTGTGCTTCGTGGCGGAGGGCGTTGTTCACTGGATGCGTTCCACACCAGACACTTCAACGACGTACGTCTTTCGCTTCCCTATACTAAATCTTTCGTGACCTTTGTTTGTTCCGGTCGGAGAAGTCTGTCTATCGTGACTCCGTAGGGTCCAAACCCCCCTACCCTTCCCCCCGGGAAAAACCCTTCTATGCTTTCTTCTGGGTTTCATATCGCATTTCCCTCGAACGTTATCATGATACGGACATAATATTTTATTAGGCTCCAATAGGCGAAGACTTAGTTAAATACCTACTTAGGCCGGTATTTCAGTTAAAGGATTCCAGTTTGGTTGGTACAGATCTGGTGCCGGCAAGGTTTGAAGACTTAACTAGTTAATAACCCTCAGTAATAAATGATGCCGCTTTCGGCGCCGGAATGGGTGGATGCTGGGCCCCCCTGGAATGGTGCCAGCTGCTAACTGAGCCCTAGGAGCCAAGGAGATGCTAATTTGCGGCCGCCTATTGGACAGAGCTCTCTTCTCATAGCTCTGGTGGGGAAGTCTACTGGTTAGACTGGAGAATTTTTTGACGTAGTGAGACGCCAGTCATATCAACTCAATTCCCGTCCACCATCGCCCCGCCTCCGACATCAATTTGCTTTTCTCCCCTTCACGAAACTGTTCAATTATAATACTCGCCGCCCCTCCCCCCCTCTTCCTTATCTTCAGGTGCCCAACGACGAGGTCCGAAGCGCCAAATAATACACTCCAACCCTCTCCGACGAAAATAAGATTTCTCCCGACTTCTCCTGATCGGATTTGATCTCTAGTAGCCCTTATGATCGGGCGCTCGTCAGTCTTCACTTCACAGGTACGTTCCAATGCCACTATCGTCCTCGTCGGCATAGCGCTGCGGTCGTCTCGAGTGGCTCGACCCCTTCCCTCTAAAGTTTTTCCTACATTGAACTCGCCGGCGGTTTGATGGAAATTCTATCTATGCCACTCTGTCTCTCGCTTGCCCATAACTCTTGTCCATTGCTTCTGCTGACCTTCTCTCGCAATAGGACTATATTTCAGGTCAGTCCCAGGCCGCCGCGAACTGACTCACCGCCCCGAAGCTAACATCAACTACAGACCACTTGTGGCGGGCTCTTACCGCTTAAGGGGTGCATTGAATAATCCCTATAGCTTTACCCGACTTTTTTTTTTTGACTTTTAGAACATCATGTTCTCCCGACTCGCTTTCAAGGGTGCTAAGCCCCGGACCATTAGCGCCGCTGGGCTCCGGTCTCCGGCCCGATACCTTTCTACGACCGCATCGCTCGCTACCAAGCTGGCCCAAGGCAGCAAGGGCAGAGTGATGCCTCAGTCCTACAATCGCCCCACTGCTCCTGCCTCTGGCATAGAAGCTACCCTAACTATCCGGGTACGTTGCAGAGCTGAGTGCCGTTTACGGTGGTGTTGATGGCTAACTAGAGCTAAGGACGGCCCCGTATTCCACGGAACCGCCTTCGGGGCTAATGCCAACATTTCTGGCGAAGCCGTCTTCACAACTTCCCTTGTTGGCTACCCTGAGTCGATGACCGATCCCTCTTACCGAGGCCAAATTCTGGTCTTCACCCAGCCCCTGATTGGAAACTATGGCGTGCCTTCCTCAAAGCGTGATGAGTGGAACCTGCTGAGGTATTTCGAGTCTCCTCATATTCAGTGTGCCGGTGTGGTTGTCGCCGATGTCGCCGAGCAATACAGCCATTGGACTGCTGTCGAGAGTCTAGGCGAATGGTGTGCTCGAGAAGGCATCCCTGCTATCTCCGGGGTTGATACCCGCGCCATTGTCACCTATCTCCGAGAGCAGGGTTCCTCCCTCGCCAGGATATCCGTTGGTGACGAGTACGATGCCGATGAGGACGAGAGTTTCATCGATCCTGGCCAGATTAACCTTGTCAAGAGGGTCAGCACGAAAGCTCCCTTCGTTGTCGAAGCCCACGACCCCAAGTACCACATCGCCTTGATCGATTGCGGTGTCAAGGAGAACATCCTCCGAAGCCTGGTTAGCCGTGGTGCTAGCGTCACGGTCTTCCCTTACGACTTCAAGATCCGGAAGGTGGCTGACAATTACGACGGTGTATTTATCTCCAACGGCCCTGGAGACCCGACGCACTGCCAATCCACTGTACACAACTTGAGAGTGCTTATGGAGACTTCCCAGATTCCGATCATGGGTATCTGCTTAGGCCATCAACTTCTGGCTCTTGCGGCCGGAGCCCGTACCATTAAGCTCAAGTATGGCAACCGGGCTCACAACATTCCCGCGCTAGACATGACCACTGGACAGTGCCATATCACCAGCCAGAACCATGGATACGCCGTTGATGCCAGCACCTTGCCAAGCGACTGGAAGGAGTACTTTGTCAATCTCAACGACGGAAGCAATGAGGGTATGCGTCATATGTCCCGACCGATCTTCTCGACTCAATTCCACCCTGAAGCTCGAGGTGGCCCGATGGACAGCAGTTACCTCTTCGACAAGTACATTGAGGACGTGAAGGCTTTCAAGTCTTTCCAACCTGTCTACAAGGACAACCGTCCGTCGCAGTTGATGCTCGATATCCTCAGTAAGGAGCGGGTTGGTGTCCACCCTGAGCCGTTGGCTACTGCTGCTTAATTCATCTTGATTCTCGGATGCATAGGTCACGGATGTTTGGGTGGAAAGGGGCAAGTATGGGGACTTGGTGTGTGTCGTTTTTGTAGGACGTAGGAAATGAATACTGTAATACACATCGCTCACAAAAGCTAATGCTCTTGCATATTGAAATACCAATAGGGTAATTGATAACGTTCTCTGTGCCTATGTCAAGTGGTTCGGGTTCGACTGCAAAATTCTGCGATACGAGTGCAGTGGCCGTACAGTATAGGTGCAACAGGGTAAGCTACCCAGGTGTTGGTAATGACTCTGTAGATACGAACTTCGTAATAGCGAAATACTACTCCCACTGTTCCGAGTCGCATGGACCAGGATTCCTTATTAACTTACTACAAAAAGATAAACAAAGCACAAGACTATGCCTCCAAAGAATCTGTTCACTTCTGACCTCAAGATCCCTGGGCGGGCTCCCCCGCAAGCTCCCGGAAGGCGTCTCGGTGTGTTCCCACCACCCCGGCATCGAAGACTTCCCAATTCAGTGCTCGAGCTGAAACCGCCACGCATATATATATATATGTATGTACTCAGGACCCGACCCAGCTACTGGCTTCTGAAGTTACTGACTAGCAAGTCCTGTTCAGGTTCCGCTTGCTCCCGCTCCTAGATAACGTCCCCCCTTGAGTCTCCCCCCCCCCCCCCCCCAACGATCATCACCTCGCTCTCATCTTGGGGAGGCGAGGCGGGGTGAGCAGAGCAGTCGTTCGGAGACTGGCTTGTGTATACGGCTTCTTTTTCCCGGCGGACGACAAAATGAAGTAGATCAGGCGTCTTGGAAGGAGGCCGAGGATAATGATGGATACGGGACATGGGTCTGCTATATCCAGCTTGGTATGTGACTCGTGAGCCCAGGCCGTGTGCGACGGCGAGGTCGCGTTGCTTGTTCGATGGGGAGAGGGGACAACGACCGACCTGAAAAACGTGCCTGTCCCCATGCGAACATCACTCTGAAGTCAGTCGACATCCGCGACCTGTATGGGGAGTATATGATTACAAGTCTGGGGTGCCTACTAACCCATAAGGGTCTGTCTGCCTATATTTTTGCTTCCGGGCGGTGGTCCGCCTGTGCCTTGTAGGCTTAAAGCTGACCTACAAACATCTAGGACGACATCCAATCTGGATATCTATCCTCCTTCGCCTCCAACGCGAGACCGTATGTACTCGTGGGATGCCATGGCCATACATACAGGCGTCGCAGCTTATCCACCTCCCCCTTATCCGTCTCCTTACATCTCAAGTTAGTAGCGGTTGTGTGTACCGCCTCTATAGCGGTCGCCTCCTCGGTCATCTCCATATCGCGAACGACCATTATATCCCGAACCCGAAGCGTCTTGCGGCCGGAATCGATCGCCACCCCGGGGCACACCGTGGTACAAGGGCGGACCTCCACCGCCGCGACGAGGACCTCCACCACCACGGCCACCGCCACCACCACCCCGACGTCCACCTACGAGTCCGCGTCTTCGCTCACGCTCGCGGTGGGGCGGCCGGATACCCAGGAAGATCTCAGGACCGCGGTCAACCAGGTAGTCGCCGTTCTCGAAGTAGTACCGTTTGTATTCTTTGCCAAAGTCTCGATCATAATCGCGAGACTTCGCTTCTGACAGGATGGAAAGGCGCCGCTCGGCTAGGTCATTCGAGACTGGCTTGTAAGAAATATTAGGGTAGGCGCGCGTGGTTAGTGACTGCTCGCTAAGGCGCTCCAGCCTACTGGGGTGCACTGCAGGTCCGCGGCCTCCTTGCTGAAAGCCACGCGGGCCTAGCGGCGCGCCTTCGACTCCGGGGAACAGCCTTGAGGGGCCGCTCGGGATTGACATTCTGCGCTCAGGTTGCGGTGGCTGTGACGGCGGCTGTTTGGTGATGGGCGGGGCCGTTCCAGCCTCTTGAAGCCTAGCCCTCACACCTCCATCGCCGTCGTTCTCGTATGTGACCTCGTATCGGCTTGTAGAGCCGCGACCGCCGCTTGATCCCTGTTCCATATCAACCCAGTCACTGAAGCGTTCCGGGGGGATGAAGTCAACCCAGAGGGGCTTTCGGTTAGTCTCGTCGGGCCAGATGCGGTCATGAAGAGCCGTTCTGACCCGTGACGCTGCTGATACGGAGTTGAAAACAACAAAAGCATGCGTCCGGATGGTGTCGAGGTAGAAATCAACAATGGTACTCTCCTCGATTGAAGTACCCGATGGCGTCGCTAAGTCGAGTAGATGATCCTGGACTGCTTGCGGACGTAGAGGTCGCATAAAGTTCTTGATGTACAACGCGGAAGTCGCAGGATGGATGGCAGGCCCAATGTCACGCTCCATCTCCGTAGGGAGATTAACTCGAGCTTCTTGATCGGGCAGAGCTTCGTTCGCTGTGGTGAGCGCCTCCTTGGGACTTGACGGAGCAGCAGTTCCTGAGATTCCTGAGGAGTTCCCACCTTGAACATCATCCCGCGATGTTTGCACAACGCGAGTCTCATCGGTGGATTCCCTGCCGTCCTGTTCGGCAGAAACATCACCTCTCACCCCTTCCATATCAACGTCTTGGCCTCGAGCCAAATCAGATGTTCCCTCAGGCGCGATCTCCTGGTCATCTTGTCTAACGCGCTTTCGGGCGATGTCTTCGGGGGATGGCTGAGGGCTCCCGGACCTTCGTTTCCGCTTCTGTGAATCCCGAACAACTTCTGCCAAGGGAGCGGGCGTGGCATCGGTGGATTGGGGCAGACTGGCACCTTGACCTTGAGCATCGATGGTCGTCGTAGGGGTTTCTTGTGCAGTAGGAGGGTCAGGCAGTTGGTCTAGGACAGACTCATTTGAGGCAGCCGGCTCCACAGGACCAGGCGTTTCTTCTGATTTCTCCACATCATCACTTACGTCTTGGGCTACATCTTGGGTGGTTACTTCAGCAGGGTCCTCTGTCGAGGTGGGCTGGACGCTTTCGCTTTCGGCTTCGGCTTCGGCTTCGGCAGCTTCAAGACGGGCGACTAATTCAGCCTTGAGACCATTCTGAGGCAAGCCTCGATTCTTGAGCTCTGCCTTAAGGTCAACGACCTTCAACTTGTTGTAGTCGGTGGCCATGGTCGCAGAGTGATAGGTTAGGTATAGCTTCAAAGCCGGAGTGGCATGGCTTGCGACGGAGCTCAAGCTTCAGTATCTTACGCTCTTGGCGCGCAGGGAATTGAAACGGGTGATGCAGTGAGCGGAAGTGGGCAGTGCAGTCTGTGGCTAATGGCTACCGTGAGTAACGTAACCATATACGCGTGCGACAATGCCGGATGGACAGCACAGCGATATTAGAGTTTCGGTAGCCAAGAATACCTAACGTTAGGTAGGTAGCTGGTATCGAAATATTACGTTGTCGAAGGTGGGTGGGTGAGTGTCAGGCGCGTCGTCGCGGTTGCACATGGCGGAAGAGAAAAAGAAGATGGTGGGTCCATTTTTTCATATTTGCTTGTTACAACGTTACCTGCTTCTCTGTTAGTGCATACTTGAGTGTCTGTAAATTAAATTTGGTGTCCTTGGCATCAAGACGATTGATTAGTGGGATCTCCTGCCGCTTACGAATGTCACTCTCAGCCTTGGAAGGAAAAAACACAGGTATGCGATTGAAAACAAAGAGGCTGCCACAAGCCCTGACCATGATCGTGCAGCTGCCTATCTGGGTGCCTTTGCCTAGCAAATATGCGTATACCTGCTTATTTACATAATGTACCCATGGTCTACTCTGATTATGTATCTATAGGTGATAAGTGCTTTGCTAGCTTCCAGTAAGTTCATAGGGTGAATAGGGACACAAGATGAAGATCGCTTCACATTCAGTGAGCTGAGAAAAAGTTCATCCAGTGTTCAGCACCAAGTAGTTGCGGGGGGGCCAATCGTCGCCTTGCCGGGTTTGATTTCTTCGTGAACCAACTACCTGCACCTCACATTGCAGTGAGAAGGCTGCCGGTGGCCACAAATGCAATAAAATAAATATTTAGAGTAGGGTGGTAGCCATCAAGTCAGGCAAGAATAGATCGGGGGTAGCACCTTACCTACTCCCAATTTCTAATATCACACATATGTAGGATGGACCGCAAGCGGAATGCGACTGATTACTCAATCCATAAAAGCAGTTTTCCAAAGCCTCCAGCCCCGACGCCTCGTTGAATGTATGTATTATAACGCTCGAACCGAAAACCACCCTTCAAGGAACAATGGGAGCATCTCCGAGAGACCTCCCTCAAATAACCGTTTCCGTCAACCCAAAGAAAAAGAGTTAAGTACTATTGTCGATCTGGTCGCCCTTCAAAGCCAGCAAAAACTGTTTAGTTCTCACCCATTGGCGTTCCTCCATACATCGCTCCCCTATTTCTCACTCTGCTTCATCTGAAGCAACTGGGTATAACCTCATATTCCATCCCGTCTTTCAACCCGTCTCTTTCCCTTTGACCTTCCTCACAACGGATATCTGATCTCCACAAATCACAAGCCACCAGAGTTTTCCATCTGCCACTAATCCGCCACTGTGCAACGCCAGCATGGCTGATTCCAGCGGGAATCCGTCGCCTCCGGGCGCAGCCGCATCTCCGGTAGGGCGCAGACCCCTGAAACATTACGTATCTATGCTTGGTACGAAACCAACTGGTGTCCTTTCTGGACGTGTAGAGAAGAATCGGACGCCAAAGCCATCGAAACCGACTAAGGGACCGCAGGACCCAGGCGAGCAACCTAATGCATCCTCGCCCAAACGTCCAACGGCGAGTGCAGCCGCAAATTCTGGATCTAACAGCTCTCTTCCGCCTAGTCGCCCACCAGCTGGTCCGGCCGCAAATGCTGGATATGCTCTCCAGGAACATCTGGAGAGCATACGAGAAGTTATCCGTGAGAGTGAATACAGAAGGTTTGTGCGAATACAGGCGGAGGCTGAGGAAAGGAGAGCGCAGGAAGCACGAGGGCCTGACCCTAGCCCTAGCCCCCCCCCTAGCGAGGACACGGAAGAAGACTACGATCCAAATGGTTACTGGCATGCGGACCAGATTTCTCTCAACATGATCCTCAAGGACCGCAACGAGTATAGTCTAATGCCGTCGACTTGGAGATTGTCCCTCAAGGGAATTCCCCTGCCGGAAGGTTTGTTCTACACCAAGACGAAGACCACGGCTGCACGACCAAGAATTTACTCGCATATCGAGAGGCTCGAATACCGAGGTGCGTCGGCTCAATCCGCCTTAGCTCTGACCTGCCACTTATAATATACAGGTGTGCTAGCGCTTCGCAGACTAATCGAAGTTCACGGACGTATTAGCGATCTACGCGAGAAACAAATGGAAGTCAAGCGTAATTATACCAGGCTACCTCATGAGCGGCAGGCCGACGAGAACATCGTGATCGATGACATTACGAGACACCTTAGAAAGACCCTTGAGGATGCTATGAACTGGGCTGTAGCGGATGGGTCGCTCACCGTATACAGCAACAAGCAACTGCCCTCTAACATTGAGATTTTCGACCTAACCTGGTGCAAAGACGATTTCGCCGAAACTGTCCTGACAAGAATGACTATGATGGCTGAAGATTGGTCCCAGGCTTTAGCCGATTTGCCAGGTTTCGAAGATAATAATAGAGAGAACGGAGGCGAGAATGAGGAAGCGAACGAGGATGATAACACCACGAAGAAACCGGAGGCCCCCGTCGTCTTCGGCTTTTTCATCTACAAACATATCGTCACGATCGTCACGTTGAACGCTGGCGATAAAATGGCCGCCGAGCACACGAGCTGTGAATTGAATTTCGCGGAGAAGAACCAGCATCAGTGGAACGCGCTCGCGGTCATGGCCACTGTCTGTTGGGCACGGGACCTTCTGATGAAGAAGGCCTTAGAGATGAAACTGGAGCCTGTCGAAGATGCCTCGGAGTTGAGCGATCCTGATGTTTGAGAAACTGAAAAAGAGGAGAGGCCCAATTTTCATTAAGTCCCAAAGTTATCCAAAACCCTGTTGCAGTACAAGCGCAGGTAAATTATTGGATCTGCAATATCAAAGACGTTGTTTCGGTGGTTTTCAAGAAGGGCACTAATATTGCGTTTGCTGGAAGGGAGTCGGTTATAAGGGGGATCTGATACCAATTGCAAGCCTATTCGTTCGGATACAGAGCATGTAACTTTTTATCAAGCTATATTCTCAGTGGAGGTTGATACAAGCGGAAGGCATGACGATAGATGCAATAGGTGGTCGAAGTTGCATAAATATTTCGACAACTATGCGTGCAAGCCGCCTTACATAAGACGATATCGGGCCCAGAATTGGTCAATACCTAGAGGTCCTGATAGCGATGTAGTGCCACCCACAACCAACGGACGGGGTACCCGCTGTGAGTGTAACTTGCCTTGCCGCAATCAGGACCCCCAGTTTGGAGGTAATAGCTGTGCCTGTGGCGTAGTAGGCGCAGCCATAACTCTAGCTTTTACTTAAGAAGTACTTGCCAGGAGTTTAATATATTAATTAAATCACTTTGAAAAGTTATAAAAACAAATCCAATGAAATCTTTAAAATTGAACTTTAGGGTATATTATATTTTTTTTTAAAAAATATTTCGATTCAATTAAATATTTTCGAATTATTTACTTAAATATTATATAAAATATACAAAATATATGTGAGTTTAAGCTATATATTTCAGGCTAAACTACATATATTAGAAAATTATTATACGACATAGTCATCCTTGCCATTACCAGACGTACCTAGTTACCTTTATTGGTCAGATCTCACGATCCTCCTGCAAATATAAACCGTACGACTAGGTTTAACAGTTGGTTAACTAGACCAGCTGTCGTGCCTACCGCTTTTTAGATCGGAGTGTAGGTATGAGGCTTAGAGGGATCGTGCGCTCGGATGCTCTCACACTTGTATACCGTTGACTGTAAGGCTTGGTTGACGCATGCCATATTCAAGGGGATAATATGCACGTGTTACTGGTTGGTGCAATAGGGCGAGGCTGTGCGGTTGAAGCGTGTACGACTAGGCGAAAGATCGCCCAGGGAAAGTCGCGGGGGAGGTGATCATGCACGCGTAGTTAACTGCATGAAATTTGAAGTGCGGACACCTTAGAACCTGGGATGCGCTAGCCTCAGTCCGCTCTTCGGGGTCTTAACGATCTTTTGTAAGACCCTGGTGATATGAAGTTTTAGCGAGGCTCTGTCTGTTATGGCTTAGCAGCCTTGGCTTCTCCAAACGGTCGGGGAGCTTAGGAGCTCAGGCCCCCGACCATGCCAAGAGGGTCACGTGACTGGCTCAAAGAGACTTAATGTACTTAATTGGTGTTGTAAGGACTTGGCGCCTTGAACCAGTTGAGCCAGGAGATGGGCTTAAGGGGGCTTAAAGGCATTTAAGGGGGATAATTTATTAAAGGATGTTTTGAGCTAGTTTAAGTAACTTGAGCCAAGATAAGGATATATACGTTTATTATTTTTATAGCCTGGATAATTTTAGCTTGTAATATTTATTAATATTAATTATTTATAATTAATAATTCGTTACCTAAGATACCTTTGGTATTACGAAACGTAATATTTATTATATTTATTACTTAAATTCTTACGATATTCCTGTTAATATAAACCCGTACGACTTAAGGTTTAATAATTAGTTAAATCGTTTAGCCGTTATACGTTATAAGTTCTTATTTAATAATACCGTTAAACTCTGAGCAATATCGCCGATACCATATTTATTAGCAAGCAACCCGAATAGCCTATTTACCGGGTCCTTAAAGACCTTAATACCGGAATAAAATCCGAAAAGGAAAAAAAACAGCTTTGCCTTTTTCGAAAAAAAGTTTTTCGACGCCTAGATGCTATAAATAAACGTATTATTCAGCTTAAATAAGATAAAAATAATTTTATTACGTTTCTTTAAGTTACCTATAAGAAACTTAAAGAAAAAGGAAAAGTTCCCGAAATTGGAAAACCCTTTCGGCCGAACCAGGTTATTTAGTTAAATTTTATTAAGGAATTAGGAAAAGTTTTTAAATCCTTTAAGCCAAAATCCTTTAATGGAATTTCCATTAAATTATAATTATTCTTAATTTAATGCCGAATATATTTTAAATATTTTTTTATTTAACTTATTACGTTTATTTTACGAATTAAATTTGCGGTTGGACGATTTACCGGAAATACGGTTATTTGGTTTAAGCCGGCTATAAAAGAATACGTTATTTTACTAATCGAAAAACGTAACCCGGAAATAATACGGGTATATAATGATTACGAATAATTCGAATAAACGTTAATAAAGGTTTTCGGAATAATAAACGAAAAAATAAAAACCGAAATATAAATTTAATAATTACGATAAAAAGGATTAATATCCAGTTACGGTAATATATTTATTTAGTTGGTATTTAAGTTAAATTAAGGATAAAAAGTATTAATAACCAAATTTTTTAACGGCTTAAAAAAAGAAATATAAGAAAAAATTTTTAAATTAAATTAATTTAATTATTTATTAAATTATATTGTTATGGTAATTAAGATTAATAATCGATAATATACTTGGCGTATTAAAAGAACTAAAAGAAAAAATAATAATAAATTCCGATATACGGTTAATATTAATGCTTTTCGGCGTAATAACATTTCCTATAGTATTAAACCGGGCCTTATGGAACTAGGAGTTATTTATAAAAAGGATTGGAATCAAATTAAGTGCTATAATTACGGAAAAAAAGGGCATAAGGCCTATAAATGCTTTTCGCCCAAAAAGTTACGAAAAAATAACTAGAAACCTATATCCGAGAAATAATTTAAAAGGAATTAAAAAAAAGAAGGTAAACTTATTAATATAATTCGACCTAAGTATATATTAAGCCTTCCGTAATAAGAAATGTAATAAGGGATACGAAAAGTTAAAAACCTGGTTTAATAAGTAATTAAAGAAAAACGGAGTATTTTTAAAGGATAATTAGAAAAATATTAGAGCTGGACGGAAAAAATTTGTCCTAAAATCCTTAATCGATATGGCAAAATATATGCTATTTATTGTAAACGATAAAACTGCCTTGCCCATAAGGAATAAAAACGATATATCCATAGCAGAATTACCCGAATATATTATAAGGGATTCGATTTTCTTAATAAAATAAGAAATAATAAGAATAACGAATAATAATATCGACATTTTCGATTTATAACCCTTAAAAATGATTTTTTTTAATTGGCTGTAATAAAGAATTAGCTAAAAGGGAAATGGTATCTGTAGGAAAACCCTTTTTGTTATTATAAGTAATATAACCACTAAATAAAAAAAAAGTTAATTTAACGTACGGTAAAAAAGTATTGCCAGAAAATTATTACGGATCTTTATTTCTAATTAGTATTTACCATAGATCCTGATAAATAATAAGCCTTAAAAAAATTTTAATAATTTATACGAGATTTCCAGTAAGAAAGGGATAAAGCCTAATAAAAAGCCATACGCCATATTAAGAAATAATTTACTTAATAAGGAAAGGAATTATAGCAGAATTAAAAATAATTAATACGGCTTAAAGGAATAGTACGCCGGCAAAAACGACAGATATAATAACTTAATGCGTTGTACCAAGAAATATAGACTAGGCTTAACGGATTTAAATAAAAATTAAAAAAAAAGGTTATCTGTAAAAAAGCCGCAGGATAACGAAACTTAGGGAAGTTAGGATAAATTCTTAAAAAGGGCTTTAAATGCGATAATAGGAGCCGTTAATAACCTTATTATCTTAGATATACAAATCGGAACGTATTGGTATACCGTAATAGTGGACTGCGGAGCTATATACGGGAATTATATTGCACCGGACGTAATTAACGAATTTAGATTATTATGGAGATATAAGTTAAAACTTTATATAACGACGAATGTTAAAGGTTAGGATTTTGCTTACGATAACAGAAAAATCCTATATGAAATTAATTATTTCGAGATTTTTATTTAAGGATAATATTAGATAGTTAATTTCGACGTCGTTCCGTTTGGGAATTACGACATAATTTTAGGATTATCATAAATACGTTAGTACGGAATTTTGATTAACGGAAAAATTGGTTAAGTAAAATTTTTTTTATTTTTTATTAATAAATAAAAAAAAGAAATAAAATTTTAATATTTGATCGAAAATAATAACGAATATAAGCATAAAAATATAATAAATATTTTATTACTTAAAGGGATAAAATATAAAAAAGAAAATAAGTATTAAAAAAAAATACGACGTATTATTATTATTATTAGAACAAAGTTAAGGTAATTAAATAATAATTTAGAATAATAACTTTAAAAGTTAAAAAATTTAATTAATATATTATTATAATATTATAGATACAAATAACTTTTTAAAAGGGAACTTAATACGAAATTACTAGAATATAGCGAATAAAATTATAAAATAATTTTTAAAAAAGGATTTTCGACGAAATTTTATCCTATTTATAACTTTAACGGAAACGAATTATACGCTTTTAAAAAATATTTGGAAAATCGGTTATAAAAAGGATAGATTTAACCCTTAAAATTACTAACAAAGTATTTAATATTTTTCGTACCAAAAAAAAATAAGAAATTACGATTTGTAATTAATTACCGATAGTTAAATAAAGTTATTATTAAGGATTAAATATTATTATTTCTGATTATAGAAATAAAAAACCGATTTTACGGAGTTAAATAGTTTATAATATTCGATCTTAAGGATAAATATAATTTTATTAAAATTAAAAAAGGATACGAATAAAAAATAACTTTTAAAATAAAATACGGATTATTTAAGTATTTGGTTACGTTAATAAGATTTACGAACGTACCGGCAACCTTCTAACGAATAATAAATTATGTGCTACGGAAATACCTCGACGTTTTTGTTATGTGCTACCTCGACGATATTCTCATTTTTTCCGAGACGGAAAAGATATACGCAAAATACGTTTACCAAGTTTTTTAAGTTTTATAGGACGCCAAATTATTAATTAACGCAAAAAAGAATTAGTTCCATAAACAGGAAATAAAATACTTAGGATATATTATTATTTTAAGACATATTAAGATAGATTTAAAGAAAATTATTGTAATAATAAAATAATAAATGTTAACGATAATCAAAAAGGTATAAGTATTCCTTAAATTCGCCAATTATTATAGAAAATTTATTCGAAATTTTAATAAAATAATTATACCCTTAATTAACCTTACCAAAAAGGAAAAAGAATTTAGATGGACGTTAAAAACAAAAAAGGTGTTTTAGGAAATTAAAGATATAATTATTAATAAGCCAGTATTAATTATATACGATTTAGTACGCCCCGTCAAATTAAAAACCGATATTTCGGATTACGCGTTAAACGCCGTAATCGGATAACGGGATAATTAAGGTAAATTATACCTTATTGTATTTTTTTTATATAAGTTAAAAAAAATTAAATTTAATTACGGCATTCCAGATAAAAAATTTATGGTTATTATTATGGTATTTTGCGAATTTAAGTATTTCTTAAAAGGAAATTTGTACTAGGTTAAGGTTTATACGGATTATCAAAATTTTACCCGATTTATTACGACCAGAAAACTTATAGGACGATAATTACGATACGCGGAAAAGTTGGCGAACTTCGATTTCGTTATTATTTATAAGAAAAACGTAAAAAACGGCAGAGCGGACGCCTTAAACAAATAACCAGATTTCGAAAAAAAATTGGTTAAAATTAATTATATAATTTTCGATATTACCATAAAAGGATATTTACGTTTATAACAAATTATAACGATTTAGGTAATACTTTTAAATATATATCAAAAAATCTAATAATATAATAACGGTCTCCCAAAAAACCAGAAAACAAATAAAGTATAAATTTTAGAGGAATATCAAATGGATTTGGTACGAAACATATATAAATATTAATTATATAAATATTTAGGGATTTATAAAATCTTAAAACGATTTTAACGTATATATTTTTTTCTTAAAATAAAAACGATAATTTAAAAAGTACGATAATAATATAACTTTTGTAATAAGGCTAAGGCATAACGATATAAACCCTATAAAAAGTTATAACTATTATTAATCTTAAAGAAACCATAGGATTTAATTATTATAGATTTTATTATTAAATTTCCTTTATCCGAAAACCTAATAACAAAAATATATTACGATAGTATTTTCGTTATCGTTAATCGATTTATAAAGTTTTTTTATTTTCTACTTTACCATAAAGATATTAACGCAAAATAAATAACGTATATCTTTTTTAAAAACATTTTTAATATATATAAATTATTAATAAAAATTATTTTAGATAAAAAATTAACTTTCGCGTTTAAATTTTAATAAGGCCTTATAATATAAATAAGCTTAAATTATAAATTATTTAACGTATTTAAATCTTAAATAAATAAATAAACGGAATAATTAAACCAAATATTAAAAGTATACTTACGATATTATATTAATTACGAATAAAACGATTAGGTTAAAAAATTATTTATTATTTAATTAGCTTATAATATTAATTATTACGAAAGTATTAAAATAATATTATTTAACGCAAATTTCGATTTTATTTTAAAAGTTTACAGAAAAATACGTAATAACGGTTTAATTAATATTAAAATAATTTTTACGACGGAATAATTACGACAGTTGCATTAAGAAATAAAAACGGAATTAGAATTTGTACGGAATTAAATAAATAAATATTATAACGAAAAAAGGTTAAAAAAATTAACTTTCGAAAAAAGGGAAATAATTTATTTCGTTACCAAAAATATTTAAATAAAAAGATTTAGCAAAAAATTCGATTTTAAATATATCGGTCCATATAAAATTAATAAAAAAATCTTAGAAAATAATTATTAATTAGAATTTTTACCAAAAATCAAATTTTATTTAATTTTTCATATTTTTTTATTCGAATTAACAGCAAATACGATCAAGGTTTATATGGCATAAAACGATATGGAAGTAAAAAACGAATAAGTATACAAAATGGAAAAAATTTTCGATATGCGAAAATAAAACGGATTTACCCAGTACTTAATTAAATAAAAAAAGCACCCGAATTCCGAAAATACCTAGGAACCTGCTAAGAATCTTATTGGCGCCTAATGCCTGTTAAAGAGCTTTTATTAATAATAATAAGCGCGTCCTAGTTAACGGTCGACCAATTAATAGCCGGGATATCGGGCTAATCGGCCGCAACCTGCGTTAACGTAGCAATTATGACGGCAGCCTTTAACTATTCCTGTTTTTTCTTCAAACGCTTAAATTTTTCTATTACCTCTGTACCCTGAATACCGCGACAAAATATTTTAATTCCCCGCTGGCGAAAAAGTTTTTTTTGTTTTCGCAAATAATTTAAACGGTTAAGCAATTTATTTATATACTGTTATAATTCGGATAAACACTAATAAACCTTAAGCAATTCTTTTTTAACAAAACGTTTTTGAAAATTTAGCCGATTTTTTTTAATTACCAACCGACGATATTCGATTTCGGAAGAACCAAAAAGATCATAAGGACCCCTGTAAGCCGTACAAAAAAAACATTTCCCTAAATTATGATAAATTTTACAAATTTTGTTCGCAAACTTGTAGCGAAAACAAAAAATATTTAAAAACATAATAAAACCGAAACGGTTAATACATTTTAAAAAAACAAAAACGTTAATACGTTTACGAAACCAAAATTTTTTAATATAACTAAATATGTTAAATATGAAAAAGGAAAAATTACTTATTAAAGATAATAAACGGACGAATTAATCTTTAGGGATAAAAATCCTAGAAAAGGAAAAATCGTATTATAGCTTAGCAACCTTAATTTTTCCAAACGGTTAGGGAGCTTAAGAGCTTAGGCCCCCAACCATACCAAAAGGGTCACATAACTGGCTCAAAGAAACTCAATATACTTAATTAATATTATAAGGACTTAACGCCTTGAACCAGTTAAGCCAGAAGATAGGCTCAAGGGGGCTTAAGGGTACTCAAGGGGGACAACTTACCAAAAAATATTTTGAACCAATTTAAATAACTTAAGCCAAAATAAGGATATATACGCTTATTATTTCCATAACCTAAATAACTTTAGTTTGTAATACTTATTAATATTAATCGTTTATAATTAATAATTTGTTACCCAAGATACCCTTGGTATTACGAAACGTAACATTTACTATATCCATTGCTCAGACTTCCACGATATTCCTACTAATATAAACCCGTACGACTTAAGGTTTAATAGTTAGTTAAACCGCCTAGCCGTCACACTGTCCTAGACCACCTCCGCGTGCCATGTGCCATATGTTATGCAAGGCCGGCTCTAGCAACAGAATAATTCCCATTACATAACCCGTATTTTACCATATTAATTAACGAAAGAGAAATGCGTAGTGATAACTTACAATAAGTTGCGTCCTTAAAGGGGCGGCTCCCGACTTATTAGCAGCCATTTTCACAACATGTTACACAACGGCCGTTGGAGCAGATGAAGTAGCCACCTACGAAGCCGACAGGAATATGCTAAATATCAATGCAACTCTAAGCTTCTTATGCAATATCTATTGACATAGTCAGGTATCTTGCAGATCACTCTAGCATGATCCTCACCGCTTGTCGGCCCTTCCCGGCCCTCCTGTTACCTTTCAGCCTTGATTATTGCACGACGAGTAGAGCCGAGATGCATGCGGGTTCTAGCTCGGAGGGAGTAGAGAAAAGCTCCGGGGGAGTAGAACGAACGTGGCGCAGCAGCAAGCTTGGAGGGAGTAGAAAACGCCAAGCTTATTTTTTAAAAATTAATTCGATACGTCGCAATTGCTTAGCAAATGCAGTTTAAAAAATTACTATTAATTATATAACAATTGCGTAGTATATGCTTAGCAAATGTTTTTTTTTAAAAAAAATAATAAAATTTTCTTTATCAACTATGTAGCATTTGCTAAGCAAATGCTTCTGCTAGACATTATAATTTTTCCGACGCTTGGGCCGTCTAATTTTAATAAAGATGTGGCTGAGCTCCCCCGGAGCTTTTCTCTACTCTCTCCGAGCTAGGACCCGCGTTTCTAGAGACCGTGGCTTGTCAGAGCGTGACAATTTTATTTTTGGTTTTATTACTTCTTTTAGTTTTTACGAATTTTTCTACGAAATATTATTAAAATTTTATATATTTTGCCTTGATATTAAACTTTGCTTTCCGCTTTATTCGAATATGTTTATCGTTAAATTTCCTAGAGTTATCCCAGTTTAAAGTATAAAGGTCAGAAATTCGAGGTGTGCAAATGGGGGGGTGTGCATTGGTACGTGCACCGCTCTACATGCTCAAGGGGCTCAAGCGGCTCAAACCCTTCAGTGCTTTAAGCCCTTTGAGCACATTCCTCGACTCAAGAGGGCTTAAGGTGCCAAGCCCCTTAATCACTTTGAGCCGGTCACGTGACCTTGGACCAGTGTTGGTTGCTTCTCGTCTGCACCTCGGGCCGTCCTTGCATGAGCGAAGCTTGTTGCTTCACAACAGTAGGTAGCGTATACCTACCGAACAGGGCGTTCCATCGAATATAACCGGGATATGCTCGGATGAATGGATCTACCTTGGTAGGACGCAACCTTACAGTGTTGCAGTGGCCGCCTGTGCCACGCGCTCCTGCTTGCCTGGTCCCTCATTATAAGTCGTGTTGGGTGCGCAGATTGCAACTGCATCGCCATGCTGTTTATTTCGGGTACCGTGTAGCCACAGGATACACGGCTGCATCCGCGGTCCAATCTCGAACCGATGTAGCCAAGTATCATCTCGTATCAAACTCGGTAGAATTACAATGTAGAGCACGGAGGAGAAAGTCCTTGCAGGTGACTGGCCAATCCTTGGTTTCGGATACCGAACCCGTGCTGAACATATCTAGTAAGCTGCCTGAGCAACAGAGCCTTCTAGGTGCCCCTCAGCTACTACTGAACCCTGGCCTACCTGACTCCCAGCCTAATGTTTTTGAGTTTGGTGTGAGGTGAGTCTTGAGCTCCGAAAGAAAGCACGACGTCGGATGCCAGCCACGCCAAAAGAGCGTAGGAGCTTACGACGAGTATGTAGATGCGCTCGAAAACATGAATCTGGGGACATCTCCCAGTAATCATCAACTCCGTCGTCAAAAGGCGCCCAGCTTCCACAGCGTTCCAAAAGGGCAGTTTAGTTTCTTACTGAGGTAAGTGCTGCGTATGAACGCGACTCAGGCGAGCAAGATGCCGAGAGCTGTGGCAGCTTTATCTAAGGGTGCCTTTCAAGCTCTTTGAATTGTTGCTACATGAAGAGTATGTTATTGATTCGATACTTCGCCCAAGAAATTCAGTGGTAGATCACTCGAAAACTGCGACGATGATACCCTGCCCGTCACCTGGCGGCTGATACATCCCTTCAACTGAGAGTCCAGCGGAGTGAAGAAGAGTACTCCGCTGGGTCTCCGTCCTCTCCATATCAGATGTGAGGATTAGCATCATGAGGTTCCATTCAGCAGGTAAAAGAGGGCATCCTGTATTGGGAAGAATAAAGTCATTGATGACCAGGTACGAATACCCCTTACTCATGGAGGCTTTTACGTTCTTGAGAATCTGAAGACACTCCTCATCAGCATAATCGTGCATGATGAACTTCATGAAGTAGATCCGTGCGCCTTGAACTGATAGTTAGCAAGCACGATTGTTGAGTTTTTAAGTAGTCTTACCCTCGACAGGAGACTCTTTAAAGAAGTCAAACGCGCGCTTTTGGGCCTTGACCGATAGGAACGTGGCGTTGTCGAGGACCGGCTGCTGGTCCTGAAGGAAGAATGGCCCTTTTTCATCGGGAAACTGACCCAAGAATTCCATAAGGTCATGGCCTCGGCCTCCAGCGACGTCGACCAGCAGTGGATCCTTGTTGCCCTGACGTCCAGCCAGGAGCTTCTCCCTGACTGGAAACCAACTTACACATGATGGGCGACTACCCCGGTCACCTTCAAAAAACGTATTCGCATCATCCCAGCGCTCCTTGTTCTCGGGCTTAGTCAGCCACGGGAATGTCGGGAGATCGGTACGGAAAGCAACCTGGAAAAGCCCGCTCTTGGGATCAGTAGGGTTTTGGTAGAGAGTCTCCTTGAAATACTTCGGGCCTTCAGCGATCGCTGGCATTGACTGGTCGTATCTGCGAGTGCATCAGTGGGGGACGCCTAGATTGTGTTTGACATGGTTAACTCATACATGAACTTGATCATGCCCTGAGTCACTCGATTCTGCATGTGAATGATCCATTGGGTGGGCCCATATAGGCCATCACCCTTCTCGGCTATATAGTCGGAGGCAGTAAGGACTCGAAGAAGTCGTCCTGCCATTTCGTCAGCGCCAATCACAGTGCTTAGGGTACTTCGCAGATGACGTAGCCAGCTTGGGGGGGACATACTGATCAGAATCACGTCGGCGCCGTTGCTCTCGGCGATCTCTCCAGCTGAGGTGCTTTCTTTCTTCGAAAGCATGGAAAAAGCATTTAACTGCACGCAAGTTCGAATGGCCATCTGTCGTGGAATAGGGGTATCTATGTTAGTCATCAAGCTCCCAGCACCCCGGAAGAACCTTATTCCGGCGCGCCCACAGTATATAGAGAGCTTCCTAGCCACCGCTCCCTAGAGCTCAATTCTAGTCAGACAATTATCACTTCCCACACTTTATGTTACCTTATCTACCGATCAGCCTAACTGTCACACCATCCATATGGCCGGCCAGGTGGTATTAACCTTCGTAGATTAGGTCACTAGTACAGCGTAAATGTATCGTACACTATAGGCAAACTTCATCAATCCATCTTCGGGTTTCTCGAGGGATCGAACGAGCTTTGTCGCTGCCTGCAACGCCTGTACTCTGAATGACTCGGAAAGCGATGACCCAGAACCCCCGGATAGTGATCTAATTACAGTCGTAGCCGCCTCGAGGGCCTCCAGTCTCGTCGAATCCGGCAGCATGATGAGTGGTGAGATGCTGTACGACACTGAGAAAGGACACCTGTGCGATAGCCGATGGCATGACAGTTGGTTCGTTGAGAAGAGCCCTAAATCCAGTGAACACTGGTAAGCAACTTGATTGAACTTGTGGCCGGCCTTATCAACTCCACCCGATTGTTGCGCTCCAAACGACCAACTGCATTTCAATGTTGGGTCAATGCTACCCTCACAGCCTGCTCAAACTACGTTATTGGCCAGAGCAGAGTATCAGCATGTTTAAATTAGGTACGCTATACGAATCCGACGTCAAGCAACCATACCTTCTCACTTGCATATATTGTCACCCCCTATTGTCCTCGCACCTAATTGCAGTGTGTAGTAGAAGGAACACTCCAATGAGTAAACCTGGCCGAAGGCGGAAGTGACTACCAGGGTCATGAACTCTGCGCCATTATTGGGAGCCTGCTTCTCGATGGCGCACGGCTGTAAGCAGAAACACATATCACGGCTGGCTCGGGCCCAACTCGCTTTTCCCAGTCACACGGCTCTATTCCCATCAAGCTATCTAACCTGAGTTCTGCGCGCTGCTCTGTCACTCCCAAGTCCTCGAACCAGTCCATAATACGGCTGAGACTGACTACACGACCACCCTATACGTTGTCTCTTGGGTCCTTGGAAGCTTGGTCATCGTTGTGACAACTGCCAGAATTCTGGGAAGAATAAGTAAGTTATGGCTTAAGTACTAGCCGGTTGTCAAAAGCATACCGCTTAGTATGTAAAAAGCAGTACGGCTGGGATGAGTACTAAAATTGTATACCGCAGTAGTTATCAAAAGGTCTGGCTGGGATGACTTTTCAATGGTGCTTGGGGCGGTAACACTTTATCCGGATGAACTGGCGAAGAATTACGCCGCTGACATTGTTACAATCCAGTCTTCGGCAATCATATGCTCGTCGCTCGTCACTGCAGGGCTTTCTCATGGCCTCGGCACGCAAGTATACCATCATCGCTCCGGTCATGTCGATCATCTCGTCCGGGAGTAGCAAGATATCCATCCTGATCTTCCTTACTCGATTCATGGATGTGACTGCCAGAAAAAGGCAAATCATATTTCTATGGGGCTTGTGCGCCATGCTGGTCATCCTGAACGTCTTCGCGATAGTGCTCATCCTCCGGTTTTGCGACCCCACAGCAAAACAATGGGATCCTAGCATTCCAGGGTCGTGTATCAACCCAAACCATCAGTATGCTTCATTTCTGAGTGCCTCTCCTTCCCTTCTACCGCTTTCGACGGGGTTGACTGATGGGCAGGCTCTACGGCACGTTCATTCAATCGTCGTATAAGTCAGACACCCAGGTCACGCACCACCCCCTTCATGCGCCACCACTATTTTTGTTTTTAAAAATCAAAGAAATTTGATAAAAATAAAAGGATTTATTATATAAGTATTTTAAGGAAAATAATTTATAAAAATACGAATTTTATTTTATTTTATATAATAAAAAGCTAGATATTAAATATTATCTAAATTAAGAAATATTTATATAAAAGTTTAAATATAACATATAAAATTATTAAAATATATAATTTGTAAATTTAAATAATAAATTTTGAAATACAGTGAATAGTTTTGTTTTAATATTATATATTAAAAATAAAAAAAACTAAATTCGAAATTAGAGGTTAAAAGTATTCAAGTTTTGCCAAGCCCCATACAAATTCCCCACACAAATCCCGACATAACGTCAAAACCATTACAAAATAACAAAAAAACTTTTAATAAATTAACCAAAAATATTTACAAAAAGTTTTTTATACGAATTAAAATTTTGATAGTTAGATTTATGATTTTAAAATCCGCTTTTAAATATATATATAATTGGCTGAATTATTAAAGCTTTTTAAAATAAAGTAACTTTTAACAAATATGTTAATATTTTCTATGAAGCTATGTTAATTTGGTACATTTTTTATTTTGACCGTAAAATATACGATATTAACGTTAATTTAACGTTATAAAATTATTGTTATTTGTTAATTATATAAAATATATTGTTATTTTGTTTTTCTTTTTTTAAATATTGTGTTTGTTAATTAGTTATAAATATACGGGTTTCCGGATTTTGTATGGGAAACCCCCGGCGCGTGAAGGGGGTGGCGCGTGACCTGGGTGTCTGACTTAATGCGCTCATGGACATCATTGTGGCTATTTTCCCTGCCTTGTTCATCATAAAGCTCAACGTAACCCTCAAAATGAAGGTTGGGTTGTGCTTTCTAATGGGGGAAAGCATCTTGTATGCATTCTGAAACAGCCACTGGGTGGCCTAGCTGACCAGAGTACCTAGTGCTGCCGCTGCCACGATTGCTAAGGTGTACCTAATCAAAGACCTTGATAAACATGCCGACATCACCTAGTTCTGGGCGCCTATCACCTTATAGTACACGTAAGTGATGCTCCTCTATCTTACACAACCGCACTAACCAAAGAAGCGTCGAAGTAAGAGCCCAGATTCGCATGACAGGCTTCGGCCAATACTAACCATAAATTTAGATGGATATCATTATCAGTTGGAACGATCCCTGCACTTTGGCCTTTGCTTAAGTTCTGTGTCAAACGTAACGGCAGCAGCTACAGTCCGTACAAGGTCGCTTCAGGAAACCCCGAGCACCCGGGAGGATCGGAAGCCTACCAGCTGGGCCCGATACGCAGCCGCCAGCCAGGGCCTATGACCAGAGCCCTTCAAGGGGTCGATGACATGCAGACGCTGCAAACATGGGATGACGAGAGGGGTTCATAAAAGATACTACATGTAGTACTGGTCTAGTTCAGCGTAAAGATTGCGTCATCAGTGGGCAGGTTCACTGGAGCTCAATTGTTTGAGGAGAGCGTAGATGTATTTGCGACCGAGTATGGAATGGCATACCGGTAGCGGGAGATGGGAACTGTGACAGCCGTTTCTGGATCGGAAGGATAATACTACCACATGCTTCCATACTGCATAATATGACAGTAGGAAACTCTACTTGCCCATGCTCCACATAGACTTTGAGACTACAACATCAGGCCTTAAGAAGATATCTAATATAATGCGTTCATACATCTTTCATTCTGAGCCGGTGTATATGTAGTTTCCTAATTGCTATGTCTTATTTATGTCCTATAAAAACGGAAGGGTATCGGATATGGAAAGGCCTGGAAGGCTTATAAGAGTCTGTGGATCTGTATACATCAGCTCATTCGCAATACCGTTTCCAGAGCCCTTTAAATGTATACGAACAGCTATGATGTCATAGAAAAGGGCACCCCTGGCTAGGGTCTTCGGGTGATTGTTATTCCCTTCCGGAGCCCTATATCAGTGGATCGCCCACAACAAGTGGGATCAACGCTTTCTAGCTTTCTAAAAGCGTCAATATATCCTCAAGAGCTGTGCACCTGATCCTTAGTAAGTATGACATATGACGTTATAAAAAAATCCAAAGTTAGCATCCTCGTGATCTGAGGAATATAAGTATATCCATATTTTCCTCGTTGGATAGACAATTAGCTAGATACATTAAATAGCAACTATTGTCCTATCTAATTCACCCTGAACGCTTCCTCCTATCTGCTCCTGATCTATTTCCTACTTCAATTCATCTTAGGACAATTCTTATTTATCCCTGAGCCTACCCTAGATGTTTCACATACAAAATTGTCCAAACATTCTCCTCCCTTTTTAGAGGGTAGCCTCATCATCCATTGCAGACCTCCTAGAAATGGTGCGTCTACTGATACGAGCCTTTCAACCATATCAGTACTGGTATATGTATGAGCTTTTAAGCACCAGCGTACCGCCCAGGATGAAAATGGACCAAGAGTTAGGCGACTGGCTGATTATTTTCTTACTTTTTATGGAACTGAATAGGTTGGGACAGGCTATCCGGTACTAGGATGGTGTCACACTTACAAGGGAGCAGATACACAGCTCTTGAGGATATATTGACGCTTTTAGAAAGCTAGGAAGCGGTGATCCCATTTGTTGTAGGCGATCCATTGATATTTGGTTTTAGGGCTCCGGAAAGGAATAACAACCATCCGAATGCCCTTGCTAGGGGGTCTTTTTCCATGGCAGATGTAATAGGGGTAAGGAGACGGGATTCTATCACAGAAAAGAACGCTGAGTGAACAGAGAACTAGGTTAGTTTCCTCTTCAGGTGCGAAAGCCCTGTGAACATTGACCCCCTTTTAGTCTTGAAGACGTATCCCGCTTTCCCCCATGTTCTGAACCAAAAATGAAGTAACGAAGTAACATTCTGGGCGGCTTAGGCTATATCGCAGCTACGCCGAAGACTCTATAGTTAACCGGTCAGCTTGACTCTGCCGCCTAAGTCAGGAGGGCAGCTTAACAGAATACCAATCCATACCAGTCTATTGTTAGATCCGGAGCCGCAGATAGTCTGCTCTTATTATAGAGCATTGAGAATTATGATAAATGAAGGTTGGATCAGTGAGATGGATTACCAAGTTTGAAGCTTTCAAACACATGCCCTCATTTTCCTTTAGTCCCGAAGAGCGGAGGTTATATAAGGAGCACTTTATCTAAGATATCGAACGTCCAGCGTCGAAGCGGTCAAATGTGAAAGAGCACACTCTTTCGAGACTAGACGTGGAGAGGGCCTCCTCTATAAGACGGCACCCCATCAACGCTCCACTGTCATAACCCAAGCCAGCTGGGCCTGCGAGAACGGTCCAGCCAAGATTACAAAGCTACGCTAGTTCAGGGTCACGTGATCAAGCGCTTAGCGGGTCTCAACTGAGCACGACTAAGCACGACTGAGCAGCACTGAGCAACCGTTTAACAAGGCTTTGCTAAATAGAGATAAGCAGTAATAAAGGGATTAAGATATATACGTTTATTATTTCCATAATTTAAAATAGTTTTAATTTGCAATATTTATTAATATTAATCGTTTACAATACGTTTTTACGTTTTTGATATTAAAAGATGTAATTAAGTTCTTTTATTGTTATAAAGTTTTACGATATTCCTGCTAAAATAAACCCGTACGATTAAGGTTTAATAATTAGTTAAACCGCATAATTCGTTATACGTTACAAATTTTTATTTAATAATACCGTTAAACTCTGAATAATATTTAATATTATCAAAATGTTGACCAGGGCGCAAAAAAACCCTATTTAATAACTTTAGGCCCAAATTCGAGAATTGGAAAAAAAAAATCCGACAAATTAGGGTTACGCCACTTGCCCAAGCCTTTTTCGCCTGTATAAAGCCCAGGAAGCCGGAATTTTACAATAGAAAAAGCAACTTTTAAACCTTTTTAATTTAGATACGAATTTACTTTCGTTTTTTAAATCTTAGTAACCCAGCGAATAAGGTCCTAGCAGTAAATACATACCTAACGGAAAATGCTGTTAATTGGTTTAAACCGATTATAAAAAATTTCCTAGAAATAGGAAAATCGGATAAAAAGAATTTTACCAATAAAATCTTTTCACTTTATACCAATTTCGAAAATAAAGCATGTAATAATTTCGGCAATCCGAATAAAAAACGATCTGCGGCCTAATAATTTTTATAATTCCAATAAAAAGGACTTGCGTCCAAGTACGCCGTAATCTTCAAAAGCCTTACGGCTAAGACAGGATAAAGAAATAACGAAACCGATACTTTTATCGACATATTTTATAAAGGGTTAAAGGATAATGTAAAAAATAAGATTATTCGGATTAAATAATTAATTATCCTAAACCGGTATATCGCAAAAATAATCAAGATTAATAACCGACAATTTGAAAAATAATAGAAAAAAAGAATAATATACCTTATAATCGGGGTATAATAAATTTAACTAGGAGTAAAAAATGAAACGTACCTTTTACTTTTTACGAAATAACGCCAGGACTTATAGAACTCGGCGTTACCCATAGATAAGATTGGAACCAAATTAAATGTTTTAATTATGGCAAAATGGGATATAAAGTTTACAAATACAAAAAACTCCAAAAACCATAACAAAATAATTGGATACCTATACCGGAAAAATAATCCAAAAATAATTAAGGAAATAATAGCAAAATTATTAACATAATCCAAGCCAAGTACGTATCAGCCCTATAGCAAAAGGTTCGATAAGGACTATTACGATAAAAAATTTAACGTAAAATACGAAAAGCTAGAAAGTTAATTTAATAAATATCGCGAGCACAGCAAAAAGCATTATAAGGATAATTACGCAAATACCAAAACTGGACAGAAGAAATCTATCTCGGAACCCCTAATTAATACGGTAAAATATACGCTATATACTGTCGACGACGAGAATATCTCGATTACAAAAAATGGAAATAGCATATCCATAAACGAATTACCCGGATGTATTATAAGGGATTCGACTTTTTAAACCGTACCAGAAATAATAAAAACGATAAGTAATAATATTAATAGCTTCGAACCATAGCCCCAGAAAATATCTAGCAACTGGCCGAAACAAAAAACTGGCTCGAAGAAAAATAACATTTGTAAAAAAACCCTTTTTGTTATTATAAATAATATAATTATTAAACGGAAAAAAATTAATTTAACGTACGATAAAAAAGCATTATTAGAAAATTATTACGGACTTTTATTTTCAATTAGTATTTATTATAGATCCCCAAAAAAGGAAAATTATTAAAAAAATATTAATTTTTAAGAAATCCTTAGAACAATAATTAGGATAACGCATAATGGGATGTAATCATAAATATAAGAAAATAATTTATTTAATAAAGAAAAAAATTACAAAAAAATCAAAAATAATTAATACGATTCGAAGGAAAAGTACGCCGGCAATAACGATAAATATAACAGCTTAACGCGTTAAACGAAAAAATATAAATAAGGTTCGATAAATTCGAACAGAAATTAAAGGAAAAAAATTACCTATAAAAAAGCCGCAAAATAACGAAACCTAAAAGAATTAAAGAGAATTCCCAAAAAGGGCTTTAAACGCGACGATAAAAGACGTTAATAACTTTATTACTTTGGAAATACGAATCGGAACGCATTAATATACCGCAATAATAAATTACGGGACTCTAAACGAGAATTACATTATATCAAATATGATTAATAAGTTCAAACTGCCATAGAAATATAAATTAAAATCTTATATTGCGACAAATACCGAAAATCAGAAATTCGCTTACGATAACGGAAAAATTATACGCGAAATTAATCACTTCGAGATTTTTGTTTAAAAACGATACCAAACGGTTAATTTCGATATCGTTCTATTTGGAAATTACGATATAATCTTAAAATTACCATAAATACGCCAATACAGAATGTTAATTAATAAAACAATTGGTCAAATAAGGTTCGCCTTATATCTTATAAACAAATAAAAAAAGAAAAAATTGAAATTTTAACATTTGATCGATAATAATAACAAATATAAATATAAAGATACGACAAAAACCTTACTACCTAAAAGGACAAAATAGAAAAAAAATAAGTATTAAAGAAAAATACGACGTATTGTTATTATTATCCGAACGAAATTAAAGCAATTAAATAACGATCTAAAACAACAAAAACAGCAGCCCGAAAAATCAGAAAATTTAATTAATATATTATCATAATACTACGAATATAAGCAACTTTTCAGAAAAAAGATCGATACGAAACTATTAGAATATAACAAATAAAATTATAAAATAATTTTTAAAAAAAAGACTTTCGACGAAATTTTACCTTATTTATAATCTTAGCGAAAATAAATTACGTATTTTCAAAAAATACTTAGAAAATCGGTTATAAAAAAGATAAATTCGACCTTTAACGTTACTAACAAAATACTCGATATTCTTTATGCTAAAAAAAAACGAAAAATTACAATTTATAATTAATTACCGATAATTAAACGATATTACTGTTAAAAATTAAATACCTTTACTCCTAATTACGGAAATAAAAAATTAACTTTACAGAACTAAATAATTCATAACATTCCATTTTAAAAATAAATATAACCTTATCCGGATTAAGAAAAAATACGAATAGAAAATAACTTTCAAAACGAAATATAGATTGTTTAAATATTTGTTTATATTAATAGAATTTACGAACGTACCATTAACCTTTTAACAAATAATAAACTATATATTACGAAAATACCTCGATATTTTCTTTATTTATTATTTTAACAATATTTTTATCTTTTCGAAAATAAATAAAATTCGCAAAATACGTTCATAAAGTTTTTTAAATTTTACAAAACGCAAAGTTACTTATTATCGTAAAAAAATTAATTCTATAAATAAAGAATGGAATATTTAAAATATATTATTATCCCAGGACCTATTAAAATAAATCCCAAAAAGATTGTTGTAGTTACGAAATAACAAACGCTAACAATAATTAAGGAAATATAAGCATTCCTTAGATTCGCTAACTATTATAGGAAATTTATTCAAAACTTTAACGGAATCGCTATATCTTTAACGAACTTTACGAAAAAAAAAAATCCAAATAGACGCTAAATACGGAAAAAGTATTTCAGGATATTAAGGATACAATTATTAACGAGCTAATATTAATTATGTACAATCTAAACCGCCCCGTTAAACTAAAAACCGATATTTCGAATTACGTATTAAACGTAATAATCGGATAACAAAATAATTAAGATAAATTGTACCTTATTATATTCTTTTTGTACAAGTTAAAAAAAAAACCGAGCTTAATTACGGCATTCCAGATAAAAAAATTATGGCTATTATTATAGCATTTCGCGAATTTAAACATTTTCTAAAGGAAAATTTATACCAGATTAAGATTTATACGGATTATCAAAATCTTACCTGATTTACTACAATTAAAAAACTTATAGAACGATAATTAAAATATGCAAAAAAATTAGCAAACCTTAACTTTGTTATTATCTATAAAAAAGCTTAGAAAATAACAAAGTAAATACTTTAAGCAAACGGCTAAACCTCGAAAAGAAATTGATCAAAATTAGCCACATAATTTTTAATACTATTATAAAAAGATATTTACGCTTAGAACAAATTGCGACAATTCGAGTAATACTTTTTAATATATACCAACAGATCTAATAGTATAACAATAATTTCCTAAAAGACCAAAAAACAAATAAAATATAAATTCAGAAAAAATATCAAAAAAATCTAATACGAAAAATATATAAATATTAATTATACGGATATCCAAAAATCCACAAAACTTTAAAACGTCTTTAATATATATATTCCTTTCCTAAAATAAAACTAATAATATAAAAAATTATACGGTAATATAATATTTATGCCAAAGCAAAAACTCGACGACATAAACTATACGGAAAACTATAGCTATTACCAGTTATAAAGCAATTATAATATTTAATTATATTCGATGTTATTATTAAATTTTCTATATTAAAAACTTTAGTTGCGGAAATACATTATAATAGCATTTTAGTAATCGTCGACCGATTTACGAAATTTTCCTATTTTTTACCATATTATAAAAATATAAATATAAAACAAATAATATATATATATTTTTAAATATATTTTCGGCATATGCGGATTACATATAGAAATTATTTCAAATAAAGGATCGATATTTGAATCTAAATTTTGGCAAAGCTTAATAATATAAATCGGCTTAAATTACAAATTATTTAACGTATTTAGGCCCTAATCGGATAAATTAACGGAACGAATAAATTAAACCTTAAAAACCTATTTACGATATTACATCAATTACGAACAAAATAATTGGATTAAGAAATTACCAATTATATAATTGACTTATAATATTAATTATTACAAAAGCATCAAAATAATATTAGCAAATGCAAATTTTAATTTTATTCTAGAAATTTACAAAAAAATACGTAATAACGGTTCGATTAATATCAAAATAATTCTTACGTTAAAACAATTACGATAATTACAATAGGAAATAAAAACAGAATTAAAATTCGTACGAAATCAAATAAACAAGTATTATAATTAGAAAAAATTAAAAAAAATTAATTTTCGAAAAGGGGAAAATAATTTTCCTTATTACCAAAAACATTTAAATAAAACGATTTAATACAAAACTCGATTTTAAATATATCGATCTATATAAAGCTATCAAGAAAAATCTAGAAAATAATTATTAATTAAAACTTTTACCAAAAATTAAATTTTATCTAATTTTTTCTATTTTCTTATTCGAATTAATAACGGATATAATCAAAATATATACGGTACAAAATAATATAAAAATAAAAAACGAACAAATATACAAAATAAAAAATTTTTTCAACATACGAAAATAAAACGGACTTACCCAGTATCTAATCAAATAAAAAAAGCACCCGGATTCCGAAAATATCTAAGAACTCGCCAAAAACCTTATTAGCGCTTAACGCTTATTAAAGGATTTTCATTAATAATAACGAAACCACCGGATATAATTATGTCCTAATTAACGTTTTCCAGCAGCCAGGTAACGCTAGGCAACTCAAAGAAAAAAGCCAAGGCGGTTAAAAAAACCTCGGCGTTGGCCTGCTTTTAACGCTCCTGCTTCTTTAGCTCCTCCAACAACTGCAATTCTTACTAAACCATTTTAACTTTTTTCGAATGAAAAAACGCTTTTTATTTTCGAAAACAGATTAACCGCATAATGGTTTCGTTCATTTTTTGTTAATAACGTTTTTGCAATTCTAGGAAACGTTCCTCTGCAAACACCTTTTTACGTTTTAAACGTTAATTCTCGGTACGAACATTTTTTAAGGAAAATAAAAAAATGCCGTTATTATCGCAAAAATAACTACGTTTAACGTATACCTTATATTTGGAAATGTTCTCCATTATTTCGTATTTTTAGCCTTTAAAAACATAAAAAATACGGTATAATTTCAAAATTAAAATCGTTAAAAATAAAAAGCAGATTTTGACATCGCGTAATAAACGAAAAAATTTGACGACGATTTTTAATAACGCAGGCCGACATCTTAAAGGAAAAAAAGCTTACCAGAAAAGAAAAAAAATTTTAAGAACAAAATTTAAAGAAAAAAGAGATCATATTATAACTTAAGCCAACTAGGCCTACGAAAACGGTCCAGCTAAAATTACAAAGCTACGCTAATTTAAAGTTACGTAATTAAACGCTTAACGGGTCTTAATTAAGCACGACTAAGCACGACTAAGTAGTACTAAACAACCGCTTAACAAAGCTCTGTTAAGTAAAAATAAACAGTAATAAAAGGACTAAAATATATACGCTTATTATGTCCATAATCTAAAATAACTTTAGCTTGCAACACTTATTAATACCAATCGTTTGCAATACGTTTTTATGCCCTTGGTATTAAGAAACGTAACTAAGTTCTTTTATTACTACAGAGTCCTACGATACTTCTACCAATATAAACCCGTACGACTAAGGTTTAATAGTTGGTTAAACCGCATAGCTCGTCACATCCACCCTCTTAACGCGCCAGCATTTTCCCATACAAAATCGTCAAAATCACTATATTTTTAAAAACACGTTAAAATTCGAATAAAAATCAGAAAATCAGCGCCATTCAGAAATATTATTAACGTTAAGCCTTTTACGTAATAAAATATTTCGAAAATTATTATAATTACGCAGTAGTTTTTAAGATTTTCTAATCACCGATATAATATACTTATTGAAAATTTATAAGTTTTTTTAAAATTCAAGATATAACAAAGAAATTTTATATATTATTTTTTATAACTGTAAATACCATTCACTGGTTATTATGTTCGAAGCTACTGAGTAAAGCATTAATTGTATAAAATATATCGTGTAATAATTTCCTATATATTTATCAAATATTCTGAAGTTAGAGTAAGAGAAACAATATTAAAATGTTAAGAACTAGTCTAAAACTTGTCTCGTTTTCTTTAAAAAGAAATAAATAATAATTTGCTATATAATAATTATCCTGTAACGATCGAATAGTAATCACGTAAGAATAATATTTAGACAACTTAATATCTTTTTAGCAGAGCTTATATTTTTTTTAAATTTTTAATACAGTTTTTTTCTTTTAAGTCTTTACTCTTAAGAACTTAAAATCGTGAAAACTATAGATTAGGTATATTATTCGAAAAATACTCAATATAGTATTTATTGTACAAGTTATATCGTGTAATAATTTTCTGTATATTTGGCTCAGTTTAAAAAAAATGAGTTGAACGCAAATATATTTTGTATAAATCGTAAAAAAAGTTTTATATAAAAACGTTTCAAATATAAAATGAATTAAATAAAATTATAACTACATAATAAATCAATCAACTAAAAGTTACATTGTTTAAATATATAACTAAGGTGAAAATTTTTTAAATTCTTAATATAATGTATTTTCTTCTTTAAAGTTTTAAAATATCTTATCGTATTCGATATTAATAAATGTAATTTATTATTATATATTTTCAAAACTCTTCTAGAAAATTATTTTTCAGTTAGATTAATTTTTAAAACAAATATAACAAAGGTTTTATGTTTTTATTTTTATAATTTTATTATTTTGCTATAATTTTTAATTAATATCAAACAATAACTCAAATATAACATATAGTAACGCGTAAATAGTGTTAAAATTATGATAAAAGTTTTAAATTTTAAAACGAAATTTCTAATTAAATTATATAATTTGTAAAATATAAGTAAACACTATATTATTTATTCTTATTTATTTTTAACCGGTTTGTTAATAAGTAATATAAAATTTTAAGTATTCGAATTTATTAAAGATATATAATTTATAAAAGTTGTAAAATTTAAAGTCTTTAAAATAAAATCTTTTAAAATATTATAACATGTAATTCGAAAAATATTTAAAAAATTTATTATATCGTTATCGAAATTACATAATAAAGTATTTAATTATAAGATTTTACGGTTTAGTTATAAATATTTCTTTGTTTATCTAAGATATATTTAGATTTAAGCTATATTTTTATAACGGCTAACAGTTTAACTATTTATCAAATCTATGTCGTAAAAATTTATATTAACAAAAATATCGTAGAATTTTAAGCGATAAATATGATAACTGGTTACATCGCGTAATATCATAAACATTTTAAATAATAAAATTTTATTACAAATTATTATTATTTAAATTATAAAAAAGTATATGTAATTATTGTAATTTGTTGTTTTTTATTAAATCTAGTTTTAAAAACTTTACGATTAATTCTGTCCAATCTGAATTTAAAGACTTTGCAATCGATCTTATTGAATTATTATATAACTTGACCTATTTAACTTATAAATCCTTGTTGTGATCGTTTTCTAAGGCCGCACTTTATCAAATTATAATACAATTTTCTCTTTTTATAATTTTCGTCTCGAAAACTTTTCTTTTTTTCTTTAAATTATTCTTATTTTATTTATTATCTCAGGCTGCATTGAAAAATCAACTAACAAAAATAATAAAAAATCAAATATCTTATTTAAATTTATTACTTTTCGTATTGTAAATATATCTGTATATTCGTATTATATAAACCGTAGTTTATTAATTTATAGCGCGTTTATTTTAAATTTCTCTGAATAGGAAAAATATATAGAGAGAAACTAAGTCTTTTAGGATTTTAATAGCCTTTTTACCTTTTAACTAAAACGTCTCGTTTCTAATTATTTACGAACCGAATTCGAACTCGAAAAAGCGAGAAAAAAAGTAATACAGACGTAAGCTAGAGTTTCTCGTTTTTGAAAATAAAAGAAATTATAGGCCGATCGTATATTACGTATATTAATTGGAGGTTTATAATTCTTAAAGGAATTAAACGATTTAAAACATAAAAAGAAATCTAAAAATAAAAATAAAAATAAATAGCATATTATGCAAATACTGTGCTTGACATTATCGCGTTATTCTATTCATTAAGATTAAAAGATATCGATTAAATTTTTATAAACGTAATTAACTAAGATAATTTTAGTTCTAGCGATATTACTATTAATATAAGTTTTACAATAAGCGTTAAGTATTTATAAAATTCTTTACAAATTTCTAGATATTCTCGAAATTTGAATAACTTTTCTATTTAATTAAGTACTAAGTAAGTTCGATTTTTTCGCATATTAAGAAATTTTCCTATTTTGTATATAGTTTTATTTTTTATATTTACGTTATTCCTTTCTATATAGACATTAATAATATACTTACTAAATAAAGAAATATATAAAATAAAATAAAATCTAATTTTTAGTAAAATCCTTAATTAGTAATTGTTTTTTAAACTTTTCTTGGTAACTTTATATAGGCTGACATATTTAAAATCGAAATTTTTGCAGAGTTTTTCTGTTTAAATATGTTTTGTAATAAGATAAATTATTTTTCTCTTTTAAAAATTTAATTTCTTTAAAATGTTTAAGTTCTAATAGTTACTTATATAATTACGTACGAATTTTAATTTTAATTTTATTTCTTGATGTAATTGTTTAAGTTATTTTAACGTAAATATTACTTTAACGTTAACATATTTATCGTATACGTCTTTGTAAATATCGAATATAAAACTAAATGTTACTTTTATTAAAATTGTTTAAATATTTTTATAGTAATTAGAATTATATATTGATTAAGTTATAAATAATTTTGTACTATTATATATATATATCGAATATATTTCTAAAAAAGATTTATGCTATATATTTGGTTTTAATTTTTTTAATAAGGTAAAAAATTAAACTAATTTCGGAAGTTTATTAACAATTACGAATATATTATTATAATATCCTGTTACCACCTCATTTTCGAGTAAAGGAAATTTAGTAATAAAATTTATAATAACTAAATTCTATAATCTTTTTAAAACAGGTAATAAACATAATTTTTCGCAAAATTTAAATGGTTACGTCATAATCTTATTGTAAAAGTTATATTAACGTTGAACTTTTTAAATTATTATATTTATTTTAAAAAGATGATAATTGTATTAAAATCGTTTTAAATTTTTATAAATTTCTGAATTTATATATAATTAATATTCGTATATATAGCGTATAAGGCTTATCAATTACTTGCCTAAAATTTATAGCCTATTTATTTTTTCATTTTCTAGTAAATTATCGTCATATTCTTAAAATTTTTAATATATATTGTACAATATTATCCGTATTATCGTAAATTGCTATAAATATAAATATCTTTCCAAAGTAATATTGAAAATAATATAACCAAATTTAATCAATTTTTAAGATTTAATTACTTATTTAAAATATTTATTTTATCGTTTTTATAATATTTTTAAAATTGATAAAGAAATCCAAGTTCACAATTTTCTTACGTATTATAATTATCGTTTTATAATTTTTTAATTGTAAGAATATATATAAAATTTTAATAATCAGTAGAAATTTAAATTTAATAAGGATTTCTTTAAACAACAATTTAAACTTTCGAAAAATTATAATAATAACTATAAATTCTTTATCTAGAATAACGTATTTAAAATCAATTCTTTTTAATTTATATAAATAAAATGTAATAAGATACAATTTATCTTAATCATTTTATTATATAATTATTGTGCTTAATTTATAATTAATATTAATTTATTAATAATTACATTTTTGATTTTTTGGAACGTTTTTTCGTTTACTGTATTTATATAATTCTTTTCTTTTTTAATAATATTAATTAAAATCATAATATTATTATTAAAGTTTCGAATAAATTTCGTATAAAACTTAACAAATTTAGAGAATATTTTTACCTTTTTAATTATAATTAGCGTTTATTATTTCGTAGTTATAACGACTTTTTAGAATTTATTTTAATATATTGCGAAATAATAATATATCTCAGATATTTTACTTTTTATTAATTAAATTATTTTTATTTTTATTAATTACTAATATCGTATTTTATAAAATATTAAAATCGTTATAAATATATCTTATATATATTTTTTTCGTAAACGAATAAATAAAAATATTATCGAAATAACATATGATAAAAATATTAAAATAAGCTATATCTCGTTTTAAATTACATGTTCTTATTTATACCCTTTTTAACTTTAATAAAGTTATATTTATTTTTAAAAGCGAATATTATAAAATATTTAATTTAGAAACACTGTTTTTTATCTTAATTACTAATAGTAATAATATTTATTTTATGATAATATTATTATTTTATTACTTGTAATTAATTATAAATCGCAATTTGTTATTTTTCTTATATATAAAAAATATAGAGTTACTTATGAATAATTTCGAAAATTGAATTTATATTTTATTATCGACTTTTCAAATATTTTTAAAACCGCGTAATTTATTTTTGTTAAAAGTATAAATAAAATAAAACTGCATAAATAAACCTTTTTTTAAATTATTTTACAATTTTATTCGTTATATTTTTAATTTTTTATTTGTCTTTTTTAATTATTATTTATATTTATAATTTTATAATAATACATTAATTAAAGATTTTAAGTTTAACGTTGTTATTTTAAATCTATATTTATTTAAATAACTTTTACTTTAATAACAATAATAATAAGTTGTATTATCTTAATACGTATTTTTTTATATTTTATCTTTTTAAGTAATAAAGTATTTATCGTATTTTTATATCTATATTCGTCGTTATTTTCGATTAAAAAATAAGATTTTCGATTTTGTTTTTTATTATCAGAAAATAGAATAAATTTACCTAGTTAGGTCTTTTGTTAATTTAAATTTTTTATTAATATATCCATAATAATTCTAAATTCATATTGTAATTTCTAAATAAAACAATATCGACATCGCTTAGTTAATATTATTTTTAAATAAAAGTTTCAATATAATTGATTTCGCGGTAAATTTTTCGATTATTGTAAGCAAAATCTTAACTTACGATATTTATAATTGTACAAAACTTTAACTTATATTTCTATAATAAATTAAGCTGATTAATAATATTTATTATAATATCATTTCCGTATTGAACTCTGTAATCTAGTATTATAATATAATAATACGTTTTAATTCGTATATTTAAAGTAATAAAGTTATTAATAATTCCTATTATTATATCTAAAACATTTTTAATTTCTTTTGTTAATTCTTCTAAGATTCGTTATTTTGTAGCTTTTTTGAAAATAATTTTTTTCTTTTAATTTCTTTTGCAATTCATTAAACTTTATTTATATTTTTATATATAATACGTTAAGTCACTATATAAAAATATTTGTCGACATATTTAGACTTTCAATTATATTAATCTTTTTTAATTATTTTTTAATTTCTTGTCTAGTTAATTAAAATATTATTTCTATTAATATATAATATTTTATTAAACTCTTTATATCTGGTTGTTTTTCTAGCAACATTTGTAAGTAAATTATCAATTTCTTTTAATATATTTTTCGAAATTAATAATAAATATAAATAAAGAATAAAATTCTAAAATAATTATTAAGTCATATTTCTTTACAGTATACTAAATTAACTTTTTTAAAGACTAATAATTATACTACTTAAAATATTAACAATGAATTTACAAATATTATTTTTTGTTGTATTTTATAAAAAGTTTCATTTATCTATATAATTTTACACAATAATAATTTGAAAATATTAATATTATTATTTATTTATTTCGTTATTTTCGATTTAATTATGAAATTCGAATTCTTCTTAAAATATATCTACGATTCTTTAATTAATATTTTTTTTAAAAAATGTTTATATGTAGAGTAATTGTATTATCTATAATATATAGCGTATATTTTACTATATCGATTAAAGATTCTCGAACAATATCTTTTACTTCTTTTTAATTTTTTAATCATTTGTTTAAAGTATATTATTATTTTTCTAACGTTTTTTTAAATTAATTTCCAAGCTTTTTATATCTCGTATTAGGTTTATTAACGTAATAACTCTTATTTGTACTAAGCTCGAATTATATTAATAACTTTCTTAATATATTTTTAAATTATTCTTAAACTACTTTTCTTATATGATTATCTAGTCCTTTTATCGTAATTGTTTAAGCTTTTAATACTTATAAATCTTATATCTTGTTTTACTAAAATTAAAACATTTAATTTAACTTTAATTTCGTTTATAAGTAGTATTAAATTCTATAACTTTTAATATTATACTATAAAATATAAAAAACGTATTTTGTTATATATAGTTTAACATAATACAATTAAATTATAAAATATAATACCTTTTTTAAATCGCTTTTTAAACTATTAATTATCGAGTTTAATTATTTTTACAATATATTTATTCAATGTAATTTATTATTTAATTAATTTAATTATATTTTTATATTACTATTTAACTGTTTCATAAAATATATTTATAAAAACGTTAATTTTGTTATTTGTCTATTTAACCTCAATTATAAAAAATTTAAAAATAATTATATAATTAAAAGTCAACCCTTTTTATTGCAATTAAAAAGTTTATTATTCCGCAAATCGTTTTTTATATAGATTATCGAAATTATTATATAACTTGTTTTTAAAATTGGTATATAAAAAGAAATTTTCTTTAATAATTTTTATTCAATTCGTTTTTTAAATAATATCTTATAACGAGTTTAAATTAATTAATCGCGTTTTTTGTAAAGTACGTTCTTATAGTTAAAACTTACTTCGTTCGCTTATTAAGTATAAACAAATCGAAGATAAATATATATTTAAATAAGCAAAATTCGAAAAATGGTTTTTTATTATATAACTGCGGTTGTTTAAATTTCATCATAGTAAAAAAAACTTATATAAATAAAATAACTTTAATTATATTATTAAATTAATACATTTTTGCCTCGAATTTTTAAATTCGAATATAAAATTATAAAATAAAAGTTTTTAAAATATTATTAACATTTTAATAGTATTAATTATTATTTAAAATTTGACTATGTTTTTGAGTAAAATCTTATAACGTATAATAATTAATACTTTGATTAATTATTAAACTTAAGTTATTTAAATTTATATTAATAAAAATATAGTAAAAGTTTAAAAGTTAAATATAATAATTACGTTTTATAATGTTAAAAATATTTTAAATAATACGATTTTATTATAAATTAATATCAATTAGCTTACAGAAATAAATATATCTATATATTGTAATATATTGCGTTTTGTCACATCCGGCTGTAAAAGCTTTGCGATCAATTTTGTCGAACTATTACGTAATTTGACTCATCTAGCTCGTAGATCTCTATTACGACCGTTTTTTAAGGTCGCATCTTATTAGATCGTAACAATGTTTCAGCCTAAGCTAAGTATATAGAAAATTATTACACGATATAAATTGTACGAAAGATATTATATCTAGTATCTTCGAATACAATATATACAAATTACTAAAAACTGTATAAAAGGTGTTTCAATATATATATTCAATTTTATAGTTATAAGACTTATAAATTTACAATTAATTAATCAAATATAAGTTATACTTTTTAGTAATATAATTTAAAACGTCTTTTTAATACTATTATTAAAGCGATAATACAAGAAAACTAAACTTGAAAAATTAAACCTCTCTTTAAATATAAAAGTAGAAAAACTTTAAAATAAAAGAAAAGCCATAATATATCGAAAGAACTATATTAATATAATATATTTTATAAAATATAAACGTTTCTTATTTTTGAAAATACGTGAAATTTTTCGATTATTTCTTAAAATATTCCTTATTTTATAAAAAGCGTTAGTAAAATAATTTGATAAAAAACATTATAACAAAAATATTATAATATACAAAATCCTTAATTATTATATATTATATATTCAAAGACGTTATCGTTAAATTTTTAATTATATTTATTTCGTTAGAAAATATTCACCGGTTATCGAATATTTCGAAATAAAAATTAATTTCAATCTATAATAATATCGAAACGAAAATTGCTTAATTATTAGAAAAACGTTAAAATATTATCGATATTTTGTTTATCGTTTTTGTATATTTTTAGTTGCTTTTTTCGAAACTCTAACTTCTTATATAGCAGTATTAATAATATATATATTTACTTTTTATAAAAATTATAAGAAAACAAATTTACAATTTAAAATAATAATGTAATTATCTAATAAAAAATTTAAAAGACGGAGTTAAAAAGTATTAGTATTAATTGTAAAGAATTCGATATTAAATTAATAGCAAGTTAATTATACGATTTGTTATAAGACAATGACGAAGAAAATTTATATTTTTCTTATATATTTAATATAAATAAGGAAACTTTATTTTTCATATTAATTTACGTTTTTAAATAATTTGGTATATTAATAAAAGATTTATGAAAACAATAAAAGTAAATTTTCTTCTTTATAAAAAATATAATTCTTTTAAAAAAGTTTAGATTTGTTTTTACTTGCGATTTTAATTTAAGTAAATTTCTAAAACGCTTTTACGAAATAAAATAAAAACGTATAAAAGAAGTCGAAATCCTATCGTTACGAATTAACAGTATTATTTTCGAATAAAAGTAAAGCATAAGATTTACTTTTACTATAACCTTATTATTATTTCAGAAGATAACGTATTTATCGATGTTTTTTTTTAAAAACTTTATCGATTTGTAATAATACGCCGATATACAAACTATATATCACAGTTTTAAGTAGCACGTAGTAGATATATAGAACAGAACAAGGCGGTTAGTACTCGAGGTGACAATGTTCCACTTTTAGTAGTATAATAGTTAAACTCTTATTGTTCTATGCCGTAACACTGTAGCTATAATATAACAAAAGTACGAAATTTTGCAGACGATTTTAAAGTAAGCTATTAAAATAAAAAAACAATATTATAAAAAATTTTTATAAAATACGTATTTATTCTTAAAAGGACCTATTTTAAAAATAGTTAGAAAAGATTTATAAAATATTATATAGAAAAAATAAAAAGTTAAAATAAAAAAAAACCTGCGCCTAGAAATATATTTCATTATTAATTAATAAAGAAAATATATAATACGCTATATAAAATTTAAAAAGACAAATTATGACAAATATTTAACAAGATATATATATACGAACGTAAAAATAAAAACGTTTAATTAAAATTAAAATTATATATATTAAAAGCAGTGTATCTAAGAATAGTATTGATTTTTTTTCCCAATAGAAATCTCCGTATTATAATTACTTCGCCGCAAATTTTCTTTAATATATTATTTATTTAAAAGAATTATACGGAATTTTAATTTATTATTAATTATTAATTATTTTATTTGTTATCACATTATTTCGACGTTTAAATAACTATAAATTATTAATTATAGCATATAATAAAGCGATTCTATTAACACTTTTAAGTGTAAAAACTTAAAACAGATTTTTTTATTAAGAGTTAAAAGAAAATATATATTATTTAAAAAAAGATTAAGTATTATACAGATTATTTTTACGTTACAAATACGAGGTTATTATGTAGTAATTATTTAATAAACAATTATTTATTTCTTTTTTAAAGAAAAGAGACAAGTTTTAAATTAGATTTTAATATACTCGTATTGTTTTTTTTCTTTAATCTAAAAATATTTAGCAATAAAGTAAGCTAACTTTTTTAAAAGTTTTAGTAATCTTTTTATTAGTTGTCTTAAAAATATTTTATAAATAATTTCGAATATTTGTTTATTAGATTTACCATTATAAATATTTGATTTAATATCGGGAGATTATAGATAGTTATAATAAAGATTTGTAATATAAAGATATTATTAATTTATATATATAGATTAGTAAATATACAAATAATAATCAAATGATTATAATAGTTGGAGTTCGTTTGTTCGTATTTAATATGGTTATATTTGTATTCAAAAAGTAGGTTTTATTATAAAAAAGATTTTTTTTTAAAAAAAAGCTTATATGTTTATTTCTTAAAAACGACTTTTATTAAATATAATATAGCTCGGTATAAATATTTATAAAATTAAAATATATTATTTATAAAATAAGAGTATTATAAACTGTTAAAATTAGCACATTGCGAAGAAATAAAAAATTAAAATAGTAATTATACGTAAAGTAATATACAATTAAATATATCTAGTTATATAGCTTAACCTGGTTTATTATATATATATACTCCCTTTCTAATAACACAGTGGTCGTGAGCTTAGATGTCTCGTTTCGCTTGATGTCGGCCTGGGCAATCAACAGCTTGCGAGAGACGGCTGGTTCGAATTCCGCTTACAACAACGCGTTCTAGGCCGCCAACTTAGTGTACGAACTATTTGGAGCTTCGGCTCCTAACGTGTCGGCGACAATTGAAGTAGTTAGAGGCGCTTAAGCTTGGGGCAAGCTTTGGAACCAATCAAATTTATCGTGTACGTAATCTATTTGTTTGTCACCGTGCTCTGGATTCCCACTGGTTTTTCATTTAGCCCGCCTAGAGGTACGGTTTTTCGAAGATGCTCTCCGGTTGCGTTTGTACAATTAGACGCGTATATATAGTGGAGCAGATTAGCACATAGCTAGATACCTTAATTGCACTTTATACATTATATATATATGTTTAATTATACGATGTAATAGAAAAGCACTTTTAAAAAAACGGTACCTATAAATAAACCGGATAAAAAACAATATAAAAATTATAATTACTTTTAAGGTTTATCTTTAGAGTTTATTTTTACGGTTTGTCAAGTAAAGCTTTATCTTTTATAAGTTATATTGTCTATTTTTAAGAATTCTATTAAACTAGCTAGTAAGTATAAGATTTATCATAGTTAAAGCTTATTAACAACTACGTATTAGTCGGCTTTAAAGTAAGACTTTATAGTACAAAGATATAATTTATTCTAATCGTAAAAACTCTAAATTAAATATCTAAGTTAGAAATATTAAATATAAAATTTATCGTAAAAATTATATCGTATAATAATTTTCTATATATTAAACTTAAGAAATATTTTGAACTTAAGTATATCTTGTTTATTTATTTAATTATAATTCAATTACAAAATACGATATAATATTTTTAACATAACTATAAGAATTATTATTATAATATAATTAAATTAAAATAATATATATAATATACTTCAAAATATAAGAAATAAAGCATTTATAATATTAATATAAATAATGTTTTAAAAAAGAAAAATATAAACTATTAAAATATTTGTTTTATAAATGTATTTTAAATTGATTTAATGTACTTGGTTTTAAAAATAAAAAGAATATTAATTTAATTATGAAAAATGTTATCTAAAAATTGATAAAATTGATATGCTATTATTTTTGTTCAAAAAACTTATATTGTTTTGTAAATATTTACGTATTGGTAAAATAATATTAAAAATATATATTATCGAATATATATTAAAAATAGTGAATTATAAATAGATTTTTGAAACAAAATATAATCATTTTAAATATTTAATAATAGTTTTTAAACTTTTTGATATTTAAATTAAATTATAAACATAAATGAATTAAACGTTATTATATTTAATAACTAAGTGTACGCTGATTTATTTTATTAATATACGAATATATATTAAATATTTAATAAAATATAAATAATACGTTTTATTATGGCATGAGAATAAGAGTATAGCTATTATACTACTAAAAGTAGAACGTTGTTAGCTCGAGCACTGACAGCTTTTTCTGATCTATATATCTACTAGGTGCTACTTAGGACTATAACAGGTTTATAAAGTTTAAATATTATATATTGTTTTGATTTTCATAAGTATATTTTTATAGATTAATATTAAAAGACTTAGTACAGTTCTTAAACCTTTAATATTTATTAACGTTTTTTATCTAACTTTTTATTTATAAATATAATATTTTAATATTTAATAACACTTGTATTTTCGAAATCAATATTCGAAATAATTTGTTATATTATAAAATATAATAATTTCTTAATTATTGTAGACCTGTTTAAAAAGTCGTGTTATTTTATTAAATATATCTAACGTTTTATTGAAATTATTATAAAGCTTTAATTTAGAAATTTGACAATAAGAATAAGAATTTATTGTTAAATAACTAATACAATTAGCTTAATTTATTACGATATATTTCGTTATTTCTTTTAGTCAAAAACGAATATTTTAAATAATAATTAAAGTTTTTCCGACTTAATAAAAACGAAAAAAAATATCGAAATAGTAAAAATATTTTTAAAAATAGAATTATTTCAATTTAGTCTTAAATATATAAATACTTTATTAATAACAAATAAACTTAGATTTACAAATTTTAAATTAATTAAAATTATAAATTATACATTATACACTTTTCGTTTTATGTTATTAAAATGTTAATAATGTTGTTTATAGAGTAGTATTATAAGAAATATACTTTATAATTGTTCTACTTTTTAAATTATATCTGTTATGACCTAATTAATTATAATAGACTTCTAGTATATATATAGCTATAAGTACTAGGATGATTACCAGAATTGTAATCATTTCATCCATCTTTTGCTTTAGTAGCGCAGCGATATAAGATGTAGTTATTATAATAGTAAAATATAATTTTTTTTAATAAATTTAGAAACTAAAACAATTTTTTAAAAAAATTAATTAAAACCAGTGAAACGATATTTGAATTAAAAGATAAAAACATAATTTATATATTATATATTACAGTTTTATACTTAAAATTATTAATTAATATTATAATTAACTTACATTACCTTATTTCAATATAGCAAAAATATATACCTGTTTAATTCGCAATTATTTTTATTAGTAAAAACTTAAAACAATATTATATTTCTTTTATTAAAAATTCGTAGTGATATTAATTTTCAATTTCATTTTTGTAAAAATTAATATAAATTTTATTATAGTTTTACTTTTACTAATGAAGATATATAGCAGAAAACAATAAAGTTATTTTCGTTATATTAAATAAAATCACGAAAGATATTTATTTTATTTTAATAAAAATCAAACTTTTCGTTAATAATGCAATCGAATTATTATATTATAATATTTTAAATAACATACTTCTGAATTTCTTTTAGGCATTGTTTATAAATTAAAAGATATTTAATATAATATTTTAGGCATAAACGTAGTAATATCTAAATTAAATATAGTAAATATAGTATATATTACTTATATATGTTAAAGACAATTATTATTATTATTTAGCGTTAAATATAGTATTTGATTATATCTAGTTTGAATATAGTTTATAATAATTTACAAATAATAAATTTCTTATATTAGTATATATAATTTTATAAAGTATAAAAAAATATATAAAACATTATAATAAGAACTGTTTTATAAAAAGTTTTTGTTACGGCGCTGTACGTTTTTTGAGTTCTTAGAAGATATTCTGTCATTGTACGAGAAAAAAAAGAAAATTATTTAGCAAGCGCGTAACGCTTGCATATATATAGCGAAACGGCGGCTTAAATAAGCCGCTTTATTAATGCCGTAACAATAACCTTTTTTTCTTAGGGCAATTATCCCTAATTACATAAAAAAAAATATAAACGTTTTTCTCGAATTCGAACCTTAGCTAACTGGTGGCGTACTAGGTGTCGCAAAGTATCGTAGCGTTAATATGGCATACGCGCGATACAGCCGAAATGGAGCCGCGTTAATAGCCGGGTGGCGGGATGCCGTATAAAAAATGTATAACGCCAATTTCGGCACGAAAATAGTAATATTATCGTACGAGATATTATTAATCCGACTGGATTTTGCCGCATATCCGCTTTTACCGTTTTCGCGATATAAATACCAAATTTCCTCCCAGTTTTTGTTCCTTATTTTTTTCGTTACTATAACGATATTTTCTCGGCCTTATATTATTTACGTAACGCTCGTTTATGCGAAATAATTATGTATAATTTATTTCAAATATTTTTTTTAAATTATATTCCCGATATTAAAAAAATGCCTTTTTTTAATTATCGTTTCGCGTCGGCCGTAATGGTAAAATACATATTTTATATTAAACGCGGAAAAATATGTTAATTAATAAATCGTATATCTTATAATATTGGCGTTATATTTATGAGATATTATTATTATGTTAATTTTTCGATATATAATCGGTAAAAGGCGTGCAGGACGATTTTCTGAATTTGGATACCTTTTTTTACTAGGTAGATTTTTACTTCGACGTCAACCGTAACGACGACGACGAACCGATCCTCGACGACGGCAACGAGACGTATGCGTACCTTAACGGTTTTCGTCAGAAATTTTGCAAGGTAATATTCCGACTTTATACCGTTTTTAAAGCGGCCGAAAAAATTTACCGTACTGTATTTAATATAACGGGCGCGAAAAAAAAGGTTAATATTATTTTTAATTATAGTTGTATTTTTAATATTTTTTATAAAAAAATAAAATTGTTTATTTTACGTAAGTTAGCGTTCGGTAAGCCTTAATATAATTTATAATCCTTATTTTATAAGTATTACCGTAAATATATCGAAATATATATTTCGTAATAATGCGATATTAACTTTATAATAATAAAGTAACGCCTTAATTACTGTTTAAAAAAAAGCGATCGAATATTATTTAATTATTATTAACAAAAGGTTTTAATTATAAATGCTATTTAAATACGTTTTTCGTAATAAAATATATATTATGATTTTTATAATTGTAAGTTTCGGTTGGGCGAACGTTAATATTACGATATTCTTTTTACGTTTTGATAATTTTTAATTATTACGTTATTGTCGTAATGTTGTACTTCCTTTTAGGGTTAAGCTATTTTATATTACGTAATCATTATAATGGTATGCCGTTATTTGGCCGTTATTTTTTGTAATTCGGTTATTTATAGCGTTAATAAAATTAATATTTATTTTGGTTAATTTTAATATCGTATAGACCTTATTATAATATTATTACGATATCAGCTTAATAAAATATTTTTTATATATATTTCGTATTATCCCTTATTATTATTTTAATAATACCTGATATTAATTAGATAATTTAGATTTGCTGGGGTTATTTTTATAAAATTCGGTTATATTAAAATCGTATATTTTAAAATTTGTAACCGGTTTCTAGATAAAACGGTATAATTCCGGTTATTTAACCTTATATTTAAAGCCGTATTTAATATTTTTAAAATATTATTTAATATCCTTTATATTGTCCGTATTTGTAACGATAACGCTTTCGGCCCGAATATTTTTTTCTCCGTTTATTATTTTTTGATTTAAAAAATTTAATATATAACGTTAAATTTACGAAATATAGAAAATTAAAAATAACTTATATTATACTTGCAATTTTATAGTTACGGCGTAAAAACATTTTTTAACTATAACGAAAAAGCTTATTTATATATCGTTAAGCTTATTATTAAGCCGTTTTAATTTTATATAATATATATTAACTTAAATCCGGTTTTTTTACAAATATACCGGCGTTATTATAGTATTAGTTAATTTATTTTACGTATCGGTTTTATGTTTTAGTTATTAATGCTTTAATCTTTTTTAAAATTCGTTTTAATTTTTCGTATAATTTGTCGCCTTAATATATATTTTTATTACGTAAACGTTTCGAGAATTTCGAAAAGTTATTACGGTTTCGTACTTATACTAAAATAGAAGCTATAATTAATAAAAAACGACCAAACGTTAATAATTTCGAATACGTAATTATTATTAATAACTTTAACTAAAAAATAATTTACTTAATTATTTTAATAAAATAAATAATAATTTCGTAAATATTATTTTATTATCGTATTAATAATTTTTATTTAATTATCGATTTAAACATAATAAGTTATTAAAATATAAAGCATAATGTTTAAATATTAGTCTAACTTTTTTTAAAAGATTTAAAATAAATTATATATTATAATTTAATATAATTATAGCTGGAATACTATATAAATAATATATATCGAAAAAGAAAATATCGGCGAAAGTAATTACGGACGTATTTATAATAACGATAAAATAAAGTATTTTTATAAATTTATTAATTATCATCAAAACTTATTCGTAAATATATTCGAATTTTTTGCAAAAAGAAAAAAAACCGCCTTAATTTAGAAAAATATTATTCTATAAAAGGAACGAAACGGATAAAGGGTTGAAAAAACCCGTTAATAAAATTTTGGACGCTTTAATACGGCTGTAAACGTAATAATCTTATACGAATATAACTATATTCCGTAATAAACATTATTAATAATAATTTTGTTGTAATAAATCATATATTTTAAAATATTTTAGCTAACCCATAAACATCATACTATAATTGTAATATAATATTTATAATTTTAAGATATTATTATTTAATAAAATAATTTATCTTTAATATAAATACGTCCTTATATCGTTTTATAATTGGTTTTCGTAATTTTAAACGTTTTACAGATATTTAATTTAAACTGTTTATAAATTAAGTTTACGAATATTGCCAAAATATTATTAGTTAATATGGACGATTTATAAGCGCTATCGATTAATACGTTTATCGGTTGGTTAGCGTTTATAGTATATATTTTAAGGGGGATTTTTTATTACGTGGATAAAAATATTGTTCGATATCGATACATTACCTTATTATTAATCGTATTATGGCGGTCCGCAAATTAAACGCCGAGTTAACGCGATAATACGTCCGAAACCGTAATTTTTTTCTAATTTATAAATTATTTAAAACTAGAAATTTCTAAAAAAATTCGCATTAACGTATTTGGCGTTAATTTATAAGTTTTCTAATAACGAAATATTATAAGTTTTTATAATTAATAATAATTTATACGGATATTTCGGCATTTTATAATTTCGGGTATTATTTTTCGAAACTTTAATAATAATTAACTGTTTTTTATCGTAAATTTTGTAATTATATTTTATTAAATTATATTTTATTAAAAAAAGGCGATAAGCTATAAAACGTTTAACGTATCGTATTATGAAAATATTTTTCTTAACGTTTAATCGAAAATATCAATTTTTAAAATTATTTTATACCGAAAATTTTAATATAATAAAACCAGTATTATAAAAAAAGTATTTTTAAGGTATTAAAAAACCGTTATAACATTTTCCATGAAAAAGCTTATTTATTTCATTTTATTTATTAAAATAATTAAAAATTTTATAATTAATAAAAAGCATTTTATAAATCGCTGGTAAATATATATAAAATCGAAAAAATGTTGTAATTTTCGTAACGTTCTAAGAATTTTTATTATTAAATAATTTTATTTTTTTCGGGCGTTATAATAATACCGTTAACAAAAGTTTTTCAGCTTAAATAATATATTTTAGTTTCGTTGAATTTGTATTTCCGAATATTAATTACTAATTTATATTTATAAAATAACGGATTATTTTATATATATAATACTTATATTTTTTCTTATTTTTATTACAAATTAAAATATCGTTAAAATAAATTATAATATATTTATTTAAAAGGCCGAATAATATATAATTAATAAAATATTAAAATAAGTTCGAGACGTTAATTATATCGAAATTCATAATAAAGTATTTAAATAATCCAAATCGGATTATAAAAATTATTTTTATTTTTTTAAAAGCGATATATAAACGATTAAAGGCCGTAACGATATCGAATTTCGTAAATATTTATGCCGAATAAAAGATATTTAAAGTTTCCCGGATCAAAGAAATAAAGTAACGGTAATTAACGTAAATACGTATTTTATTTCTCGGTTTTTTTACGAGCAAAATAAAAGTTATTCTTAAAGAATTATTAAGGCGAATAAAACTCTTTTTAAATAGTTATCGATATATTTCCATACCTTTAATAATTTATAAGGAAATATAATTTTAATATAGCTATATAGTGGCGTTTAGCTTGAAAGCAATTCGATTTTACAGTCAAAAGGTCGGTGCGGTAATAAAAAGTTGGCATTGCGAAAGATAAACGCCTTTGTTAAATTATAGTATTTAGGTAATAACTTTTTTAAAATCTTAATTATCATTATCGGTGGTTTGTCGTCGAAATACTTTTATATTTTTTTCGATTACGTAACGTAATTAAAACGTTTCGATTTTCCAGTTATAAAAAGCCTATAATTTATAAAGAATAATATTCGGATTAATATTATTAATTTAAATAAAAAAATTATATAAAACCGCAATAAATATTAACGATACCGTTTTATTTGCAGATAATAATTAAAAAGATAAAATAACAATTTTACGTCATACGTTGATAAGGGCGAAAAATTTGGCGAAGGGTATAAAATTTATTATTACGTTTTTTATATGGCAAAATATTAGAAAATTAATGATACGGAATAATTATACCGTTACGGGTATAATATTAAAGTAAGACAAAAAGACTAAAAAGATAAGGGGTGATTTTGTCGAAAATAAAAAAGCAGAGAATTTCGATATCGTTTTGTTATTTATACGTATTATTATTGCCGTTTAATTAATCGATGCGTTATATTTTCGAAATTAAATTAATTCGAAAATAACGTTAAAATTATTTAAGAGCTATCGGTAACAAATAAGATTTTTTATAACGGAGCTTATATAAAATCGTATTATATAGGCTGTCGTAACCGAATTAGTTATAGTTTTATTTGTTAGTTTTAGTTAAGGGAATTAAAGAGTTAAGTAATAAAAAAATATTATTTTAATATGTAAATTTATTATTAATAAATTTTATAAGCAAATATTCGTAATTTATTATAAATTGTACCTGTAATACCGTATTATTATTAAATTATAAATAAAATAAAACGTAAAAAGATATATTAGAATTTATAAAACGTATATATAAATTTAATTTATTATTATTTTAATAATTTAATGGGCGCCTTTAATTGCAACTTATTTTAAAAGTGAAATATTTTTATTATATTGTATTAGTATTTGGTTGCGATATTATAAGTATTATATTAATCGTTATAGGCTATAGGTATTAATTAAGGTATATAAAGGAACAATATCTTTTTTTGTAATATATATGAAGGTTTAGCTTATGCCTGCGTTATTTTTTTTCGGTTAAAAAAAGGCGGGGCTCGGTAACTTTGGTTATTACCGTATTTAATTATATAAATTCGGGCACGAAAGACGCCGAGGCGTTCGGCGAACATTACGGTATTGTTTTATTAGTAATTTAGTTTTTGGCTATATATTTACGAAAAATTCGATTTGTTATATTATTAAAAAGGGTTTTGAATCACCGTATTTATTTTTAATCGTTTTCGAAAATAAGGCGTTATATTTATAAAACGAAAATTTCTTAAAATGCTCCGTTAACGTGTTGTTATAATATAATAACGTATAAGGCTGGCAGTTACCGGCTTTAATTAGCCAGGTATATAAAACTGCCGATAAAATTAATAAATATTATTAAGCCTTATTTCAAGGTTTAAAAGTCCTTATAGGTCTAAATTAATATATTAATAATAATATAAATTTAATTTAAAAATAAAAATATATTATTTATATCTCGTTAGTTTTATAATTACGTTTCGGAATTCGTAAATTATATTATTATATTATTAGTTTTATTACGTATAAGTAAATAGGTATTATTTTAAACCTGTTAAATTATATATATAGTATAATTTGCGGCCGAACAATAAATGTTTCGATAAATTGCAAATTTAGGTATAATACAAAATATTGATTAATATATTTTTGGTAGATTATCGCATCCTTAATATCGCCTTTATATATAAACAGTTTAAAATCGTAAAAGCGGTAATTATCCTTTATTTCCAAAAAATTATATCGTAAATTCGTTAAAAGTTAAATAATGCCAGGTTATACATTTATTTTAAATAAAATATTAACAAACGACGGTAATATGCCCTTTATAACTGTAACTTATTATAACGATTATTTTACGGCGGTTAAACGTTCCCGTAAAGAAACATTTTTAAAGATAAATTATTTCGTTTATTATAACGATTATTTTATAATTACGACACGTTTATAAAATTAATTTTGTTCGGCTATAATTTAATTCGTAATAACTAAGTAATGGTAAAGTTAGCGGTTTTTATATAATAACCGTTTTACGTTCGTAAATTGCTTTTTAATTTAAGTATTTTCGTATTCCAAGCATTAATAAACTTTTTCAAAATTCGCAAAACTATCCTTATATATTTTTTAAAGGTATTTATTTTATTCGAAAAAATGTTTTAACGGCGTAAAATTGTAAGTAAACCGTATTATAACAGTAGCTAAATAAAGAAATTCTTAAAAAAAATATCCTGGAAGTCGTACGTCGAAAAAATAATATTACGTTATTATTTTATTTATGTTTAAAAGCAGGTATATTAATATCCGTATTATCCTTTTTAAAGATCGAGAAATCTAGAGATATTATAATAAGGTAGCGACGTAATAATAGCGAACTTGGAGCGCGGTATAAACGATATTATAACGAAGTTATATAAATTGTTATAAAGTTTGTTTTTTGAAAATATAATAAATTATTACGGCGCTATACGTCTTTTGGATTCTTGAAAGATATTCTGTTATTATACGAGGAAAAAAAAGAAGCTATCTAGCAAACGCATAACGCTTGCATATATATAGCGAAACTGCGGCTTAAATAAGCCGCTTTGCTAATACCGTAATAGTTGCGAAAAAATAACAAATAAAGATTTATATTAAAAAATAAAAATTTAAAAACATTCTTAATAAATATTATAAACATTTTAAAATAATAAAAGCAATAAGCCTAAAAAGTCATGTAAATAACGCAAATTTTACTGTTATAAAATTAAATTTATAATTAATTTTTATTACTAATAAAACTATAATATAATGATAAGAATTATTTAAAAAAAGAAAAACTAAATTCGATTTAAAAACTAAAGAAATATAAAAAAAGATACTATATCGAATATATTATAATAAAGAAAATATTTTATTAAATTAAAATTGTTTAACTTTTTAAATGAAAAACTTCAAAAATTTATAATTATTTATTAAAAAAGATCATTACTTTGTTTAAAATATTATCTAAATAAACAAATATAAAGAAAATAAACAATTTCTAAATATATACGTATTAATAAAAGTTTTATAACATAGAAATATAGATTATTAATTATTATCTTTTTTAAAAAAGATTAATTCCAAGATTTTCTGCCCCGCTTAATTTATAATAAAATATAAATTTAATTTATGACGATATTAAAATAAATCTTATTTTAATATTAAGAAAATATTTAAATATTATCGTTATTTTATTTATTATTTATATATATCTTTTAGTTATTTTTCTACGAAAGTGAAGTATTATTCAATAATATCAAGAATTTATATTTAAAGTAAAATTTTAATAATAATTTTGAAAATTTCACTAATTAATTATATTTAACAATATTGATATTTTTTAATCTTTTTCATAATCTTTCTTAAAATATATTGAAAATAAATTATAAAAATAAAACCATAATCTTATTACTTGTTAAAGATTTTTAATAATAACTTTAAAAATAGCCGTATTAATTTTAAAAGAATTAATATTAAGTAAATAAAAAATTAATCGCATTATTAATTATTGTGAGAATACAGCTCCTATAAGGATAAGACTAATAGCCGATCAGCCACCGATTAACCATCGACCTACTTACTAGTATAAATCTACCATCTAGCAGCTAGTAGGAAACGCTAGATAAAACTAATCTAATATATTCACTTCTCGGAATCCGCTTTACGACTGGTCGAAGATCATCTTATCCTAGCTTACAGATGTTCGCTGTCTTATAATTATAGGGTAATAATAAAAAATATTATATTGTTCTTATATATTAAACATAGTTTATTAAATTTAAATATATTATTAAGTTATAAATCTACAATATATATACTATGTTAGTAAATAATTTATTTTATATTTTAAAAGCATATTTCTATAAAGAAATCTTAACTTTATTATCTTTATAATTTCGATTGAAATAAGGTTTTACTTTATATATAAGTTCGAATATACATATATATAAAAAGCCCTACAATTTATAGTTAAAAATCGACTATTTTACTTTTAAATAATAATAATATTTAAAAATTATATTAATTATAATATTGTTATTACTTAGAAAATGATACATTTATTAATATTTTTTCGAAATTGTATTGACTTTGTCATAGTATGTCGATAAATAGTTATTGTTATTATTTAACAAAAATATAAAATTTTGCTAAGGGTTTTAAATCGAATTATTTAAAAAATGTTCTCTAAAATACGCTTTTATTTTTTTAAATTTTTTAAAAAAGTTTCTTAAAAAACTCTCTAAATATAATAAATAGTTCAAATAAAATTAAAATACGTATAAACCTTCGTTTTAATATCAATCAATATTAAGATATATTAAATTTGATCATATATTTAACAATTTACAGTTGCTACAAACTAATAATATAATATATATCGATAAATATATATATAGTTAAAAGTAGAAGATTAAAAATAATTGATATATATTAAAATACTATATTTAAAATTGTAGAGATTTTTGTAAACGAAATTCTAAATACCTTAATTATTTCATTATAAAGTTTGTTTTAAATATATAACTTACTTAAAAAATTATACAATTTATATTGTATTATTAGTTATCAGATATTTTCATATTTTCTTTTTTTTTTAAAAAAAAGCTAGTACATATTTTTGATAAAAGTAATACATTAGTTATAAGATACAATAAAGCTGTTTTATTTAAGATTTTAAAAATATAGAATTAAAGAAAAGATCTTTTCTTAAAAATTCTAAACAGTATATATATTATTTTTTTAAAAAATACACTGTATTTTATACGTTATATTTACGTAATTACTAATAAATTATTACGAAGTAATTATTGTATAAATAATTGCTTATTTCTTTTCTTAATAAAAAGAAAAATTTTAAACTAATTTTTAATATATACTTATTATTTATCTTACTTTAATTCTAAAACATTTGACAATATATAATATATTTAATTATTTCAAGTGTTTCTAACTATTCAATCATCGCTAATATGGAACAGAAGCCGAAGCTTCTAAATGGTCCGTATACTAGGTTAGCAGTCTAGAACACGTTGTTTTAAGCTAAATTTAAACCAGCTACTTCTTGCAAACTATTAGTTGTCTAGGCCAAATAACAAGCGAAACGAAATATACTCAAGCTTACTACTACTAAGCTATTAGAACAAAAACGTTAATAATATAAATATTTAAAGAATGTTTAAAACATATAAAGCAGTATAAAATAAGTAATAATAATATAAACATTTATCGAAAAATACGTAAATAAGATTAGCTATTGATATTTATTTAATATATATATATATATAGTAAATTACGTCGCTAATTATTTTATTAAAAAAGACTTATTTATATATTTTATTATATGCTAATGTCTAGTAAATAAAAGTCTTCGAATTTTTTCGAATTGAAATTATTATTTTAAAATAAAGTAATATATATACTTTATTATATTTAATAAGTATTAATTTTATTTTACGTTTTTATAATTATATATATGAATTTAATTATTCCGTTAACGTATGACATAAGCTTGCGACTTGAATAAGTTTGCGATTCGTTTTTTATTACGTTGCAATAAGAAATTTAATTTAATTAACCATAATATATTAAATTCATTCAAATTAATCGGAGTTTTTATCGCTGATTGTCTTTATATCCTTTTTGCAAGTACGCGTATTATGTCCCGGCTTGCCATAGACGCCATATTTTCGTTTCTTTGTCTAAGCCCTTTTGCAACGATTATTTTTAGCCGCTATTAGCTGCGATTATTTACTATTACTTTCTTTCGTAGTTATAAAAGTTTGTACTTTTTTATAGTAAATATTTTTCTTTCTTGAAATCGTTTATTTTTTGTGTTTCAGCGTTTATTAAGAATATGATTTGTTTTGTATAAATAACCGTTTTCTTTTTTTTAAAGAAATAACTTTATACAAAAGTATTAAGTTATTTTTTATTAAAAGATTAACCAATTTAACTATTTTTATTAGCGAGTTACCTTAATAGTTTTTGATTTTTCTTTGCAAATATCGTCCCCGTAAAATTGCTTTAATAATATTCCTAGAGGTTTTTATAGGTGAAAAGATAACAAAATTAGTAAAAGTAAGCGGCGAAATAATCGATATAGGTATAGTTGAAAATTTTAATTCGGAAAAACCGTAATAAGGATCGAATAAAACTAATTTCGCTTTTGCGGATCCGGATTTAATATTGTCGGTCGTTATAGCAGCTTTAAACGCGTTACGGAAGCCGGCGATAAAATCTTCTTTGGTAATATAGATAACGTATCGCCGTATAAGATTTTCAATATAAAGCGAATACGCGCGTTATAATATAAAAAAATAGAATACGTCGAAATATTAAAATCAATAGAAGGAATAAACAAATATATAAAGTATAATAATATCGTTAATTTGGTAATATTTTTCGAATTCGATCGAATAATAGTTTTTGTAATTATTAACAATAAAAAAACGTTTCGAGTTTTTGGTATGCGTTTTAATATATTTATCGAAATGCTTAATCTATTTTAAACCCAGTTTATTTGTTATCTAGCCGTTTTCGCTTACAATAAATCTCCAGTCAGATGGAAATAAGTTATCGGCGAACCAGCGGAAAAAGAGATTTTTCTCGGCAAGGATAATAAATAAGGATAAAATTTAGCCTTAAAAGTTGACGGCTTATATTACCGTAAATTATTCTTGATTTTCTTATTAAGTATATTAAGGTTTTTTATACTTTTTAACGTTAATAATAATTATATTTACTGCTATAAAAAGCTTTATTAAAAATTTCGTTTCGTCGAAATTATAAATATTCTTTTTTACGATATCGTATTTTGCGATTATGACTCGAATAAGCTTAAATTATTTTCGAAATATTTCTCGATTTTTATATAAAATTTTTGGATAATATATTTTTTAGTTTAAATGCGTTTCGAATTTTTCTTATCGTTTAATAATGTTGGATATTTAATTAACTTTGATACGTTCTATAACGCGTTATACAAATAACAAATTCGCTATATTTTTAACGTATTAACGCCGGATAAGAAACGTTTACGTATCTAGATTAAGAATTCGTTCGACGATCGATTTCTTTTTGGTTGGCGTTATTTTTCGCAAATTGGGGATAATATCGGCTTGGGCGCGTTTATCGTAGTATCGAGCTTTTAAGATTGCTTTAACGATATCGTATATCGTATTAAACTTTTTATAACTAAGTTTCGGGGTACGTTTTTTCGCTTAAACGGCTAAACTTTTTTTATAAAACGATCCATATTATTGGTGTTAAATAATATATGTTTAAAGTTAGTAATCGAAATATAAATAAAAAGCGAGTTGCAAGCTTGTTTAAGTCGCGAGCTTATATAGTACGTTATATGAAAATATTTAATAATAACACTTAATTTATTATAATAAATATAAATAAAAGTTGTTTTTTTTTAGAAATTTTTTTAAGTTAAATAAAACTTTAACTAATTGTTATGACCTAACCAAGGAAGAGTCTTGGAAACGGTCACTTAGTGATCAAAATAGAACCCAAGTGGGTCGAAACCACGTGACATAGATCCGGAGTAATCTAAGAGATCTAACGGGATTTATATAATCCGGTATAGATCCGGAATAATCCAAAGGATTTAACGGGATCTATGCAGTTATTCGGTATAGATCTAGAATGATTTAAAGGATCTAATAAAATCTATAAAAAATATATACGCTTATTATTTCTACAATTTAAATAATATTCACTTATAAGCTTCACTAATATAAATTATTTAAAGAATAATTTTGGTACTTCTAATATTACAAAATATAATACGCTAATATATTTATTGCTTAAAATTCTACGATATTCCTATTAATATATATCTGTACGATTAAGATTTAATAATTAATTAAACCGCCGAGCCGTTATACGTTATAAGCTTTTATATAATAATACCGTTAATCTTTGAGCAATATTCTCGATATTATATTTACTAATAAGTAACTTGAATGATTTATTTACCAGGTTCTTGATAATCTAGATATTGAAATAGAATCCGAAACGGAAAAAAATAATTTCGCCTTTTTTGCAAAAATTTTTTTCGACGCCTGGATATTATAGATAAACGTATTTTTTAGTTTGAAAAAGATAATAATAATTTTATGATGTTTTTTTAAGCCGCTTATAAGAAATTTAAGAGAAAAAAGACTTTTAAAATTAAAAAACTTTTTTAAATAAACTATGTTATTTAGCTAAATTTTACTAAGAAACCAGAAAAAGTTTTTAAGCCTTTTAAGCTAGAATTGTTTTACAAAACTTCGATTAAGCTATAACTATTTTTGACTTAATGCCGAATATATTTCGGATATTTTCCTATTTAACTAATTACGTTTATTATACAAGTTAAATTCGTAATCGGATAACTTATTAAAAACGTAATTATTTAATTCGAATCCGTTATAAAAAATACGTAATTTTGTTAATCGAGAAAACAAACCCAGAAATAATACGAATATATAATTATTATAAATAATTCGAATAAATATTAACGAAAACTTTGAAAATAATAAACGAAAAAATAAAAGCCGAAATATAAGTCCAATAGTTTTAATAAAAGAGTTTAATATTTAATTACGACAATACGTTCGTTCAACTAATTTTTAAGCTAAATTAAAAATTAAAAATATTTATAGCTAACGTTTGGGACGATTAAAAAAGATATAAATTTTTTAAAATTTAATCGGCTTAATTATTTATTGAATTATATGGTTATAGTAATTAAGATTAACGATCAATAATATATTTAACGTATTAAAGACATTAAAGAACAAAATAATAATAAACCACGATATATAGCTAATATCAGCGTTTTTCGACGAGGTAATACTTCTTACAGCACGAAACTAAAACCTATAGAACTAGGAGCTATTTATAGAAAGAATTAAAATTAAACCAAATATTTTGATTTTAATAAAATAGAATATAAGGCAGTATAATATAAGACATTTAAAAAGCTCCGTTAGGATAACTAGAAACTCGTATCAAAAGAATAATCTAGAAAAAATCAAAAATATAAAGATAAATCTATTAATATAATTCGACTTAAGTACGTACTAGGTCTTCTATGGCGAAAAGTCTAATAAAGAATGCGAAAAGCTAAAAAGTTGACTCGATAAGCATTACGATTATAATAAGAAAAATTATAAGAATAGTTACGAAAATATTAAAACTAAATAAAAAAAATCTGTCTCGAAACTCCTGATCGATATAGCAAAATATACGCCATATATTGTCGACGACGAGAATATTCCAATTACGAAAAATGAAAATAATATATTTACGAATAAATTACCCACATATATTATAAAAGATTTAATTTTCAAAACCATATTAGAAATAACAAAAATAATAAATAATAATATCAACATTTTCAATTTATAACGTTAAGAAACGATATTTATTAGCTAGTTAAGGCAAAAAGCTAATCCGAAAAAAATGGTGTCCGTAGAAAAAACATTTTTTATTATTACGAATAATATAACCATTAAACAAAAAAGGAGTTAATCTAGCACATAATAAAAAAAACATTACTAAAAAAACTATTTGAAATTTCCATTTTTAATTGGCATGTATTATAAACTATAACGAAAATAAAGTGATTAAAGACAAATACGTTAATTTATAAGCGAACTTTAGAACGACAATTAATATAACGTATAATAGAATACGATTAACACTATAAAAATATTTTACTAAATAAAGAAAAAAATTATAACAAAATTAAATATAATTAATATAATTTGAAGAAACAATACGTCAACAATAACGATAAACATAGCAACTTAACGCGTTATATATAAAAGTATAAATAAATTTCGATAAATTCGAATAAAAATTACAAAAAGAAAGTTACTTATAAAAAAGTTATAAAATAACGAAACTTAAAGAAATTAGAAATAATTCCTAAAAAAGGCTTTAAACGTAACGACAAAAGCCGATAATAACTTTATTACTTTAGATATACGAATCGGAACGTATTAATATACTGTAATAATAAATTGCAAAACTTTGGACAAAATTATACTATACCAAATATTGTTAATAAATTTAAACTGCTATAGAAATATAAGTTAAAACTTTATATAGTTACGAATGCCGAATATTAGAAATTCGCTTATAATAACGAGAAGATTCTATATAAAATTAATTATTTCGAAAATTTTGTCTAAAAACGATATCAAATAATTAATTTCGATATGATTTTATTTAAAAATTACGATATAATCTTAGAATTACTAAAATACACTAGTATAGAACCTTAATTAATAGAAAAACTGGCCAAATAAGATTTATCTTATATTCTGTTAATAGATAAAAAAGAAAAAAATGCAAATCTTAATATTCGACCGAAAATAACGACGAATATAGATATAAAAATACGACAAAAATCGTATTACGTAAAAGAATAAAATATAAAGAAAAGGAGCATTAAAGAAATATACAACGTATTATTATTATTATTAAAGCGAAATTAAAATAATTAAATAATAATTTAAAACAATAACTCCAAAAGTTAAAAAAATCTAACTAATATACTACTATAATATTACCGATGTAAATAACTTTTTAAGAAAAACTTGATACGAAATTATCAGAATATAACGAATAGGATTATAAAATAATACTTAAGGAAGGGTTTTCGACTAAGTTTAATCTTATTTACAACCTTAACGAAACGAATTACGCGTTTTTAGAAAATATCTAAAAAATCGATTACAAAAGAGATAAATTTAACCTTCGAAATTATTAACAGGTTATATAATATTTTTCGTACTAAAAAAACGGAAAATTGCGCCTTGTAATTAATTATCGATAACTGAACGACATTACTATTAAAAATCGAATATTATTATCTCTGATTATAGAAACAAAAGACCGACTTTACAGAACCAAATTGTTTACAGTATTCGATCTTAAAAATAAGTATAACCTTATTAAGATTAAAGAAAAATACGAATAAAAAATAATCTTGAAAACGAAATACGGACTATTTGAATACTTAGTTACGCCTATAGGACTTACGAATATACTAAAAGTTTTTTAACGGATAGTTAATTATATATTACGAAAATACCTTAATATTTTTCTCGTATGCTACGTCGATGACATTTTTATTTTCTTAAAAACGAAAAAAATATATAGAATACGTTTATAAAATTTTTCAAGTTTTATAAAACGGAAAGTTACTTATTAACGCAAAAAAATTATTTCTATATATAAGAAATAAAATATCTAGGACATATTATTTCTCTAGAATATATTAGAATAAGCTGTAAGAAAATTACTACAGGTATAAAATAACAAACGCTAATTACGGTTAAAAAGATATAGACATTCTTTGGATTTTTTAATTACTATAAAACGTTTATTCGAAACTTTAGCAAAATAATTATATCTTTAATAAACCTTACGAAGGAAAAAAAATAAAATAAACACCTAAAATGAAAATTTCATTTTCAAAAATTAAGAATATAATTATTAATAAGCTAATATTAATTATATACGATCTGATACGCTTCGTTAAACTAGAAATCGATATTTCGAATTACGTATTAGGCGTAATAATTAAATACCAAAATAATTAAGATAAATTATACTTTATTATATTCTTTTCTTACAAATTAAAAGGAGAGGAACTTAATTACGACATTTCAAATAAAAATTTTATGGTTATTATTATGGCCTTTCGAAATTTAGATATTTCTTAAAAAGAAGTTTATACTAGGTTAAGATTTATACGGATTATCAAAATCTTACCCGATTTATTATAATTAGAAAATTTATAGAATAATAACTTTATTACGCGAACAAATTAACGAATTTTGATTTCGTTATTATCTATAAGAAACGTTCAGAAAACGACAAAGTTAACGTTTTAAGCAAGCAATCAAATTTCGAAAAGAATTAGTCAAAGTTAATTATATAATTTTAATACTATTACAAAAAGATATTTACGTCCGCGAGTAATTGCGATGATTTGGTCGATATTTAGCAATATATATCAGAAAGTCCAGCAATATAATAACGGTTTTCTAAAATATCAAAAAACGAACAAAATATAAGTTCTAGAAAAATACCAGAAAAATCTAGTACGAAATATATACGAATAGTAGTTATGTAGACATCTAGGAATTTACAAACTCTAAAACGGTTTCGACGTATATATTTCTTTCTTAGAATAAAATTAACGATACAGAAAGTAATCTAGTAATGCGACGTTTGTACTAAAATAAAAGCTTGATAATATAAATCATATAAAAAATTACAGCTATTATTAATTGCAAAGCAATTATAGTATTTAGTTATATTCGACTTTATTATTAAACCTTTTATATTAAAAAATTCAGTTTTAAAAGTACATTTTAATAGCATTTTCGTAATCGTCGATCGATTTACGAAATATTTCTGTTTTTTTATTATATTATAAAGATTTAAACGCCGAACAAATAGCATACATTTTTTAGCCATATTTTCAGTATATAAGAATTACCAATAGAAACTATTTTAAACAAAAGATCGATATTTGTATTTAAATTTTAACAAGGCCTTATACTGCAAATCGTCCTAAATTATAAAGTATCTAGCATTTTAAAATTATAAATATATAAATATATAAAATGAATAAACTAAACTTTAAAAATTTACTGACAGTATTATATTAATTACGAAGAAAGTAATTAAGTAAAACAGTATTAATCGCATAATTAGCCTATAATGTTAGTTATTGCGAAAATATTAAAATAATTTTTACGAATACAAATTTTAGTTTTACTTTAGAAGTTTACAGAAAAGTACGTAACGACGATCTAATTAATATCAAAATAATCTTTATGATTAAATAATTACGATAATTATATTAAAAAGTAAAAATAAAATTAAAATTCGTACGAAATCAAATAAGTAAATATTATATTTAAAAAAAGTTAAAAGGATTAAATTTCGAAAAAGGAGAAATAATCCTTTTAATCATAAAACATATATAGATAAAACGACCTAGTAAAAAGCTCGATTTCAAATATATTAATTTATACATAATCGCTAAGAAAATCTTAGAAAAGAATTACTAACTGGAATTTCTACTTAAAGTTAAATTCTATTCAATTTTTAATATGTTTTTATTCGAATTAACGGCAAATATTATCGTAATACATAAAAGACAAAAAGATACAAAAATAAAAAACGAATAATTATATAAGATAGAAAAAATATTCGACATACGAAAACAAAACGGATTTATCTAGTATTTAATTAAGTAAAAAAAAGTACCTAAATTTCGAAAATATTTAAAAATCTGCTAAAAATCTTATTAACGTTTAACGTTTATTAAAAAGGTTTTATTAATAATATCGTTTAAAATAACATTCTAATTTACGTTTACGATAAGATGTAAAAAAAATAAAACTATTCGGGAGGTACAACGCGAAACTTAATTTTCAAACGCTTACGTTTCGTTTTTAAACGGTCAGCCTTTTTCTATTTTTCTAGTTTATTTAAAAACTAAAGACCTCGGTTAATCATTTCTATATCTTTTTTGTGAAAAAAATCTTATTAAATACGAAAACGTTCCAAACGAAATAACGCTTCGTTTAAGCGACGAAATATTATTAATAACTTTTAATAAATGTTACGAATTAATCAATAAATAGAAAATATTTTTTTACTGCAAACGTTGTATTTTTTATTAATATTATTTAAAAATAAAAAAGGGATAATAAAACAGTCGTAAAAATGTTTTTTAGGATATATTACTAATAACGCGTTATATTATCTGACATAATATATGAGTTATCAGCGCGAAAATAAAGTATATAAGGCATAACTTTAAAACAGAAATTAAAAACAAAACGAACTAAAGTATTGCTCTTTTTTTGATTAATATATTTACGATTCTTAATAATTCGGCTAAATATAATAACAGATAAGGAAAAAACTCACTAAAAAAATCTTAGGGACAAGATTTGACAAAAGAGGAGATTATATTATAACTTAACTAAGATAAAATTTCGGAAACGACTACTTAATAATTAAAATATAACTCAAATAGGTCGAAATTACGTAATATAGATCCAGAATAACCTAAAAGATTTAACGGAATTCATATAGTTATTCGGTATAGATTTCGAATAATCTAAGAAATTTAACAAAATCTATAAGAAAATGTATACGTTTATTATTTCTATAATTTAAATAATATTAACTTGTAATATTTATTAATATTAATCGTCTATAATATAACTCCGGCATTCTTAATATTAAAAGACGTAATACGTTATTGTATTTATTACTTAAAATTACACGATATTTCTGCTAACTTAAACTCGTACGACTAAGATTTAATAGTAGATTAAACCGCCTAGCCGTTATACAAATTAATAAATCGCGTTTGAAATAATGAATAATATCGTCATAATATATAATTATTCTTAAACGTTCAAATTAAATTTAAATACAAAAACTTAATACAACCGATTTACAGCTTATAAAATAATATATTAAGTTAAAGAATAATATTTATAACTTTACTATTTTAAATATAATGATATTATTATTAAAAGTTTATAAATCTAAAACATTCACTATTTAATAATATATTTTTAAAATTGCTCGTAATTGTTATTAAAATTTCGAAGATTACATTAAAGTACAAACTTGCAAAAATACGATCCTGTTTTTTATATTACTAAAATTAAGTACTGCTTAGAAGATTATAGCTACGCTTACAGCATAGCTATAGCTAAAGCTTTATAACTTAGATATAAACTTATAAAAAAGACTTATAAAACCTTTAAAATAAAACCAAATATTAAATTATTTTTTAAACTTGAATTTTTAAAAAGTTTTATAAGTACTTTTAAATTTATTTTATATCTTTTAAATATAATAATAATAATAAATTAGCAAAATAATTAAAAATATATTTATACACAGTGTGTCAAAATTAGTTAACCGCATATTAAACTTTTAATCCCAGTTAATTTAATAGAAATTTTAAAAATAAAAAACAAAAGTTTCTTTTTTTATTTATTTGTTATTCGAAATGTTTTTATAATTATAATATCGTAATTACTGCATATAAACTTTTATTATAAGTTTTTTGAAAGTGATTTAATGTCGAAAAATTTGTTTAATTATATTTTTATCTATATAAATTATAGTTATTATATTATAATTATAAAAGCGTTTCACATGTAATAGATCTTAATTTTTTTATCATTATAACGTTATAATAATATTTTGCATAAATAACACAATAATAATGAGAGTTTTTTCTTATTAAATATATTAAAAGAGCTCGATGTACAATAAATATAACTGGTAATTATCCTATCGCAGCTATAATAGCCTTATAGTCGTCTATTTTCTAAATCTAAATCTAACTATATTAGTTTTAATTTTAATTTTCTTAAAAACTTTCTATAACCCTGTATACGTATATTGAAAACATTTATAAAATATTAAATCTATCAGACTTAATTTAGATTATTAAAAAAATGTTTTCTTATTTTATTTTATTTTTGTTAAAAAAAACCGGAAAAAGAATAGCGATTTTCATAACAATGCGAAAAAAGAACCCTTTTTTAGCGCAACTTAATCTTAGGCCTCGTTCGCTTAGTACAAGAATACGCATGTTGATTGGTTAAAAAAAGTAATGCATAAGCTATAAGCGAGCGAGGCCTGAGCTAGCTAAGGCAATCCGTCTTTAGCTACTGCTTAGTTTGTATAAGGAAAAAGGTGATATGCGGTAGGGCTGCCAGAAGGGGTTTAGGTGTGGTAGGATTAAAATATTCGGCGAGGTGGAAATAACTGGCCGGTTACTTCCAGAGATTAGTCAATATATCCCGGGCGACCAATCACCGCTGACGTGATTGCCATGCGTTTTCACCGACTCGAGGCTGCCGGGGACACGACACGAGACAAAGGCCTCTCCGAGGTCGGTAGGCAGCCGAGCTGTTTTCGATACAAGCATATACTGATTACAGTCAGACCCAGTCTCGTTCTCTTCTTCCACCACAATTGCATAGTTTAGGGGTTCTGCTGCCATGCGGCTGAACGATCAACCGAGACGGCAAGGCCGAAGGGATAATTTGTCGAACCAGGTACCGGCTGTGATTGGCTTCAGTGATCTTATCTCGGAGGGGCGATGGACTCTTCGCCGGGGGTCCGCCAGGCACGCGAATGCAAGATGATGGGTAGATAAAATTTCTTGGCACACTACTTAAATTGTAATGTCACTTCGTGGGGTCCCCCCTACGAAAATACAGAGCCGCCTGTAGAAACGATGAACCAAATAGCCGAACTGGTCAGGGGTTACCGCCGGCCGGCGCCAAGTCTGCAAAAGGTTTTCAACCGCTTTGCTGAGAGGTCATACACTATTCGTTTCCTGGTGGTTAAGGAGTATGCGAGTTTGCTGCAGGAAGCACAGCCAACCGGGCAATCCCTTGCTTTCGGTTTTTAGATGACCTGTCGTCTTTGCAAGGTCACTAGCTAAAGCATAGCCCAAAAGATGGTTTGTTGAGACACATCCCTAGTTGGGATTCTACATTCGGAATAGCTTATCTACAGATGTCTATGACACTTTGTAGGCAGCATCTTAGGTAAGGTTGGGATGGGGCCTCCTTCAGATGGGGGACGAGGCAGTGAATGATATCAGATTCACTCCAACAGCGGCCCGCATGCCTGTGACGGGTGGTCATATCAATATATGTACCGAAATGGGACTTCTCGCCAATAGTTGATTCGGGTTATTGGTACTAAGAAGATATTGTCCTATTCCAAGAAAGAAGATGTTGATTCACCGTTATAGCCCAGGCACAATGAAGCTTGAGGTGTGCCTACAAACACTTGTCGCTGCCTGCCCCGGTATCTTCATACGTCTAATAGCATCTATGTACGTCAATAGGTACACATATGTATGCAACGCGGCAGTAATGGGTGGGGCTGACAATTAACACAATGCACGCCTTGTCGTAACAGAATATTAGCACGCTGAACCTAGTGAACCCACTCCTGTAAGCTGGATTAGTAGCCAATCACCCGCCGTTGAATAATAATCAGTGACTCTTTAGGCGGCTTGCCGACGCCGGGGCCCTAGTCTTAGGGGCAGCCAGGCTGAAACCAGGCTCCCTAGCTAGGGGAAGGACACCTGCCCATCGCAGCGGCACTCCAGCAAATCCGTGATTGAACCCTTCTATCTGGATGCTGTTATGGCTGTTCATGTCATCTTCGCATTATTCCGAGTTCTGCTGCCTTCTGGCCTTTTGCCCCGTGGATCTACTAACGTTAATCTACGTATTGTGATAAGATAGGTAATTAGCCCTGTTTATCCTACATCCGGGTTCTTGGCTTTGCCTCTGATCTCTCGCTTTACGACCTCTTGGCTTCTGGTCTGATGGCCTCATCTATCTCGCCTTCTTGTGCAGCCCGTCCCACCGTCACTTCATATCGAACGAGGGTGCCCGGAAGTGGCGGAGCTGACATCCCCATAACCCTTCACCGCGTAGAGGGTAATGCATGGCAGAGAGGTTCATTCCCCATCTAAGGCGTGAACACGTACATACATTAAGCAATAAGCCACACTCGCTCTCCCGGTCTGGACCGAGAACGGCCAAGGCTTTTGCGTCGGTTGTACCCACGTCCCCCTCTGCCCTGTTGGCTGCTCAGCCCTAGCATTCCACCTGTGTGCTGTACATTCAAGCCTTCCCCACGATCAGCCAGTAATCAAATCGGATCTCGGCCGTCCGAGAAAGCACCCCAGACGAACGTTTGCCATACCAGATCCCATGACTTATTGCTGCTAGCCAATTCTAGCCTACCCTTCTAAGACTTTCCTCAGCACCCACGTCCCGTCTACCACCCATACTATCTCGACCTTCCCTTGAGGGTTGTGACAGATTCTCGCCTTCTTGTATCCCAGACGGTATACCACTACCAGCCGCCATTGACGCTTGCCGATGATCCACTAATCACAACCGTCACCTGCATTCGCATTCCAGAAACTCACTGGTAACAGGCTTTGCTTCTAATCAGTTGGACGGCTGTCTAGACCGGATGTGTCAGCACCTACCGAGCTTCCAGCGGCGGTGAATCTCTTATGCCCCACGAACGGCTGGAATTTCGCCATTTGCCTTTCCTACAGCGACACACCAAACCGAGACTTGTGGTCTGCTAGAGCCATCGCAGGAGTTTAGCCCTTTCGCGCGATTAGCCGCTGGCATAACGCCATATCAAAGTTTCTCTGTGGAAGGTTAGCGGACGATGGCAATGATGGAGGGCCCTCATCATCCGCACACGGAACCTTCGAAGGGGGAGCCGACGTCGGCACGGACGGCGCTTCCATCAAGGCCTATTGCCCCAAAAGAGCTTGCCGAACCCCCAGCAGCCGTGATAGTTCGATATCCTTCATCAGTTGGGTCAAGAAGTCCTGCTGCCCCGAGTCCCGGCGAATCGTCAGACGCCCCGAGTCCGTCGATACACGGATCCGATAGAGTCGCATCCCATAGTCCATCACCGTTGGATTCGGTATCACAAGAACCCTCGGGATCAGCAAGGCTTACGCAGACCGGTCAAGTGTGCAGGTACGTAGCCTCGCCGTTCTGTGTTCGCAGGCTGCTAATCGCGTACCTAGTAACTGTGGCACCACCCGGACTCCGCTTTGGAGACGGTCGCCACAAGGCTCTACTATTTGCAATGCCTGTGGATTATACCTGAAGGCGCGAAATTCATCGCGGCCCACTAACCTGAAGCGGCCACCATCAGTGGTCTCTGCGTCAAGTAAAACACCCGAAACGACATCTCCCAGGTCGTGCTCTCAACCTGTTCCGACGAATGTTGCAGGCGCCACTTATGTTGCTGCTGATCATATGCCGACCGGATCATGCCCTGGTGGAGGACAATGTAACGGAACCGGCGGAGCGGAAGGATGCAGTGGCTGTCCCGCATACAACAACCGAGTCGCCAAGAGCGCCCAGCTCCAAAATCTCGGTTCCTCATCGAAGAAAGCAAAGGAGGGCGCTGCTGGGGATGTGCCGAACCCCATCGATGTCAACGCCCTGCAAAACCAAGGGAATGGCGAAGCGCATAATCAGAGTACTACGGTAGTGATAGCCTGTCAAAATTGCAGGACTACGATCACTCCATTATGGCGCCGCGATGAGGCTGGACATACCATTTGCAATGCGTGTGGTACGATTCTATGAAGAGCCTGCTCTTCTCTATCGCTAATGACGCTTCCAGGACTATACTATAAGCTGCATGGGGTTCATCGTCCGGTTACCATGAAGAAATCCGTCATCAAGCGCAGGAAGCGCGTTATCCCAGCAAACCAAGAGCCGGAAACGGAGGACGCAATGATGATCGACTCAGGGGAACGACAAACTCAGTACGGGGAGTCTGAGATGGAGCGGGGCAGTGTCAACGAGGATGGATCAGTCAATTTGGGCTTACGAAGGCATCCTAAACCCCTTTCGACGCTTCTTCCGGAACCCGTATGCTCTAACCAGGGAGCGAAGTCGTTGCCGTCAACAGACTTGACGGCTTATCATACAGCCCACCTCCCCCAGGCACTGGACCTTCGAGATTCGCTGACGGACGACAACCGGTTAGCCCCTTTGACGTCGATTTCTGTGATGAGCGATAGGCAATCATCCATATCTCCTGCATCGTTCCTGACACCAACGACGTCGAGAAAGAGGTCATTCTCAGCGACCGATCAAGAATGTGCCGAAAATGAATCCAATCACGACAACACTAAACGTCTGTCCTCAATCAGGTCAATACTTAACCCGACGGCTGGCTCGAGTCCAAGCGCCAGCGCAGCGGATGATACATTCGAGTTGACCTACTCGAGAGGGTCCCCTAGCTTCGCCGCTGCAGTACCTAGTTTTGGAAGGCATTCGGATGCACCAAACACCCTACCTAGCATGCTAAGTCGAGAGATAGCGGTTGGTGCTGAAACGTCAAAAGCGGAAAGACGAGCGGCCCTTGAGCAAGAAGCTGCCCGGATGCGCGAGTTGCTTGCGGCTAAGGAGCGAGAGTTGGCCGCTCTCGGAGAATGAAATAGATTCAGTTTACAATGCTTTTGCTTCCCACTTGTGTCTGCGGAGACCTCCCGCCGCAAAAAGCCTTCGGTTGCGGTGTTTGGGATACAAGATGAAAGGGGATAAGAACCTAGACTTGTGGTGAAACACAAGCCATTGAAGGAGGTGAGATTGGCACGTCGCAGATGACGCTCCCCTCTTCATTTCGCACAGCATTTACGGCGTAGCTGGCATTTAAGGAGACCTTGAAGGGAAAAGGGTATATAGGGTCCAGAGTCCCATAAATCGGCGCCAAGGAAGCTCCCAAGGGCGGCAAGTGGTCTTGGGTAACATACGAAGGGGGATGGATTGCATTCTTGGGCCGCTATATTGTAGGCTCGTAACTGGCGTTTGGTCCGTATCAAATGGGGAAAGCCCTGATAATATATACCCAGATGCTGCTTTATCAACAATCCACAGTCGTCCAGCCGAAGTGACATTTTCCACAATTCTCCACAGCCGCCGGTTCGGAGCTACCTAATCTCTCACCGGCTTTGAGATTCTAGGGGAACCACAGCCCATATAGGCCGAGCCTGGCATGGTGGCATCTGACTTCGTGAGCGTCCTGTTAGATTCGAGTAGACTGGGGAGTGGGGCTGTAGAAATAAATACAGGATCGACTCAGAAATGCTCAAGGACCACAAGGAACCGCCCAGCAGAAAGTATCTGGTGGAAACAGATGCGAGGACCCCTTGTATTTCATCAAGTGGTCGAGGTAGACAAGATTCGATCAAAACAAATGTCGACCGTCTAGTGGTGATTTCGTGATGCGAAAAATCCTTCATGATATGAAACATTATCTCGTGCTCTCCCTTCTTACCGGGCTCCTTTACATGTGCATTTATTTAACCTTCATAACTCCCACATCCCTCATGAGGTTCTTGACTACCGGAAAGGCTCCGTCCTTCCAACTCCTACCAGCCCCCGCGTTAGACCTCCCGAGTACCGCCGTCGGACCTCCGTCCCTGCTGCTGCCTCGCAGCTCGCTACCCGAACCCGCACCTTCCCTTTCCCCCTTCTTTCTTCACCCTTTCCTTTTCTCTGCCCCACCAGCCCCCCAGCCCTCTAGCCCCTTGGGCTCTTAGACCTGCTCGGCGCCCCAGCCCTGGTCGGCCTCGCGCATGTTGGCGGGGGGCTCGATGGAGGGGACGAACTCGAGGGCGACGTAGGCGACGCCGACGAGGCCGACGAGGCTGCCGGCGAGGATGCGCAGGACGCCGTTGTTGAGCAGGATGGAGCCGATGAAGATGTAGAAGATGCCGCGCCCGGCGAACGAGAACAGGAACGACGCGTATCGCGACACCTGCGACGGGATCTGGAACTCGAGCAGCGCCACGCAGAGCCCGAAGATTATCACGTAGATGCCGATGATGAGGGACTGACTATTTTAGTAGTTGGTTAGCTGAGGGCGTCTTTCCTTTTCCCCTCCTTTCCCCCCCTTCCTTTCTTATACGCCTGTCTTCTTCTGAAGAAGGGAAGGAGAGAATGGGACGAGAAGACCCGGGGTTATTGCTGATGCCACCTACAATCCGAAGTTGAAGAATTGCGATACGCCGCCCAAGACCATGATCACGCCCACGGCGAGGTTGACGAGTCGGCTGCGCGAGACGGTTCGTTAGCAATTGGGCCTTATCGCTACCTCCATGGGATTGCGAAGACGTACAAGGAGTCGGAGAAGTCCATCTTGAATCTATCGGAAGGTTCGCCTGATTGTAATCAATCGCAGAGGTTCGAAGCTTCGAAAGGGATTCTCAGTTGAATTTTTGAGCCGGCTTTCAAGAATGGCGAGGGTCACGCGGATTAAATTAACTCTAGGCAGATGTTTAACAAGGCCGTCGAGGTCTAGTCGTAGTGGTATTAGGGTGTGGTGGTGATGTTGGCGATGATAGGAGGCTCAGATGAGGCAGTTACGTATGTAGCTGCAGCTTTTTCCCACTGGGATCAGCTACCCCGGTCAGCCCCGGTAACTTCACGGAGCTAAGACCAATTGGGGCCTAGCGTTGATTCTGCTTTTGCTTGGGCTTGGATCGCTGTGTTTTTATCACGTGCCGAGATCTGTTGCAAAGACAACGGCGAAGCTGTGGGGCTACCGGGTGACCTGCCGAAATGCTGACATAGCAGGCGCTCTAAAAGATAGACTGCAACATATGGCTGGTTCAGGGCCAGTATCGCACGCGCCTTTACCCATGGCTGCCTCCACGGGCCGAACACTAGTATTCGGGGCGACCGCATCGCTGCTCGAATCCATTGGGGTGCCTGGCCTTGCCCTGACTATCTCGACCTAATCGAGCCTCTACGTTATTCTTCTTGGAAGGTCGGGTATTGTATTACGACTTCATGAGCTCTTACTACAGCTTTCCCCCCTTGTCGGTGTGGTGCTCAATATTTTGATGACCATTTACGTACTTGATAAGATTTCTAAAGGTAATCTGGCTGGAGCCACCGGGGGACGGCGAAGACAGCAGAAACCGCTCCGGATTAGCGGGCGATGGAGGGCGGATTTGGAAGCTATCTCATTGCCGATGTCTTTTATCGGGGCTTGACCTTCGGGACCTTCCGAGTTCCGCTCCAGACCAGGAGTGAAATCCGATATTACCGACAGGGAAGTCGCTATCGAATTCCAAAAATATGTGTTCTACCTAGGCAGGTTTCCCCCTTTGAGAAGCTGCGTAGATCAGTCGACTAGGGGAATTGATACCACGGCGTCTGCCTTCGCCCACCTGGTGGTGGATGATTGCGATTTTCCGAGGCATTTTACTTCCTACCGATTCAGTCTCTTCCCAAATCAGTCACGCGACTGGTTGGAATCGGCGGGAACTCAGTTCACCTAAATGCACGTCGGGGAAACCGAGCCCCGTGTGACGCGACGTTGTCAGATTGTATTGCGGTCTACCGTTTACGGGATAAAGTTCCGGGACTCTCCAGGTCTTGCCGCTAAGGTTGAGGAGAGCCGCTTTAGAAGCTCTACATTGGCCGTCTGTCTACCGACGTCCCTGACAGTCAGCCCGTGTTAGGGATAGCATCGGACTCCCTATAAAACGACCCGTCAACTTACAGCCACAGCTAAATGGCCCGACGGCCTCCCTTCTCGTTCCAATACAGACACACAGCACGCTTCGGAGGTGATGTAGCTCCCATTATAACTGATTAATAGGTGCTTACGGATGAAAGATTCGCGCAATGATCTTCTCGGGTGAGACTTGATTCTGAGTCGAGTCCTGCTTTTTCAGTCATCGATGCCCTGGCACAGGTGGCCACAAAAAGCGTGTATGCTGCATAAGCTTTGGGTAGCAGCCGTCGCCGGTATCGTGATATCTGGCATGTGCCGAACTCCTATTGGTCGGAGAGCCGGGTCACTCCTTGGGGAACACCGGCTCCTTACTAGGTATCGCCAGTCAAAGCGAACACTGTAACACCATGCGCGGGACAACAGAGTTTGATAACATGCCAACTCAAAGTTACTTGAGGGCCAGGACTCATCAGTGCCACCTTCGAACGATACGAAGCAGATAGATGAATCTAACTGTGAAATCCAAGGCCGGGAACTTCGTCCTCGAGCTGTCTTTTACGATGGCCCTTGCATACTGGAATTCGGTCAGCCTTGACCAGACCTATAAGTCGTCTGTTCGCCCTGCCTTGATATGCTGATGTACCCCATCGGCTACCGTCCGTACGTGTGCTACAGTTGCTGCTTTCCACCCAGTGATAGTACTCCCGTTACCCGTAAGGTTGACATAACTAGAGTAGCGCCAGAAGTGTATAGTTACGCCCGGACATTCAAGGAAAGCCAAAAAGGACGTCGGACAATTGGGCTGCGATCTCCGCCCCCTTAACTACTCCCCCAAAGCACCCACATTGGTCGGTGTCAGTCGACTGCTAGCATAAACGATGTTGAGAGACATGACCTCCCGTCGATACATGCCAGGCAATCACCCGTTCGGCTAACAATAACCAGTCCGCCACCACACCTCTGGGTATATCATACTGCCCTTCCTCCACCATGGCCGTCGTAATAGGAGGGACGCCAACGCCGGAGGTCGACGACCCCGTGTGCGGCGTGCTTCTGGTCCTGTTCCTGCTTTCGGCCACCGCGCACCTAGCGGTCCTGCGGGCCAACAAGAGGATCGGCCACAAGTTCGTCTTCTCGGGCATGATGTGCGCCTTCTGCGCCCTGCGCTGCGCTGCCCTCGCGGTCCGCGTGGCCTGGGCTTCGTACCCCGGCGTGTTCGCCGTCGTCGCCGCCGCCGCCGTCTCGGCCCAGCTCGGCACCGTGCTCGTCTTCGCCGTCAACCTGCTGCTCGCGCAGCGCGTCGCCCGCGCCTACCACCCGCGCCTCGCCTGGCGCCCGGCCGCGGCGGCATGTTTCGCGCTCCTCCTAGCCAGCATCGTGCTCGCACTCGTCGCGCTTATCGTCGGCGGCGCCCTCCTGGCCACTCCGGCGAAGACGGGACCCGGGGCCGACGAGGCGGATGACGGCGCCCGGAGAAACAAGACGGCCGCCGTCGCCCTTGATCTCTTCGGCACTACCGGTCTGGCGACGCTGGCTTTTGTGCCGATTCTCGTGGTTCTCGGCTCGGTCTTCGCGTTCCGCCTCACGCGCCTTCGCCGCGACGCGGTCGGGGCTGAAGCCGGAGCCGGAGCCGGGGCCGGCGTCGATGACAAAGAGAGAAGAACGGGCGGCGACGGAGAGGAGACACAGGCTCCCTCTCATCCTCCTTCGTCATCGAGGAGTTCACCGTCCTACTATCAACATCACCGCCATCACCACCATCAAGACCAAAATCAACCCCAACATGAACATGAGAACCAGCATCGACAACGACGACGACAACGACGACGACAACGACGACAACAACAACAACAGCAGCAGCAGCGGCAGCAGCAAGGCATCGAGAAATTCGGCTCCGGCAGCTGGTCCACCAAGCTCCGGCTCCTGCTCTTCTGCTCGGCCGTCGCGACGCTGGGCGCCGCGTTCCGGGCCGGGACGGCCTACGCCACGCTGCTGACCCCGGGCGGCGGCGGTGGCAGCGACGGGGGCCCGGCCCCATGGTACGCCGCGCGCTGGTGCTACTACGTCTTCAACTATGCGACGGACCTCGCCGTGTCGACGGCGTACCTGACATTGCGCTTCGACCGGCGCTTCGTCGTGCCGGACGGTGCTAAGGGGCCCGGCGACTACTCCTCCTCCTCTCCCCCGTCCCCGCGCGGCGCCGGTGCCGCCGATAGCGATCCCACTACTCGTAATCCTCATAGGGGTACCGCTGCCACCGTCGCGGCCTTAGGGTCCGGGTCTCGGCACAGCAGCACGAAGTCCTTCCCGTCCCCCAGGGTGAACCCGTCGTCCGTGTCCGCGGCCGCGGCGGGGTGGGAGCCCGGGTTCGAGCTGGACGATATGCGCCCCCCGGTAGACCGCTCCTCACGCGGCGGTGGTGGAAGCAGCAGCAGTAGTAGTAGTAGGCCTGCTGCTACTGCTGATGTCGTCGATGACGTCGAGAGAGGGAGGGAGAGGCGAAGGGAAAGCGGGATGAGGAGGATAGAGCCCGCCGCAGGACCCGAGAACCCGGAGGTTCGGCGGCGTATGCGTAAGTCCAGTCCCGTTCCATTCTGCTGCAGCACATGGTCGCAAATCATACACGTCTCGGGAGTCCTTCGCGCACCGGTGGGATTTTGTCCGTTTCGAGTCCACGGAAGGACACAGACCTACCACAAGACGGTCAGGGCTGCGTGTCCCCTTTATCCGGTCCGTGATCAAAAAATTGGATATCGTAACCCGGCACCTGCCCGGCATAGCACCTGGCTAGCCATCTGATCCTACTTAACCTATTAACACATGCCCCAACGCAGACGCGGCGCCGAAAGGCGACGAGAACCCCTCCCGACCCACGAGTAGAACCGACGACGATGATAACAATGACCACGCGGTACCGTGGCATCCCGAAGAGCACCCCGACGGCGGCGGCGACGGCAACGACAGCAGTCCGCCGAGAGGAGCAGCGCCAGCCCCGCCGGCGCGCTCCAGCATGCGCCCGCGATCCCCGCTCTCCTCCCACGTCACGCCACCACCACCCGCACCGCGGCGATCCGCCCCCTCCCAACCGCGCGGCGACACCACCACCACCCCCGCCCCCGGTCTCCCGCCTTCGCGGCGCTGCCGCGGTCCTTGCGGTTCGAGAGCGCCACGGCTTCTAGGGCGACGAGGATGAGTGCGATTGCGAGTACGAGGATGTTGTGGGTTGGGGGTCCCGCAGGGACGAGGTGGCGGTGGCAGAAGGTAAAGAAGAAGGACGAGATGGGGAAGGGGAAGGGGAAGGGCGTAGGATGCCGATGTTGTAATGCTGTATGATGCGGCGTACGCCAGATATGGTGTAGTGGAAGGGGGTGTGACTACAATATCGAACATACGGCACGGAATGCCTGCTAAGTTATCTCAGTCCACCACTACGCTCTCGGTTCTGCCGCACCTGATCGCCTTAACGTCCTTTTAAACGCCGAGCTTTCTGTTTTGCCGTCCGTATACGGCAACCCTTATAACCCTTAAGGAAAACATTATTATTACGGGAAGCTTTAGAAAAGTTTTTCATCTTTGCTATTTTATTATCGTTCAAGATGCACAAATTAATTATTTACTAAAGATTAAAGGTTTTAATTATTTTTAATAATAATTTTAATATTTAATAATATATGCAAAGATAATATAAAAGTTTATATATATAATAGACCTTAGATATAATATAAGCAAGGAATATATATAAACAAACAGGGTATTTTTTAAAATATTATTTAATAATTAAATTAAATTAACAGAATTTGTTTTCGTTGAATAGTTTTATAACTTTTTTATAAATACGCGTATTATATTCGGACTTGCTTTAAATTGTTAGAGATTATTTACCTTAGCTAGCTCAGACCTCCTTGGCTCGTTTTCTCAATTTTTTCAAAGTTACTTAAGTATCGCTTTATAACGCTAAATATTAACTAAATAATTTCAAATCTGCGTAACAAGCTAACGAAGCCTAAATTATAATTATACAAAAACGTTTTTATTTAGTACTTTAACTTTTTTAAAAAACGAAAATTTATAATAATTTAATAATAAAAAGTATATATATATATATATATATATATATATTTATACAATTGTTTTAATTATAGCTTTTTATTAATATTATTTTAGATTTAATTAAATTTTATTTCTTATTTTTAAATATAAATGTATTTATTAATTATAACTTAAGCTCTTTACGTTATAATTCTGTTTTATAAAATATAATAAAATTCGATTTTTTAAAACTTTTATTGTATTATATTATTAACATAATATATATGTATATATATATTGGATTTTTAATATTAATATAAAAATCGAATATAACGTTTAAACTTTTTCTTCGTAATATGAGAATACAGCCCTTATAAGAATAAAGCTGGTAGCCGACCAGCTACCGATCAGCCACCGACCCATTTACTAATATAAATCCACCATTTGGCAGCTAGTAGGAAACGCCAGATAGAAATAACTTAATACATTTACTTCTTAAAATCTGCTTTACGATTAGTCGGAGATCACCTTACCCAGCTTACAGCTGTCCATTATCTTATAATTTTTCCATTTACTATGGAGGGTAACGCGATAACCATTAAAAGCAAAGCTCGCCGATTATAAAACGAACCTAGGTTACCAGTCGAAAAAACCGCCAATCGGAACCCAACCGACGAACAATCGATCATGGTACGGGAATAGGCGAAAAAGCTTATAACGGAGCTCTAACGGACAAAAGACCATGGTCCTCGGGATCCTAAATCCCCTTACATATATAATAAAGACGTATCTTAATAACCATTAACTAAACGGTCGGAAAACAGGCGTAATATAACGAACGTATCTTAAAATTTAAAATAAAAAAAAGTTAAACCCCTTAATAATAACCAAATTTTGGAAATTATTCGTTAACAAAACGAATAATATTCGGAATTATTCCGATAATTAGCTAAATAATAAATAATAATATAAATTAAAAAATAAAGCTTTATAAATTAATTACGATATCGTCGTAAAAGCCTAAGGGCAATAAACAAATACTATATTATAATTATCCGAAATTTTCCGAACGCGCGTTAATTAAAAAAAAGATTAAATAAAAATTATTACGAAAATTTACGCCGAAAAGCCAAAATAAAATATCTTTATTTATATCTAATAGGTTATAAGTTATATAAACGTTTTTATTATAAACGCGTAATAATTATATTACGTTATATTTAATTATTTTAATTACGAAAAAAAAATTAAAAATAAAAATTTTATAAATTTTTATTAAAAGAATTACGTAAATCTTAATTTTTTCGATAAGGAATATAAGGAATAATTTATGAAATTATAATAATAATTCGATTAATTGCCGTTAAATTTTTATATTAAATAAAAGTTTTTAATTTATAAAATAAAATTTACGGACGCCCTTAATCCAAAAAACGATCGGAATAATAAATATTTTATTTTTAATTATTTTTATAAATTAATATTAAAATTACGAAATACCTTATTATGAAAAAACGTTAAACTGGAATAAATTAATAACGTAATAAATAAAACAAAATATTATTAAAATATCTGGAAAAAAACGAAAAAAAACCGGTTATTTTCCGCCAAAAGTACTAATAAAAATAAATAATCTTATTTTAATATTTTTAGGAAAAAAACTTTTTAAAATAAATTAAAAATGCTGTATAAAAATAATAAGGACCGCAAACGTTTTTATATTCGGAAAATAGATAATTGTCGATTTAATTCTAATCGGAATAAATCCGTACGATTTAATACCTTTAATTTTTATAAAAGTTTATTTAAATATTATAATTATAAAAAGCTAGGTTATAAAAACGTAATTTATAAATTAAAAAAAATACGAAAACCTTATTATCCCGGCTATACGGAAACCAATTTCCGAAGGCCATATAAAACATTATAATATATAACAATAAATTAAACTAATTCTTAAACGTAAACCTAAAAAAAACCGGAATAAATATATACGTTTAATTTATTTCGGCTAATAACTATAGGATAATCGAAATAAAGCCGCCTTTTAAAAAAGGGCATTTATTAAAAGAAGTACGAAAGATATAATGGTATAAATAAATATAAATACTGGAACATAAATAAATACTATAAGTAAAAAGTTAATAAAAAAATTTAACCTTTAATTAATTTTCGTAAATATTTTAAGCTTTATCGGCGTTAACGGCGCATATATCAAATGTTATAAGGCTTATAAAAATTTTGTTAACATGATAAATAATAACGGAAACGAACGAAAATTTAAGCAAATTTATTTTGTAATATATCGTAATCGAAAAACGTCCGATTTTTTATTATTTAAACTCGGAATAAATAAATTAAGAATTTTATTAAATATAATTATATATTAATAATTATACGGATTATTTTAAAAAGTTAATAAATAAAAAATCATGAACTTAATATTTTTCGGTAAACAAATTTATACCGTTAATTTAATAAATTTAACCGAAAAATTAAATATTCCGGAATTCGAAAAATAACAAAATTAAAAAAATAAACGATTTCCTTATATACCTAAAGAATTTTCAGCGAATATATTCTAAAAAACAGCCAAAAATATTTTAATTATTAAAGACAAAATATATAATAAATTTAATCCTAAAAAAAGGCCTTTATTCGGCTTAATTTACCTTATTTTGGAAACCTAAAAGAAAATATTTAAAGAATATATTTAAAAAAAACTTAAAAACAGGCCAAATACGTTATTCGAAAGCGGACGTAAAGGTATTAATATTATTCATACTTAAAAAGGACGGTAATTTTTAATTATACGTTAATTATAAGGGGTTAAATCAGGTAATAATAAAAAACCGATACCCTTTATTTTTAATCTTAAAAATAATAAATCGCTTAAAATTAATTAAGATATTTTCGAAAATTAATTTTAAGGATATTTATTACCGTATTAAAATTAAAAAAAACGATTAATAAAAAACCGTTTTTCAAACGTAATACGAATAATTTAAATATATAATTATGTTATTTAGCTTTATTAACGTACCAATTACGTTTCAAATTTTTATGTATAAAATATTAATTAAATTAATTAACCATATATACGTAATATATTTAAATAATATAATTATTTATTTAAATAATAAAAAAAATGTATAAAATATTTTTAATTAGTTTACAAATAATTATTATAATATTAATTATTTACTAAAATATTTAAATACGAATTTTTTTTTAAAAAAACTTAAAGTTTTTAAAATTTATAATTAATACCGATAATTTAAAAATAAATTGCCAATAAATCGATATTATCGAAATATAATTAAAGTTAAAATTAATTTATGATATTTAAGTATTTTTAGGATTTATACATTTTTATCGGAAATTTATTACCTATTACTTACGTATTATCGAATTTATTATTAAATTTTTAAAAAAGGCGTAAAATAAAGGAAAAAGTAACAAAATTTCGATAATTCAAAAAAGTTAAAAAAACGTTCCAAAACTTAAAAAATATTTTTTAATCGGCGACCATTTTCTGATATTAAAATAATGCCAAAAATATTAAGGTTAAAATAAACGTTTTGGTAAATATTATATTAGAGATATTTTTACAAAAATACGGAAAATATTAACGCTTAATTATATACTGGTTACGGAAATTAAGTTTAACCGAAAAACGGTAAGTTATAAGGTAATAAAAATTATTAATAATTATAAAAAACCTAAAATATTAACGGCAATATTTCGAAAATACGAAAAAAAATATTTTAATATTTACTAATTATATGGCGCTAAAGGACATAATAAAAACGCCGGCGCGTAACCTTAAGAAGAAATTAACCTAATAGGTTTACCGTTTTACGTAATTTAATTTTAAGATTTAATATTAACCGAACGCCGTTAACTCGGCGGATAAATTATTTAAACGCCCGGATTATATATTAAGGGAAATTGCATATAAAAACGTAATCCTTACGTTATTTAAAAAATTCGGATTTATAAATAATATGCTAAAAAACGTACGGAAAATAGTTATAAATATACAATATAATTTAAAATATTATAAAACGGTAAAAGGCCTTATAAAATAACGTAAAATTCGCTTATTATAAAATTTTTAGATAAATTTCAGGTGGCGGAAACTTAAATAACTATTATCTGCGTAAAAAAAACGGAAAATATTTATTATACGATCGTAAAAACTTTTCGAAAAAAAAGCAAAAAATTCTATATTTGCCGAATTTATCGTTTACGAATAATAATATAAATATGAATCGCAATAATAATACGATTATCGGTTAAATAATAATAACCGTAAATTGCAACCGTATTATAATTGGATTCCGAAAAACTTAAGAAAAATAAAATTAATATTAAAGTTATTATTTAGAACTAATACGTTTTATATTTTTAATAAAAAAATTATCCAAAAACGAAACGGTATTTTAACCGAAAAGTTTCTAATAGTTTTACGATTAGGTTCGAAAATTATAAATTAAAAATTTAAATATTATAAAATTAATACGGATAATTAAATGCTAAGCCAAAATAAAGGGAAAATATTTCTTAGATTTAAATAAAGTTTTATATTATTAAGATAAATTCGTAATTTTATCGTAAAGCGCTTTATAAAAATAAATAATTAATTAATATTATAATAATTTAAGGGCAAAATATATGGGATATATCCATATATTAAAATTAATAACCCAAAAATTTTATTAAGAAAATATAACAAACGATATCTAAAAATATATTAAATAATATCCGAATTATTAGGATATAATAAAGTTACGTTATAAACCATATAGATAATTATAGCTTTTGTTATTACTTAAATAACTTTTTTAAAAAATCTCGTTAGATTTTATTACGGGATTTTCCAAAAGCTTAAGTTTAAACAGATTAAAATATAACATAATTTTGGTAATCGTCGACCGCTTTACAAAATTAAAATTATTTATCCTTACGGTTAAAACCTTAACTATAACCAAATTAACTTAATTATTTTACGATAAGGTTAAATATAAATTCGGTACGTTAACCGAAATTATTAACGAAAAAAATAAATTATTAATAAATTAATTTTGGGCGGAATTTTACAAAAAGCAAAAAATAAAACGGCAAATATTAACCGTTTATTATCCGTAAACCGATAAATAAACGGAACGTATTTATTAAATTTTAAAATATTATTTCCGTAATTACGTTAATAAATATTAAAATAATTAAATAAAATTATTACGAAATACGGAATTTGTATATAATAATATACAAAATGCGTTTACCGGCTATTTTCCGTTCGAAACCTTATATAAGTATTATTTAAAAATAATAAAATACCGCTTATAAAAATTTAAAAGATAAGTATAAAAAATTAAAAAACGTTTCGAAAAAATAACGGTTATTCGTTAAATAATATACGAATATTAAGAGAAAATAACGGTAATTTAGAAAAAGTATTATAATTAATATTATATATCCATAAAATTCCAATTAAGGTAATAAATAAATTTATCGATTAAAAACTTTAAATTTTAAAATAAAAAATTTGTATTTATTTATATCCGGGTTATAATTAAAAAATAAATAAATTTCCAAACGTATAAAGTAATTTTTCTTATTAAATATTCATAAATATATAATACATTTTTAATATCTTTATTAAAACCGTAATATAATTAGGAACCGGGTAACGTCCAAATAACGTTATCGGATTTAACAAAGGAATAAAAAAAATAAATAATAAAAAATATCGTCCGTTACCGAAATAACTGGGAACAGCGTAAATACCTAATTAAATAAAAAAACTGGCCTGCTAAATATAATACGTAAAAATTTCAAAATTACCTTAAATATGCGCTTAAAATATTATAACGTTACGAAAAAAATTAAATATATATATAAAAAATAAAACGACTTAAAAATTATAAAATAATAATAACTTAATCGAAAATTAATTACTTAATAATTATAAAAATTACCAAAAATAATTTAAATAAAATTAAAATATTAATATTAAAATATTATTTAATTATATAATTACTTTTAAACTTTTAATAATTAATTACCTTATTATATACCGATCGGAAACTTATAAGCAACGTAAAAAAATTAAACCATTATTTTAAAAATAAAATTTCGCGTTTAATTATTAAATTTTATATTAATTAACTTTTAATAAGCGTATTAAGGAAATTAATATAAAAATATCGGAAAATAATTAAAGAATATATAACGGCAAAAGGCAGATATACTTATTAAATTTATTAATCGTAAAATCCGGAAGGAATTTAGGAACGTTTTATTTTTTACAAAAAATAAGGCCTAAATAACCGGAATATAATTTATTATTAATTAAAAATAAGGTGATATTTTTAAAACGTTTAATATATTTAAGTTTAATAATAATTTTGTTAAATAAAACTATTTTTTAATTATAATTATTAATAAATATCAAAATTTGGTTAAAGTATTAAAAAACGGGTGGAAAATATTTGTAAACGGAAAACGTAACGGCATAATAACCTTCGAAAATCGCCTTATTTATAAGGATATCTTAAAATTACGCCTAATTAGAAATTAATTACGAAATAATAAAAAAGAACTATAATATTTATAAAAAGGATTTAAATTTATAAATCTATAAAACGGCATTAAAATTAGATTTTTATAATTATAATAAACGATCGGAAATCGACCTTAATTATATTAAAAAACGTTATTTTTTAATAATAATTGTATTAAGGGCGAATTTGGCCTTGCAAAGGACGTCGAGTCGACGACCGACCGCAATTACGTTAAAACGTTTATATTAAATATCCGTAATACGAGTTTTTTCGAATTTGTCGATTAATTCCTAATTATCGGTACCGAATTAAGAAATTATTTAGGCAATACCTTTAAAAACGATCAAAATTTAAACAGAAAATTAAATAACGATATTAATAATATTAAAAATAATTATTTACCGCGTAAAATATTTTATAATAATAATTAATTACGACGTAATTTAAGGCGTCCGAAATTTAAATACAAATTGTACGGTAATTAAAATAACGTTATATTATATAAATATAATACGGTTTATTACCGCCCGTAGTATAATTAATATTTATTTTATTATCGGCGTTAAGGGGATAACGTTTAAGGAAATCTTAATCCTTCTTAATATTAAAATATTATTTTTTTGGAATTCTTTATGAAAAAAAATATAGCAAACGGAAATAATACGTAATATAATGGAAAAAGACGAAATAAAAATAAAAAAACCGAAAAACCGAATAAAACGCATATACAGAAAGAATAAAGATATAAACGCGAAAAAAAAGAAAAAAAGATAAACAAAATAAGGTTAAAAATAGATTATAATACAAAATTAGGCAAAATATAATTAATTACGTAATATGATACATATTTATTATTGCGGCAATTATTTATAACATAATATAACGGTAAATTATTAACAAATATACGTAATTAAATTTACAAAATACGTTATATCAAATTAATAATAATACTATTAAAAATTAATAATTTAAAAAGAAAAAGTAATTATAAAAATATAATCCTTATAAGGATAAGGTTAATAACCGACCAGCCACCGATCAGCCACCGACCCACTTACTAATATAAATCTACCATTTGGCAGCTAGTAAGAAACGCCAAATGGAAGTAACCTAATACATTCACTTTTTGGAATCTGCTTTACAACTGGTCGGAGATCACTTTACCCAGCTCACAGCTGTCCATTATCTTACACGTAACTACATTTTTTAGAAAACTAATATTCGAATATATAATTCGATTATTTGAATTAACGTATTAATTAATTTTTTTAAAAAAATCAAATACGTATCAAATTATTATTATATAAACATTAATAAAAGATTTAATTGCCGCTAATTAAACTCTCGTTAAATATTAATATTATAATATATTATATGAAAAATTTATAATTTTATGAAAAGATTTAAATTTTGCTATTTATTTAAAAATTTATAATTCGAAATTAAAATAGTTTCTATATATTATTTTAAATACAAATTAACGTTTAATTATAACATTTACTTTGAATTAATTTAAAATTTTAAATTACATAGTAATATGTGTAAAAAGTAATAATTATATAATAAAAAATAAAAATTAAAACGGTTTTATAATAATATTAATCCAAATATTTATATATATATATATTTTATAATTTTCAAAATTAAGATTTTAATATTTCCGAAAACTGTTATATATTAAATAAAAAATTAATTTAGTTGATAAAAATTTAAAAATACCTATTTAATGGTTTATAATAATATAATTGTATTAAAAGTAAATTATATTTTATAATTCATTGTAATAAAATATGTCATATTTTAATACTATAATTTTAATATTTGAAATTATGTTTCTTATATAATATTCCTATATAATATCGTTATATAAAACATTATTATTATTTTTATTTATTATTATAATCGTACGGTTTTGGAAAAAAAATATATTTTAACTTAATTAATATTATAAAGTAAAATACTCTTATAACATGTTATAATAATGTTTAATATCGCTTAATATCTTTTATTAATTCGTAAATAATATTACTCCGATTTTATTTTTTTCAGTTTTATTAATGCGTTTTTTAAATATAAGAAATAAGCTTTTCTCGTTTTTTTAAATTGAAACGCATATCGTATAATAAATGTTATTCGATTTTATTAGATTTAATTAACAAAAATAAAGTCATTATCGACGATATATATAATGTTTATCGAAAACTGTTTTAAAAAATATGTAAATTTAAAAAGTTTTATCGATTTTGGAAACGTTTTGATTTTATTTATAGAAATTAAAATATAATAAGTTATATTTAGAAAATATAAATTAAGTAAGCCGAAACTTATAAAATATAAATAACTTAAAAAACGGATTGTTAATTTTTAAATAAACGAGGATAATTATATCAAAAATCGTCGAAAGTTTTATTTATATATATATATAATATTAGCATATTTATGTTATTTTTATAGAAATTCAGCGCTCGATGCGAATTATTTGTATTAAAAACTTTTAATATATATAAAATTTCACGAAATATCTTGATTTATTTTTTTTAAAAAAAATTAAATTTATAAAAAATATTTTTCTCGCTTAACTGTTATCGTATTTAAATTTATTATATATAACGTATTATATAAGCTTATCGAATATATAAACTTATCAGATAGTTTTTGATATATTTTAAACTTCTAAATTTAATTATTTATTACTTAATATCTATAATATAAAACGACTTACCAAAAGAGCAAAAATAAAGCTAGCCGTTAAAGTTAAAAAACGAAACCCGAAACTTAATTATACGATATTTAGTTCTATATATGAAATTCTCTATTTTACTGTATATAAACGATATATTTACAAATCTTTTAAAGCCGATATTATCTTCAAATCGCCAAAATTAACGCCGATCGAAAAGAAATTCCATTATCGACCGAATTCTTGATTCAAATATACGAATCTTTTCTGTCCGACTTTAATATGTTAAAAATATAGCGAATTTACAGCTAATCTAGTATATCGCAATGCGCTTTAGAGTTAACTGGACGTCGAACTTTATTAAACAGCAAAAAAAACTTAAAACGCGTTTAAATCGAAAAATCGATTATTAACGGGTATTATGCGAAAATCTAAAGATATTTCGTAAATAGTTCGAACTTATTCGAGTTATTATCGCAAAATACGATTTCGCAAAAAAAGATATTTATAATTTCGACGAAACTAACTTTTTAATAAAGCTTTTTATAACGATAAATATAGTAATTATAAATATTGAAAAGAATAAAAAAACCTAAATAAACGTAATAAGAAAATCGGAAATAAGTTATAGTTATTTAAGTTATTAACTTATAAGATTAGATTTTATTATTATTTATTATTTTAACAAAATTTATTTTGATTTTTAGCATTAAAATATTATTTATTATCTTATTAAAGGTTTAATATAAGTTATAATAATCGGACAACAAACGAATGGAATTTAAAATAGGTTTAATATTTTAATAAATATATTCGAACGCGTATAAAAGAATTGACACGTTTTTTTATTTTTAACGATTATGAAAATTATTATTTGATAAAATTCGAACAATATTATGCGAATAACGGTATTATTATGCTTTATATATCTATTTATTTTTTTTATGTACTTTAACTTTTCGACATATTTTATTTTTTCGTTTTAAAGCGTACTTATTCGCTTGATATCGAAAATTTAATATAACATTATTATACTTATATTAGGAAGAAAGATTTCTTCGCCGGGCTTTATAATACGTTTAAACTTTTATAACGTCCGGTAATATTAAATTCGTATTTATAAAAACCGGTCTTATTTTATTCAATTTTAATAATATTTTTTTTCGACTTAGAAATTCTTTCAACCATATTTATATCGACTCTTTCGCCGCTTATTTCCGCCGGTTTTATTTTTTCCGTTTTTGCGAAAACCTTTAGGAATATTCGCAAAATAACAAAATAAAGACGTTATTTGCAAAAAAAATTACTAAAATAGGTTGTCGACAAAAATAATAAAATTGGTTAATTTTTTAATAAAAACTAATTTATTACTTTTATATAAAGTAGTTTTTTAGGAGAAAAGACCGCTTAATTGTAAAAAATGAATTATATCTTAAATAAACGTTAAGAAACTATAAATAAGCGTTTTTAAAAAGAAAAAAAATACTTATTATAAAAGAGAGACAAGCTTCTTTAGCGAAAAAAAGGTGGTAATGAAAATACAGCTAATAACGGTTGAAAATAATCGTTATAAAAGGGTGAAAACGAAGAAACGAAAACATAGCGTTTGTAACAAACTCGAATATAATGCGCGTATTTATAAAAAAGCTATATGTACGTTTAGCCAAAAAATTTGATTAATTTAAATTAATTTAATATATTATGGTTAATTAATTCAAATTTGCTTTCTACAAATACTAAACCCTATCCGATATACTTGTACATCTAGTAAACCTATGTAATATATTAATATAATTTTTAAATATTTTAATTAAGTCGGATTAGTAAAGGAGATATTACGAGGTTTTAATTAAACATATTAAATAAGATTTTTATCGACAATTATAAAGCCGAAAAGATTTTTAATACGGTTAATATTCTATAAGACGATAACTTTTTTAATTTTATTAAAAATATTTATTGAACATTAAACGATACCGTTTTTATAAATTAAAAATTTCGAAATTATGTTTTTTTTAAAAAAAGGCTTAAATTTATTCATATTTTTTTTATATATTATACGATATAACAACGTTAATTATATTAAATAATTTATACCGATATTATTATATTTTATAATATTAATTAATTTAATTATAGTAAAAATATTTTATTTTTATTAAATATTATACGTTATAATATTATATTAAGTATTTATTAATTCGTTTTTATATTAAATTTGATTTCGATAAAATTTAAAAAATTATATGAAAACATTTAATGTAAGAAATAAAATTTATAATTTGTAATTTATTAGCAAATTTTGCTAATCGAAAAATAATATATATAATATTAATATTATTGTTCTTCGAAATTCGTTTTAATTATATAAAGTATATTTTTTTAATTCGAATATTATATTCGTTAAGCTTTCTTGCGAAATAAATATTACGATATTTGAAATTTTCGTAACGAAATTTTTAGACATATTCATTTTTTATTTCGAAATTTTTAATTTATTATAAAATATTTATTTCGCATTAAAAAGAATAATTAAAAAGCGGAAAATATATTGGTTTTAGATTATAAAATTATAAAATTTAAACTTGTCGGTTTTAATAATTTTGTATTTTTTATTAATAATGTAAGTAAACAAAATAAAAAATAATAAAAAACGAAAACTACTTTGTAAATAATTTAAAAGCATTTATTTAAAAAATATTTAATATCGAATTTATTCAAGATAATTTAGCTTCAAATAGTCGTAATATTTTAAATAAAATTTTAATTTTATAATATAAAGTATCGATAATTTTTTTAAATCATTTTAATTAAAACAGTTTGTTATCGTATTCGTTATCGTTAAATAAACACATTAAAGATTTATTAAATAAAAATAAAAGGTTAGTATAAATTTTAATTTTTTATTATTTTGTACTCTTTTATAAATATTATTATATTTATATTTTAGTTTTAGTATTAGTATAATTTTAATACTTACGTATATTTAATTAATGAATTTCGAAATCGCCTTATATATTTTTATAATTATGTAATCAATGTATTAATATAATTCATGTATTTCGATAATAAAATCGTAAATAAAAAACTCTTTTACAATAGAGTATCCAATATAAATTTTTTAAAAAAATGATATAAGTAATTAAATTTATATTTCGTTTAAGTTTAATAATTTATCCTTTATTTAAATATTTTATTTGAGTAGTTTATATCTTATAACATTACATAAAAATATAATATTATCTATAATTAAATATAACGTATAATTTGAAGCTAATCTATACAATCAATTTATAATCAATTTATTAATTAACGTTTTTAAATATTATTTAAGATTTGTTTTCGTTTTGCTCTTTTTCGTACCTTATTATAATTTATATATTTGTAACTTTTTTCGTTTTCGAATTTTTCAATTTTATTTATTTTAAGCGCAATATATGCGTTTGGAACTTTTTATTAGGATTATATAAGAATGTCAAATATTTATTATTTGTATAATTTCGCAAACTATAATATTTATAAAATAATTATATAATATGTATTCTTTAGCTAAATAACTCGGTTTATAAAGTTATAGACTTTTTTTCATTATATATACGATATTTAGTTTATATAAAGTTTTTACTAAATTATAAAAACCGTAAATAATCAAGAGTTTATAATTAATTTAATAATTTATAAAGTCGGCATAATTCGTTATAACGTAAATTCTATTTTGCTAGTTATTATTATGTAAGATATTTTATATTATATTATTAATATTTAATATTTATATAAATATTATTTTTTACAATAAAAAGTTTTATTCTTATTATAAGTTTTTTATAATATTATAAAATTGATAAAATTATACTAAGCGTAAAATCTTTCTCTTTGATATATCTTCGTATTTGTAATAAAATATAAAGTATTGTTTTTTAAAATCTTTTAATATATTTATATAGCTTTATAGAATATATCTAATATTTAATATCTATTGCGTATAATATATATTTTTCGAAGAAAACGGTTTATATCTTAAGATAATCGAATATTACTTAATTAATATAAAAATACTTTAATTAGGATTACTGTTACGACTTAATAAAACTAGACCTGCGAAAACGGTTGCAACGACAAGAATAATACGACTCACTCTGTAAGTTACGTAACCAGTGATTATTAATACGCTCGTGATTACTAGAAAGCAACTATAATTATAAAAAATTATAATTATTACGAAAAACATAATAAGTAATAATTTAAATAATGATGAAAACTATATATACGTTCGTTATTTCTATAGTTTAAATAGTACCAGTTTGTAATACAATTCCGTTACCTAAGATATTCTTAGTATTACGAGACGTAACTAGTTATTATATTTATTGCTTAGATTTCTACAATACATCTGCGAATATAAACTCGTACAACTTAGATTTAATAATTGTTTAAATCTTCTAGTCGTTAAAATTACGGTATAAGTTTCGCTTTATCGCAGATTATTTTAATATCGGTTTTAGTTGTTTTTTAGTTCGAAATTTTATTATTCGTTTTTAAGGCTGTTTTTTAGAAAATATTATTAATAAATTTGACTTTTTAAACCGTGCAAATAATGTTTTTAAGTTTATTCGAAATATATTATGAAAAAGTATAACGAAATTTGTTTTTATTATATAACTAAAATATTTTTTTACATTTTATTATAAAATAAATTATAATAAAATATATATTATAATACAGATTTCGAGTAATAAGAAAAGAAATATTAGTTAATAATTGTTATAATATAAATAAGGTAATTTAATATATTAAAGTGTAAAAACTATTTAACTGTACTAAATATTATATTTAATATATATTTGAACGAAATAATTTTATAAATATATCGTATTATTTATATCTAATTATTAGCATTTTTAGTCTTATTTTATATTATAAAAACTTTATTATTTTTTTTATTATTTACTAATTTATATAAAATTAGAAATTTATAGATGTTTTTTTAATATTAATAATATATTTCGTATTGATTTAATATACGAATTTTGTTTGAATTATTATATTTCTTATTTTCTATTTTTAATTTTGATTTTAATTATGCCAAAACTATATTCGTAAATTTATAATAATATTAAATTTTGAATTTGAATTATTGATATATAAATATTTAATATTGTATTATTATTATAATAATATTGCCGCCGTTTAATAAAGCAAAATACTGTATAAGTATTCTTCAAATATATAGTAATTTAATAAAAAATTAAAATATATATAAAAATCGTAACGATATCAGATTAATTATTAATATGAATTATATTAATTGCGAAACCTTTTCGTATTCTATTTTTCATTATATATATTATTTTTGAACCTTATTTTAGCTTATTAAATAAGTTGTTTCAAATTAAATAGTTATTTTATAAAGTTTTTAGTATTATAAAGTTTTTATAAAACGGATTTTATTTTTTATATATTATAAAGCGAGATAGCTTAATATATATATAATTAATAGAATGTTGAGAAAATATATTTGTATATTACAATAATGTTTTAAACTTTCTTTTAAGTAAATATCGAGAAAGTTATTTAATAACATATATTCTTTTTTATTTTTTATTATATTAAAATATAATAAAAAATTATCGATATAAAATATGTAAATTATTAGAAAATACATTTTTACAATCGAAAAATAAAAGTTTTATATATTATAAATTTAATTAACGTATGTTTTTTAAAAGTTCGTATAATTTGAGCTGTTAATTGCTTTTGTTAATTTATAATCAATAATAATTTAAATAAGAAAAATAATATTAAGAATATAATAATGTTATAATCTCGATTGAAAATATAAACTTACGATATATTTTGTAATATATATTATATTAACGCTATATTTATAATATTAAACGAAAGTAAAATTATCAATTATTAGGAAGTAATTATTATTTAAGTAATTTTATATACATATAAAATTTCAAATATCGTAATATATTCGATATTGCTTCTGAAAATTTGGACAATTATTTGAAATATCCGAATATTATTATATTTATATATAATTTTAAAATAAATAACTTTTTAAAATTAATCGAGAATTTAGTTATATTAATAAAAAGCAAACGCGATAAAGAGAAAAAAGTTAAATCGGACCGTTAATGATTTATTGAGAAAACTTAAACACTTTAATTTAAACAAGAATTAATTATTAAACAATCTAATAAAATAATAATAAATATACCAAAGGCGTTTAAAAAATATTAATTAAAATTATATGCTAATAAATATTACTTCTAATTACAAAAAGAAAAGGTTATAAAGTATAATTAATAAAAATTTAATATAAAATCTGAGATTTTAAATATTTTGAATTAATATTTTTAAAAAAGAGAATATTAGAATAATTATAATAATACCGAAAAATTTACCTTATTCAAATTAACGAAAATTATTTATATTATTTATTTATTTGTATAATCGATTTTTTATCTTAGCTATTCGACTAGAGGCAATGTATTTTGAAACTGAGAAAATATAAAAATATTTTGGAAATAAATATAACAATTTCGGAAAAAAAGAGAAAATAAAATTTAAAAGATTTTAATTTAGCGTTAATATTTAAAACTACAAAATTAAAATAAAATTTAGTAATAATCATATTAAGTTATATATTAAATTAGATAATATAAAAGTCCGTTAATTTTTAAATTTAAAAAATTTAATATATATTTATTATAATATAAAATTAATTCGAATTATAATAAACTAATATTTCATATAAAACTCATAGTAATAAGAATTAATAAAAAGAATAAATTTAATTAATAAATGAGATATTAATAGCTTTAATTAATATTATGTAAATATTTATAATAATCGTATTTTATAAGTGCAACGCTGCGCTAAAATCGAATCTTTTTTATTATCGACCTTAATTAAAATTTACAAAGTTTCGATTTTTATTTTTTTAACTTAATATCGTAATTACTTTTTAATCTGTTATTAATATTATTTTTCGGTAAGTGCTATTTATTCTTAATATAATATTTTATTAATTTTGATAAAAATTATTAGTGGAAATTTTTAAATATATATTTTTATAACGTCGAAATACGGATTACTACGTTTCGATAACGTGGACAACTCCAGTAATAATATAAAAACAAATAAATAATACGAATTGATATATAATAACGAAAACGGAATTAAGAATATAAAAATATTTAAAAATATTAAGTTTTCTATTAACGTTATCAATACTAGAAATAAAAAGATTAATTAAAATTATTTAATACGTTACGAATTACGTATATAAATATAAGCGTTATTATAATCGAAATTACGATTTTAAATTATGAAAACGTATAAATTATATATCGATTTAATATTTAAATTATAAAAATAATTGTTAAATCGTTAATTATTTATTTAAATCGACCGATTATATATAATGTACTATAATTCGGATTAAATATAATTTATGGTAATTTTGTAAAACTTTTAATATTTATTACCTTTGTAATATAATAATAGTTTTTAATTTATATAACATCGTGCATGATATAAAAATATAATATTATTATTTCTAATTAAGCGAGTTTTATTGTTTACAAAGAATTGTTTATATTTTTTATAATATCGAAAACATATTATTCATATTTTAAATATAATATATTAAATAAGCAATCTTTTAAAATATTTTCATATTGTTATTTTTTACACTTAGTAATGCTGTGATTTAATTTAATTACATTTTAAATTAAATATAGATTTTTAATTTCGTTTAATTTATTTGAAAATTTATTAAATAAAAACTGTTTAAATTTAACAAGTTATTATATTAAGAATTTCGTAATTAAAATATATTACGAAAATTATTATTAATAATTTTTATAAATTTATATAAAGCGATATTATTTAAACTTTGAAAATCAAAGTTTGCTTTTTGGCCTTATTTTAAAGATTTTATTGATTTTGTAGAAATAATATTTAAGAAATTTAATTAATATATTAGACCCCTGATAAACACTTTTTTATTAGAAGTTATAGCTGTAGCTACGACTGCTGCGCTGCAAGCGCAGCCACAATCTTCAAAATAGAGTCCTGATTATAATGAAGCAAGAAATTATACGATTCTAAGAGCTGCTAAGAGCTTGTTAAGTTTATATATATCTAGCTAGCTCGTCGATATTTCGTATTTTTTAATTTTACATTTTTATTATTTTTGCTATATATTCTTTAACACAAATGCTATACTTTTTCTTTTTTGTTTTAATGTTTTTACAACAATTATTCTTAGTCGTTATTAGCTTTACTTTTTTATTACTTTTTTATAGCTAGGAAAATCTTTTCTTTTATAAAATAAATACTTGTTTAACAATTTTTTTTACGAAACGAAGATATAATTTATTATAACTATAAAAATTATTAATTATTTATTGTGTTCGAAAATATTAGATATAATATTTATCGTATAAATAATATCGTGTAATAATTTTCTATATATTTGGCTTAATCTGAAAAATAAAGTATAAGAATACAGCTCTTACAAGGATGAGGCTGGTAGCCGACCAGCCACCAATTAGCCACCGACTTACTTATTAATATAAATCTACTATCTAGCAGCTAATAAAAAACGCTAAATAAAAATAACTTAATATATTTACTTTTTAAAATCTGCTTTACGATTAATCGAAAATCACTTTATTTAATTTATAGTTATTTATTATCTTATAATTTTTATTATTATTATAAAAAATAATATAATAATTATTAAAAACAAAGTTCGCCGATTACAAAACGAATTAAAGTTATTAATCGAAAAAATCGCCAATTGGAACCTAATCGACGAACGATCGATTACGGTACGGAAATAGGCGAAAAAGCTTATAATAAAACCTTAGCAGGCAAAGAACTATAGTTTTCGAAATCCCGAATTACCTTATATATATAATAGGGATATATCCCGATAACCGTTAGCTAAATAATCAGAAAACGAACGTAATATAACGACCGCGTCTCAGAATTTAAACCAAGGAAAAATTAAGCCTTTAATAATAACTAAATTTTGGAAATTATTTATTAATAAAATAAATAATATTCGAAAATACTTCAATAATTAATTAAATAATAAATAATAATATAAATTTAAAAAAATAAAGCTTTATAAGTTAATTACGATATTATCGTAAAAGCTTAAAGGCAATAAATAAATACCGCGTTATAATTATTCGAAATTTTTCGAAAATACGTTAAGTAAAACAATTAAATAAATAATATTATAACAATTTACGCCGAAAAACTAAGATAAAATACCTTTATTTATATTTAATAAGCTGTAAACCATATAAACGTTTTTATTACAAACGCTTAATAATTATACTGTATTATATTTAATTATTTTAATTATCAAAAAGAATTAAAAATAAAACATTTATAGATTTTTATTAGGAACAATTACGTAAGTTTTAACTCTTTTAATAAGAAATATAAAGAATAATTTATAAAATTACGATAACGATCTAATTAATCGCCGTTAAACTTTTACGTTAAATAAAGACCCCTAATTTATAAACCAAAATTTACAGATATTTTTAATCAAAAAATATTTAAAATAATAAACCTTTTATTTATTTTTATTTTTATAAATTAATATTAATATTACGAAATACCTAATTACGAAAAACCGTTAAATTAAACCTAATTAATAATATAATAAATAAGGTAAAATATTATTAGGACGTTTAAAAAAAGGCGAAAAAAAACTAATTATCTTTTATTAAAAATATTAATAAAAATAAATTAATTTATTTTAAAATATTTTTTAAAAAAATTTCCTAGAACAAATTAAAAATATTACGTAAAAATAATAAGAATTACGGACATTTTTATATTCAAAAAGCAAATAATCGCCGATTTAATTTCGATCGAAATAAATCCGTATAACTTAATACTTTTAATTTTTATAAAAACTTATTTAAAATTATAATTATAAAAAATTAAATTATAAAAACGTAAATTATAAATTTTTAAAAAAATAGAAAAATTCTATTATCTCGACTATACGGGAATAAACTTCCGGAAACCGTATAAAACGTTATAATATATAACGATAAATTAAATTAATCCCTAAACGTAAACTCAAAAAAAACCGGAATAAACGTATACGTTTAATTTATTTCAACTAATAACTACAAAACGATTAAAATAAAACTGCTTTTTTTAAAAAAAATACTTATTAAAATAAATACAAAGAATATAATAATATAAATAAATTTAAATACCGGAATATAAATAAACATTATAAATAAAAAATTAACGAAAAAATTTAACTTTTAATTAATTTCTGTAAATATTCCGGGCCTTATCGGCATTAATAACGCATATATTAAATATTATAAGTTTTACGAAATTCATATTAATATAATAAATAATAACGAAAACGAACGAAACTTTAAGCAAATTTATTTTATAATATATTATAATTAAAAAATACCTATTTTTTTATTATTCAGATTAAAAATAAAAAAATTAGGCGTTTTATTAAATATAGTTATATATTAATAATTATATAGATTATTATAAAAATTTAACAGGTAAAAAATTATGAATTTATTATTTTTCGGTAAATAAATTTATACCGTTAATCTAATAAATTTAATCGAAAAATTAAATATTTTAAAATTTGAAAATTAACAAAAATAAAAAATAACCGAATTCCCTATATATTTAAAAATATTCCGGCGAATATATTCTAAAAAAAATAACGAAAAAATATTTTAACTATTTAAAGCAAAATATATAATAAATTTAAACTTAAAGAAAACGCCTTTATTCGGCCTAATTTACATTATTTCGGAAACTCCAAAAAAATATTCGAAAAATATATCCGAAAAAGTCTAAAAATAAGCCGGATATATTATTCGAAAACGGACGTAAAAATACCAATATTATTCGTACTTAAAAAGGACGGTAATTTTCGATTATACGTTAATTATAAACGGCTAAATCGGGTAACGATAAAAAATTAATATTTTTTATTTTTCATTATAAAAATATTAAATCGTTTAAAATTAATTAAGGTATTTTCGAAAATTAATTTTAAAAATATTTATTACTATATCAAAATTAAAAAAGGCAATTAATAAATAATTATTTTCCGAACGTAATATAGATAATTTAAATAATAATATTATTTATTCGGATAATAAAAAGAATATGCGAAATATTTCCAGTTAATTTACAAACGGTTATTATAATTTTAATTATTTATTAAAACATTTAAATACGAATTTGTTTTAAAAAATAAAATTGTTAAGATTTATAATTAATACTAACAACTTGGAAATAAACCGCCGACAAATTAATATTATCCAAATATAACCAAAAAATAAAGTTAATTTATAATATTTAAATATTTTTGGAATTTGCAAACTTTTATCGGAAGTTTATCGCTTATTATTTATGTATTACCGAACTTATTATTAAGCATTTAAAAAGGGCATAAGATAAAAATAAAATAATAAAATTCTAATAATTCGAAAAAATTAAAAAGGCGTTTCGAAACTTAAAAAATACCTTTTAATCGGCAATTATTTTCCGATATTAAAATAATGTCAAAAATATTAAGGTCAAAATAAATATATTGATAAAAATTATATTAAAAATATTTTTATAAAAATATAAAAAGCATTAACGCGTAATCGTATATTGGTTATGAAAATTAAATTTAACCGAAAAATAATAAATTATAAAATAATAAAAATTATTAACGATTATAAAAAACTTAAAATATTAACGGCAATACTTTAAAGGTACGAAAAATTGTTTTAATATTTACAGATTATATAACGTTAAAAGATATAGTAAAAGCGCCGGCGCGTAACCTTAAAAGAAAATTAACTCGATAAATTTACTGCTTTACGTAATTTGATTTTAAGATTTAATATTAATCGGACGCCGTTAATCTGGCAAATAAATTATCCAGACGTTCGGATTATATATTAAGAGAAATCGCATAAAAAAACGTAATCTTTATATTATTTAAGAAATTAAAACTTATAAATAATATGCCGAAAAAGGTACGAAAAATAATTACAAATATATAATATAACTTAAACTATTATAAGGAAATAAAAGGCCTTATAAAAATAATGCAAAATTTGTATATTATAAAATTTCTAGAAAGATTTTAAGTAACGAAAATTTAAGTAATTATTATCTACATAAAAAAAATAAAAAACTTTCGTTAAACGATTATAAGAAATTTTCGAAAAAAATAAAATATTATATACTTATTAAATTTATTGTTTATAAATAATAATATAAATATAAATTGCAATAATAATACGATTAGCAGTTAAATAATAATAACCGTAAATTATAACAGTATTATAATTAGATTTTAAAAATTTTACGAAAAATAAAAATTATTATTAAAATTATTATTTATAATTAATATGTTTTACAACCTTTAACAAAAAAACTATTCAAAAACGAAACGGTATTTTAATTAAAATTTTCTTAATAATTTTACGATTAGGTTCGAAAATTACAAATTAAAGATTTAAATATTATAAAGATAATATAAATAATTAAATATTAAGCTGAAATAAAAGAAAAATATTTCCTAGATTTAAATAAAGTTTTATGTTATTAAAATAAATTTATAATTTTATTATAAAATATTTTATAAAAGCAATTAATTAATTAATAATATAATAATTTAAAAATAAAACATATAAAATATATCCTTATTATAAAATTAATAATTAAAATATTTTATTAGAAAAATATAACGAACAATATTTAAAAATATATTAAGTAATATTTAAATTATTAAAGCATAATAAAGGTACGTTATAAACTATATTAATAATTATAGCTTTTGCCGTTATTTAAATAACCTTTTTAAGAAATTTCGTTAAATTTTGTTACGGGGTTTTTTAAAAGCTTAAGTTTAAATAAGTTAAAGTACGATATATTTTTAGTAATTGTTAACCGCTTTATAAAATTAAAATTATTTATTTTTACGGTTAAAATTTTAATTAGAATTATATCGGCTTAATTATTTTACGATAAAATTAACTATAAATTTAATACGTTAATTAAAATTATTACCGATAAAAATAAATTATAAATAAATTAAATTTAAGCAGAACTTTGCAAAAAATAAGAAATAAAATAATAAATATTAACTATTTACTATCCGTAACCGGATAAATAAACGGAAGGTATTTATTAGGTTTTAAAATATTACTTTTGTAATTACGTTAATAAGTATTAAAATAATTAAATATAATTATTACAAAATACGGAATTTATATATAATAATATATAAAATACATTTATTAATTATTTTCCGTTTAAAGCCTTATATAAGTATTATTTAAAAATAATAAAATATTTTTTATAAAGGTTTAAAAATAGATATAAGAAATTAAAAAATATTTCGAAAAAATGGCGGTTATTTTGTCGAATAATATATAAATATTAGGAAAAAATAATAATAACTTAAAAAAAGTATTATAATTAGTATTATATATTTATAAAATATTAATAAAGATAATAAATAAATTTATTAATTAAGAATTTTAAATTTAAAAATAAAAAGTTTATATTTATTTATATCCAGATTATAATTAAAAAATATGTAAGTTTTTAAGCGTACAAAAAAGTTTTATTAAATATTAACGGATATATAATATATTTTTCCTATCTTTATTAAAACCGTAATATAATCGGAAATCGGACGATATTTAAATAACGTTACCGGACTTAATAAAGGAATAGGAAAAATAAATAATAGAAAATATTATCTGTTATTAAAATAATTAAAAATAACGCAAATATTTGATTAAATAGGAAAATTTGCTTATCGAATATAATACGTAAAAACTCCGAAAATACCTTAAATATATATTTAAGAAATTATAACGTTACGAAAAAAAATTAAATACATATATAAGAAATAAAACGACTTAAAAATTGTAAAATAATAATAATTTATTCGGAAATTAATTACTTAATAATTATAAAAATTATAAAAAGTAATTTCAAATAAAATTAAAATATTAATATTAAAATATTACTTATTTATATAATTATTTTTAAATTTTGGCGAATAATTACTTTATTATATACCGGTTAAAAACTTATAAACGATATAAAAAAAATTAAACTTTTATTTCGAAAATAAAATTTTACTTTTAATTATTAAACTTTACATTAATTAGCCTTTAATAAACGTATTAAAAAATTAATATAAAAATATCGAAAAATAATCGGAAAACATACGACAGTAAAAAATAAATATATTTATTAAATTTGTTAAACGTAAAATTTGGAAAAAAATTAAAAAAAAATATTTTTACCAAAAATAAGGCCCAAATAACCGGAATATAATTTGTTATTAATTAAAAATAAGGCGTTATTTTTAAAACGTTTAACGTATTTAAGTTTAATAATAATTTTACCAGGTAAAACTGTTTTTTAATTATAATTATTAATAAGTATTAGAATTTCATTAAAATATTAAAAAATAAGCGAAAAATATTCGTAAGTAAAAAACGTAACGGTATAATGGTTTTCGAAAATTATCTTACTTATAAAAATACTTTAAAATTACGTTTAATTAAAGATTATTTACAGAATAATAAAAAAAGATCGTAATATTTATAAAAAAATTTAAATTTGCAAACTTATAAAATAATATTAAAATTAAATTTCCGTAATTATAACGGACGTTTAAAAATTAACTTTTATTATATTAAAAAAATAATATTCCTTAATAATAGCTATATTAAAAGCGAATTTGGTTTTGCGAAAAAATTCAAGTCGACGACTAACCGTAATTATGTTAAAATATTCGTATTAAATATTTGTAATATAAGTTTTTTCAAATTCGTTAATTAACTCCTAATTATCGGTACCGAATTAAGAAATTATTTGGTAATATCTTTAAAAACGATTTTAATTTAAACGGAAATTAAATAATAATATTAATAATATTAAAAATTATTATTTATCGTATAAAATATTTCATTATAATAATTAATTACAACATAATTTAAAACGTTTAAAATTTAAACGTAAATCGTACGATAATCAAAATAATATTATATTTCGTAAATATAATACGGTTTATTACCGTTTATAATACGACTAATATTTATTTTATTATTAGGGTCAAAAAGATAACGTTAAAGAAAATTTTAATTTTTATTAATATCAAAATATTATTTTTTTAAAACTTTTTACGAAAAAAAATATAGCAAATGGAAATAATATGCAAAATAAACGGAAAAGACGAAATAAAAATAAAGAAAAACGGAAAACTAAACGGAATACGTACGTAAAAAAATAAAGATATAAACGCGAAAAGAAAAAGAAAAAAATATAAATAAAATAAGGTTAAAAAACGGGTTATAATAGGAAATTAGGCAGAACATAATTAATTACACAATATAATATATATTAATTATTACGATAATTATTTACAATATAATATAACGGTATATTATCCGTAAATATACGTAATTAGATTTGCGAAACGCGCTATATTAAATTAATAATAATATTATTAAGGATTAATAATTTAAAAAGGGAAAGTAATTATAAAAATATAATCTTTATAAAGATAAAGTTAATACCGGACTAGTTACCGATTAGTTACCGACTTATTTACTAATATAAATTTATTATCTGGCAGCTAATAAGAAACGCCAGATGAAAATAATCTAATATATTTATTTTTTGGAATCTGCTTTACGACTGGTCGGAGATCACCTTACCCAGCTTACAGCTATCCATTATCTTACATAGGGCTTGAACTTGTATTTTATATTGCAATATTTGTCAGCTAGCTGGGAGATGCGGAGTGCTTTCCATATACGAAAAGGTCTCATACTGATCGGCTTATATATGTTTCGTGGCTAAGCTACTTAGAGTTGTACGCGTGCGAGAGTACCTACAACTTAACTAAATACAACGACACAACTCATGTTTTCTATATCTGACAATATTTGTATTTTAAAATTATTTTTATATTTTCTTTTTTTTTTTCGTATTTTTCTTTCTCTTTTACTTACATTTTTCGCTTAAATAAATTAATTGCGTAACGTTACTTCTTTATATAAATAAAAATAACAAGTTTATTTATAAAATTAAAACTGATTTATTTTAGCTTTTTTTATCATTATTTTATTATTAAATTTTCTATATTTCGTGTTTTAATTCGAATTCGAATTTATTGCTAGAGTAATTTAATTAGAAAAGGTTTCAGATTTAGTTTTATATAGTTAAACTTTAAGATTCTTTTTTAAATTTAAAAAGCTAGCATTATATTAGGTTTTTATAAAACGTTTCACTATATTAATATTAAATAATTAATGTACAATATTAAACTATTCCAAATTCTTAAAATTTAAATTATTTACTTCTATATACTAGTTGTTTATTTACTGTATTAAATTTAATAAAAGAATATAAATACGAAAATAATTATTTTAATTATTAAAAATAGCCGATATATATTTAAAAAGTTAGAGAAACTGCTATGCAAGTGATATGAAGAAAACTTATCACCTCGCCACCTACTAGTATCTACGCCCCACTTTCGATATATCGGCCCTAAGTCTAGCGGGGTAATTTATGATGTCAGTAAATATAATCATAACATATACCTATCTACGTAAATAATCAGCGAAAAGCCTTCCTTTCTCTTCTACCGCCTCTTATTTTAACGCAAAAAGCCTAAGTCAATTGTATTAAAAGGGAAAAGAAACTAGGGCAAAAAAAGAAGTCCAGCACATTACATTCCGTAACCATGACCATACGCGACGACGCTAGCGATACTGCGCCGACGGCAGCCTCTACGGGATGGGGTCCCCTAACGCCCAGTCACACCGTAGTTTCGGATGATGCGGACGACCTGGAACAAGAGAAGAAAACCGATTACGGCATGTCTACTTGCGCCGAGACCGTTCCCCTGCCCGGCAATACGTACGTCATCCGCGCGCGGGACTCCGGGCGCGCCATTACCATCTTCAACAGGGAGCTACAGCTCATGGAGTGGGACTGTGCCGGCGACAAGAGCTCCCATTGGGAATGCGAGGAACGGGGTGGCTGGCTCGCATTCAAGAACCCCGTGGGCGGCAAGTACAGTGAGTAGACGAGCAGAGAAGAGCATCTGTCTTGGTACCCCCTTCTGTGAAAAATTTCGTTGGTATGGGGGTTCTCCCAACAGCTCTCAGTTTGAGCCTGTTCTCAAACCTTTGGTCTAGTCGCCTACCCCAGTCCCTGTACCCAGCCCCTGATGAGCTAGCATCATGCGCGGGGTCGAAGCGTTGACTAACTAGCTTTTCGTTTTCTGTAGTTGGCCACAATGGTAATGGTGTCTTTCACGCCCAGGCCGAATGGCACCTCCTTTGGGAGAGCGTCTGCGCGAGGAAGCATCCAGAGGGCGGGTTCCTGCTTCTGAATAGGGGGTGGTGGTGGTGGAACCCGCTTCAAAAGATGGATGTGGATGAGTCTGGCCGCAGGCTGGTTCATAATTCTGACAGGGGCACCGTGTGGGAATTCCTCAGGGTTTAATTATCTGGGAACTAGGCCGGTTAGGGCCGGTTGTGCCCTTGAGATGATATACTATCTCCCGACGACGCTCCCCAAGACGGGGGTATGTGTCTGATAGGGCTCCTGGCAAGGGGATGGATGGCAGCATGATAGCTTTGCCCGCAGCTCTAAGATATCAGGAAAATGCCTGGGAGTAGGTGTATATATATATATCTCTTTACCAACCTTGATTGACCGGGGGTTTAAGTTTCGAGGGCTGCTAAAACGCTTTAAGTATTCTCTCTCGTATCCGTTTATGCCCGGCCCAATTTTGGAAATACAATTCTTCCTCCCGTCGCCGTTGCAGCATTCTCAGACATGGATGGCTATACAAATTAGCAGGTGCTTCGGAGAACGAGCAGATACGCACGGGCCTCATAGTGCGTTTGCCTTCGCTTTTCCTAATTAGGATATGCCAAAATCCAAATAACGGAAGTCGGTTCATAGGGAAACCGATTTTCGACACAATTACCCTTCCGTTCCACTCCCTTCCTTCCTTAGTGTATTAAAACGAGGGCACTCCAGCCGAAATAAGCCGTGCGAGTAGGTTTAATAGTTAGCTAACTAGCCCAGCCGTTACGGGCCCAACCGGTGGGTAATTGCCCACCTTACCTGGGAGTACCGAGCCCGCACTGCAGCAAAATATGCCTTTAGTTTAGTACACGGCCTGCTGCGCTGCTATAGCCGTTAGTTAACCTGCTGTTGCTCCTAGCCCTGCTGCTGCTAACTGATACCCTTATTTAGCAAGATCACTCCAACTTTATGGGGTAGCAGTTAGGTGGTGGAGTCCGTTTTGGGTTTGCTGGTCTGGCATAGAGCTTGCCATTTCTAGATCCCTAAACCTTCAGTCTTAGATAGGGGCTTCTATGCCGCGTAGGCAGTATTTACATGCCCATGTTCTTTTATCACCTACGGATCTTCAGGGATGGTTATCGCTAAAGGGGCCAAGAAGGAATAACATTAGCGGCCGAGGCGACTGGTAATTCGAAGCAAGAGGTATATATATAGACGAAAAAAATCTGTGTGGGACCACGTTTGAAAACAAGAATCATTTCATCATGGGATCCAGAGGGTACTCGACGCGACGTTTTTTTTTTTCTTCATTAACGGGGAATCTATGGCTCGCGATCCTGTCTTCCCGCCAGCAGCTTCTGACAATGGCTATAACGACCAACGCCGACACGCTGGTGGCAGCGCAGCTCTAGATTATAGTGTTTATGGGCATGCCTCGCATCCCAGCTTCGGGAGCCGTCTCTATAGTAGTACGCTGTCGCCGAGCAACACTATCCTCTCAAGCAGGTACGTTGGCGGAGGCGAACTCCATCACTTCCTAAGACGTCGGGCGTCCCCAGACGAGCTGGGCCTTGCGTCTGCGCTTCCTCAGGAACTGCGTAGAACCTCCTGTCAAGTTTATAGGAAGTAGTCCGGTGTCCCTGTGAAGTTATCATATTAGTATGCGGTTGAGGATGGCTCGAATATGAAGTACGCATCAGAGCTACGTGAGACAATAACGGACGCGGGGAGGGGCCTTACGTCGAGAAACCATCGGCTCGCCAGCCCGAGGGCAAGGGTCAAATTGTAGGCTTTAGAAACTTGATGTTAGGGCGATCCGTTCGAAAAGGGCTTCCTTCGTATGAAGATCTCTAGGGACCACTCACAAGGTATACTTCAGATGCTCGTCGATCTCCATAATGGCCGCTTGGTTACCGCACCTGTAGCAGTAGTTGGGAGCTAAGGGGGGTTGGTTGGTCAGTGCCGCTGAACATACCATACCCAGGGGTGGGAGTACGACTTACCGGAGAATATGGTTACGACGTTCCTGTCTTGAGACCAATTGTAGCCTTCCATGACCAATTGGTGCGCCCTCGCAATCAGGGTTAAACCGTTGTTATGGTTGAACGCCTCAGAGATATCCTGGCCGAAGGTATAGCCGGCACCACGGGGCGAGATGCCCCAGCCGCAGCGGTCGTCGGGGTCGGACCACAAGAGGTCGCACATGGGTCCCTCGTGGGGAACTTCTTGGATTCGGTCAAGGGCCCTGATGTTGTCGAGAGTATCGATGCTGGGCGACAAGCCTCCGTGCAGACAGAAGATCTGGTTATCGATCAAGGCAGTGAGAGGAAGATAGTCGAAGAGGTCGGTGAAGAACTTCCAGACGTTGGCGTTGCCGTACTTGCGCAGGCACTCGTCGTAGAAGCCGTAGACTTGTGTGATCTGGCGCGACTCGTGGTTACCTCGCAGGATAGTGATGCGCTGGGGGTATCTGATCTTGAGAGCGACGAGTAGCGTGACGGTCTCGACAGAGTAGTATCCTCGGTCAACATAGTCGCCTATACGAGGGCAATAAATAAGCACGGCACCGTCATAGCAGAGTCTGGTGGGCGACCCTTATAACGTACCCATGAAGAGGTAGTTGGTATCCGGGTTGGGACCGCCGATCTTGAACAGCTCCATGAGGTCGTGGAATTGACCGTGGATATCGCCGCAGACCGTCACCGGGCATTTCTGAATAGCAGGTCAGGGGCTGCAGCTAGGGCAGGGTCTCGGGGGTGACGACGTACTACTGGCTGGACGTTGGACTCCTCTTGTAGAACTTCTCTTGCCTGTAAAGATGAGACATCAGCATCGTGTCATGGCGCTGCCCAACAAAGACATATATAAATATATAAATATATAAATATATATATATATATATATGAATAGTGCAGCAGCCGACAAGGCGCGGGTCACGCAGACGGCGCACGAGAGGTGATAGCAGGACGACGTAACGGACCTTATCGCAGAGCCTCTGGACATCGGCCTCGGATAGTTGTTTGCAGTTCATCAGGTTCTCGATCCAGCCATCGAGGGTAGGGATGGTCGTCGGCTCTGAGGAGGGCATGGGGGCCAGATCGGTGGGAACCCGCCCAACGTCCTCCATGTTGGTATCCATGATGTTTGGGCTTCTATTTATTAGGACGCGGAGTTGTTGATCGGGATGGCGAGGATGATGACGATGACGATGTGCGTATGTGCCGGCGGGGTATCGCGTATTCTATCGTGAGGTCTGGTCTCCAAAGCACGTTCTCTAGGGAAATGTCGGGCGATGCAGTAAAGAATAATCGGTATCCGCTTGGAAAAACGAGAAAAGAAAAAAAAAGAAAAGAAGAGAGAGCAAATGGCCAAAGGTTGATGGGATCGCAGGCAGTTACGTCAAAGGGTCTTCGAGAAGTATGAACCAATTGTCTATCGTAGTTGGGTCGAGATGGATGTAAGTTAGGGGTCGGCTTAGGCGGGGGGTTCCCGATCTAGGCAAAGGCGAGGACGAGGGGGGAGAGGGACCGGTCGCGTGGTCACCCGAAATACAATTCTTCCTTTGGTTTAGGGATATTAATTATACTTCGTGCCTTGCTTGGATCAGAACAGGGTTGCTCTTGTGGTGGTTGTTTGTCGTCGTCGTTAAAAAGGGAAAAATATCAACCACGAAATTGCAGATATTGGGAAGATAGACAATTGAGCAGATATCGACGAAAGGATATGATTGACTGACTACACAGGGCAGACTTGTTATTATGATAACCGGTAATGCTGCCTTTTGGGGGGGGGAGGGGGGGGACTTGGCTGACCCGGCTTTGAATTGCAGCCGGGTTTTGTTTTGTTTTTTTCTGGGTTACGAGTCTAGGTACCTCAGGGAGGGTGATGATACAAAGTCCGTCTGTCAGTCACTCATAAGCGGGCCGATGGGCTCGTAGTGGGCTGGCAGGCAGGCGATGTCTTTTGTGCAGTGTTCCCCCTATTGCTCCCTAAGCCTTTCACACGAGGTTGGGCACCCTTCATTCAGCCTTAGGTACCCGTAACCCTGACCCGGTCTGCGACATCCTTGTTATTAATTGACCGTCAAGCCACGTTAAAACTGCGTAAAGTGCATGCATGCTATGACACCAGCGGAACCGCCCC